>BSBN01000930.1:0-600000 GCA_027924645.1 Cunninghamia lanceolata | reverse complement strand
GAAAAAGGTGGCAAAGAGATAACCAGTAAGTTGGATGATCATCTGGCGGGCGTTGGAGGAGGAGAAAGGAAGTGATACGGTCAATCCAGTGTGACGTGTTATTTGCGGTGGTGCGTGGCGACTCCTCGTCGAATGCTCAAATTCTTATGTGTACGTTTCACTAAGATCTGTCACTTTCAAAACAACACGGGTTCTCGACTCGTTTCGGTTTCCGTCCCGATTCCAATTTCTCATGTAAAATTGGGTTTGACCATCCGAATAAGAAGAAAAATTGCCTTTAACGCCTTTTAGTTGTTGGAGTTGCAGGATTTCAGTTTTTGGTGGGGGTGTCGTTGTACTCGTTGTTATTACCTAGCGTGTTGGGAGAGGAAGGCATCCAGATAAACCCTGAGTCTGACTCTTATTTTGAAAAGATGTGTGTCCTTGATGTCATCTTAAATTTGTCAAGATGGGACGTGTTGAATATCAAGATTTTAGTTCTGGAATGGTAAGGTTCCTTCACCCTAGAAGCACAGCTAAGTGCAGGCAATTCCAGCAATTCCAGCAATTCCAGCCCCTGCCTCCTGACAAGCTTCCAATTGTCGGGGAGAATGTGTGTCCTTTCTGTCTGGTGTGCGAGATGGACACTCTGCCCCTTGTCCCTATCTTATCATCATCATTGTGTATTCTCTAACAACGGTTGCTTGAGGTGTGCCAGATCCGAGCAAGTGGGAGATGGCCATGAAGAATTGTTTCAGTGAAATGGATATTGAGGTTCAAGGGTTGTCTTCCACGTGGAAATGTTACTACGAGGATCGAGAACACTCTATTTAAACATATCCATTGAAATGGTAGAATAGTCTATAGGAATTTTATCTCTCTTCCAAAACAAAAAGTGGTAAATATTCATCCTATTTTTATTGGTCAAATTTGATTTTTGACTGCTGAAGTGGATGATGTTTAAGTATAGTGTTCTCAACCCTTCACAAAGACTCTAGCTAACTGAGGTCGAATTTCTTGAAGGAACCAAGTGCAATAATAAACTAACAACCTATATGCACCCACTACAAGTGCACACTCCATGGAAAACAAATTGAATAAGAGAATACATATCAACATGAATATTACATAATGATCATTTTCAAAAAAAGAGAAGGCGTCCTTTCGTAGGAATAACGTCCTACATTTCTCTTATTCCGAAATAGCATCCATCCATTCAATATAAAACTTAACTATACAATCAGTACATATGGACAATCAACATCCAAGTTGCATAATGTTCATTAACAACCAAAAAGAAGTATAAATTATAGAATACAAGTCATGACTGATAATTTCATGAAGTAATTGTTCAAGTGGGTACGCAACCCTTTCTAGGGTCTAGTTTTCCCAGACAGTTTGTCATCAGCTGCCACCCACTCAGGTGAACAGAAATGGATTCAAAGATTAGACATACAGATAAAAGAAACAATTGTTTAAAATGTATCTAATAAGATTCATGAAGACGCACATAGTATAAACAAAACTAAACGGAAAAAATTACCAAAACCACTTGACCTACAATTGGGAACTCACTAATCAAAATCTAAGAACAAGAATAATTGAATCTCTCAATACATTTCATATAAAAACTAGTAAAAGATTTAACAATACTTCTAATATTGACCTAATTAGATTAAAAGAGCTTGTAAACATAACACACATGACCAATATAATACAAAACACTATCAAAGGAGAGAACAAGAAAACAACGTTGTGCCTGCAATTATAATCCATCAAGGCTAAACAACAATTAACCCTAGAGAGGATTTCTACGCATCCCATAAGGGTGACCGTGGATAGGCACAAAAAAGGATTATTGCTTATGTACTCCAAATGCAAATGCATAAGAAAAATTAAATGCCAGGAGGAGATGCATAAGGCGCAAAGACTTAAGAAAAACCTCCAAGAAAGGTGCTCTCATGGCTCACAAAAGTTGCAGGATAATGGATTTGATAACGCCATTAAGAGACATCATCTCATGTAATGCAAAGCCTACATGTTATTCCTAAAATATATAAGCTGAAAATATTTAATTTGGTGCAGAATGATTAACATTTAATAAAAGTTTAACAATTGAAAAGGATAAGTAAGTCGCTCCAAACAATGAACATTGTACCCGGGTCATTGAAGCACAAGTAGGAAATGAAATAGTGGTGCACCCCACTATGAGATCAAAGCACGAAGAACTGAGAGACAAGGAAATTGGCACAATCCCTTTCCTAGACTTAGAGCCGAATAACACATCTTTACAGAGTAGACATCTACGTATGTTGTATGCAAGTGATCTATAGCATGTCAAAATTTTACAGGAGTTTTAAACATCAAATGGTTCTGGTACAGGTGGTTTAAGTGAGAAGTTGATTGTTTGAACTTGTTGAAAAATTGTTTATGTAAAGTTGTAAAAATTATTTATTGGGAAATTGGGGTTTTCATGCACATTTGCACTTCGTGCAAAGGTGTAGGGGAACCTTGAAAGCCCAACAATAAGGAAAATTCACAAAGCATATCACGGAATCAAAGTTTGCTTGCACATTTGCACTTTGTCAATCAAGTTATGTTTGTGGAGTCTTAGTTTTGGGCAATTAATAGTAAAAAATTATGTGGAAAAGTTTGGTGATTAGGTGTGAATTTGATCTTCAACAATTAAGAAAAAAAATCTAACAAAATAAATGCAAATTAAAATTCCATAGTTTCCATGGAGTTGTGTAGTTTTGTGCACAACCAAACATGAGTCCCAAAACCCAACTTTGCTCTATATTGTGAGAGATTTGGAGTTCTTATGTAGTTTCATAGTTGCTATCAAACTACATCAAATTCCTAAAATCTTGACACTCTTTTTCAGCGAGACTAAGAACTCTTCAAGCAGTCTTGTAGTTTTGTAGGGCTACACCCAAAGCCCAGAAGTCCATCAAGTTATAAAAAAAGTGGGGAACTGGAGCATTCGTGTAGTCTTGTAGTTGCTACATAACTATGTCAAAAGCTTGACAATCCACCAATGTATAACAAATTAGGAAAGTGGGGAGTTCGTGCAAGTTTATAGTTACTAGAAGATTACTTCAAAACTTTGAAATCTTGAAAATAACTTGAATATTAGGTTGAAGTTCAACACTATGTCACCCTTTTGTAAACAAAATAGGTAACATAAGTCTAACTTTGTAACTTGAAGCACCTGAAATTGATATATATGTTTCAATTTTGAAATAATGTAAACTAATGAAATTTATATATTTTAGTGTAGTTTATGATTGTATTTTTTTTAAATTAAAAAATAGTTTTGTATATTTTTTGTAATTCTATCATTATTATTTAGTTGTTGAAAAAATCAATAAAGTGAGTTTGATGGGATGTCAAGTTATTTGTAACAAATTTCATTTTCTTTCTCCATATTATGAACTAGATATTTTTGTGCAATGAAAAAAAAACTAATTTTAATAAATGTCTAAAGCCATGCCCTGAAAATGTGCATCCACTTCGATGGGACATCAAACATTTTGATGACTATTTATCAAAAATAAAAAGAAATGCATTGGCTCAACTAGGATTCCCTAATCTAATGCAGTGAATTTTTTATAAAAAAATTTAAATAAATTTTATTATTTTTTGGTGAATGGAATCAACCTCAACTTTTAGGTCTTATAATCTACTCATTGTGAATATTAAAATAAAAATACTAATGTCAATTAAAATATTACAAAAATTGTATTTTTAGAATCTACACATTAAGATCTACAAAAAGGTATTTTTGATTTTAAAAAAAATGTTATATACACAAGTAGAAGTGGCAAGAACATTAAGTTTCTCTGAATATTTAAAAAAATGTTATTTGTGCCAAAGTGATGCCACATATGCATTTAACAAACACTTTCTTTGGAAAAGTTTACTTCAAAACCTTGAAACCTTGAGAATGATTTCAATGTTTGGAATCCGAACTTGTCGTGTAGTTCAATAACTTTTGTAAATCTATATAGCAACCCTGCATTTTTACCAAAACATAACTAAAGCACCTTGTATTTATTTTTAGGGCATGTGAACTCTATTAACATCTTGCAAACTCTATTTCATTCCTATAAACTTATTTTACATGTCTCATTCAACCAAATTATTCCTTTAAGCACTAGGGTTTTGCCTTGCAATGTTTTGTCAGGGATCTGGACTTCCGTTGTAGTCTTGTAGTTCTACATAACTACACCGTCTCCAAAAGTTCATCAAAATATAAGAATGCATGGTTTCTAATTACACAAGCACTCCAAAACTTTGTTGCAATTTTTCTCATTCCTCAAGCACCTAAAAAACTTTCTTTCTCCTACATTTGACCTACAAACTTGATGGGAGCTTGTTACATCCTCAACTTACAAATAGACCTAATCTTAACCTTGCTAATAATCAAGAGGATTAATCATAGTTAACTGATTTGATATTATGGAAATATCTAATTTAATCTTTGATTATGAGGTTAATGATTGATGATAGTTAGTTATGAAATTATTTGTTCATATGAATATTTAATTAATTTGAAATATGGATTAAGATGATGATGCCCTGATCATGGTTTTATGGTCCTGAGTGTGAACAGGAAAACACAACATCCTTCGAAGAAGGAAGGAAAGTATCATCCTGGAGGAAGAGTTAGATGTTGGGAAAAAGGGGTTAATTAGTCATCTGAGTATCAAACTTTGTCCTTTGAACTCTTGCTATTACGGTGAGCTACTCTCTCTCTCTCTGGTCAATTAGACTTTACTCAACATCTTTATGTTTGAGTTGTCAAAAGGCATTGGTCGCAAGGATGTGATGTTGAGTTGTTTGTTGATTTTGGCAGAGTTTCCGGGGAACCTTGGGTTCCATGCTCTTTTACCACATTTTGTTTAGTTTCTATATTTTTTTGATTATTTATATTTTGGGCAGAACGATGCTTCCTAGGGGGAGCAATGCTCGACCTCGTAGTCGCATCGTAAGTATGAAACTTAACTGATGGAGTTGATATTACTAACACTTACTTATATCCCTAAACCATTAGATAAGGGTGTGTAAGTATATTTATATACATAATTCATATGGTTGAATTTGCTTGTGAGATCAAATGTGATCAATAATCATATTATCTTTTTATCTCATATTGTTATAAGTTGGTGGGGCACACGGCCTGCCATCACTCATGAAGAGTGGGAAGGAGGGTGGCGGCCAAGTAAACCCCATCTTCATGCCTATATTCTTGCCAACCGATCGATTGATGGAAGGTGGCGAGCCTAATCATAGAAAAAAATAATCTTGTTCATGCATGCATGCAAGAAGGAATTGGTTATAACCAATTGGAGGTATAGAGAGTCGAGTCTTGTTTTTGTTTGGAGAAGTAAGTTGCATGGGTTGCATGTGTGGAGCTGTCATATGACTCTTGAAAGAGATATAAACAGTCTTTTCTTCGTGCGGGGTTACAGTTTTTACAACAGTAGTTCGTGATAGTCGAGCTGGGAATTGAGTAAAGCCTAATATATATTCGATACAATCGAGCAAAACATCAATTTGAGGTAGAAACTGAAGATTTGGATTCTTCATCCAAAACCCTTACTTATTATTCTAAACTTTCTTTTATGCATATGAAAGACAAAGTCGATGGTGTCGACATACACAGAAATGTGATGTTATACTATGGCTTTCAAGCTGTAACAAACTCTTAATTGCTGCTGTGTATTTATGAATGTGAATAATTGTTCTTTTATCATTGTTATAGACAAAAGTATACTACTATGTATACGTTTAATCCTTGGCCACTTGAGTGATTATCATATGCGTAACACAATCGATAAGCTCATGATGCGTCGCTTGACAAAGAACTAATCTCTGCTTAAAACTTTTATGTGATATGTCATCGTATGATGATGGTGGTGATGAGTAAAATGCTTTCATCATTCACCTGTGTTTAAACCCGATAGGGTTATTATTTTGTTGAACAACCTTCGAGCCTGTACTGCTTATGATATATATGAAATGCTTGGATGGTAGCCGTGAAGCCTCAGAGTCTTAGTTTAACTATAAAGCCCGAAAGGGAAACTGCGTTTAAATGGCTAGGATAGTTGAGAGCCTTGAAATCATGCATTCGATAACTAGAGCTTGCTTATGATAGCAAGTAAGGTATGAACCCTTTTATGATATTGCCTAGTTTAAGTTTTGATAAAGAACTCTTTTGAAACTGGTATTATTAATATTAACACTAATACCCCAAAGTGGAAGATCCAAAACATCGACTGCATGTAATGTACTTGCTTTTATAATGATTCATACGATAAAGAAAGGTCTCATTTGGTTATGTTATTATCTTGGACTCCTATGGGTAATTCATGTCGGTATAATATGTTATGTTTTAGTTCATGAAAGCCTTCTTTTCGAATGGCTAAGATACTTCTTTAAGAATTTTGTTGTCAATAAGGTCTCTTGTGAAAAGAACCTTGTCCTTATATTTGGCTGCATAATAGAACATGCATACCTCGTTTCAAAAAGGTTGAGTTACTTATTTATGAGTCACATTTATGAAGGTCTTCTAAGACTAAACTTTGTTCACTATAAGTACAAACCATTGACTCTTTGAACTAAATGTAAACCGTGGACTAAGGAATTACAGTAACTCCTAGCCAGTAAGGTAGATATGGAATCATTATTATTTAATTTGAAATGGATAATCATGTTGTTATCTATTCTCTTAATTATGATGAATGTTTATGTTAATTTTTTGGTATTATGGAATGAGATGTTACAGAGCTCTTGTATCCCACTAAGTTTATTTCATGTCAAAATCCCACTTGATTAAAGAAATGAAATATGAATTCAAGGGGGTCACACCCCTTTCCAAGATTGGTTCTCAACTTTCTTAGATCTCTCACACATACATAGGACACATTGATATGGATTTTGTTTCAGGGATAAACAAGGAGGATAAATCCCCAATACTCATACGTATTCTTGCAAGTGGAATCATCTAAGAATCTTCTTTTCCCACATCATTCCAATGCCTTGAGCTATTTATGGCTTGTGTAGAGCGCTATGATCCTAAAAGGAGGAAAATATTAAATTCATCAAATGAGATAATGTTGTACTTGATGCCAAAATATATTGAGGATATGCTAGAGATTCCTAATTATAAGGATTATGTAGACATAATAGTAGAATTAATAAGAATGTTTTTGGAAGAGGATCTAGATATGTGCTTGAGGATAATCAATAAACACTAGTTAAAGAATATAAGGACTATCATAAAGAGGATGCCCAACAACCTAGTAAGAATTGATTTTATAGAAGTTGGTGATATGATCAATTTGTTAAACAGGATACTGGGGAACCTGAAAGATCAAGGGTTTAAATCCTGGATATATCAACTTATTGTGATTATCATTGACAAAAAGTAGCACATTGACTAGGGAACACTAATAAGTAATCACATTCACAACCAACTATTAGAAGTGAGATTGTAATCAAAATGCTTCTATACATGGCATCTTATTTTGTGTACTCTTTGACCATAAGAGCAATGTTTCCTAGCTTGATGAGGGTTGGGGTCATGGGTGCCACTCAATAGAACGTCTTTGAATTCTATGCACAACTTGAACTGAAGGAAAGTATGAAACATTTCAAGTGAATGAATGATACTTTCCTTTTTCACATCATCAAGATGTTAAAAAATGACCTTAATAAGCACCTTTCAATGGAAGCTATAGGAATAGTCAAACAATGGGGCAATTAGCTTATCTAATTCCCAACTTTCATTTAAATTAGAGTGTGCAAGTTCATAGGAGTTCCATATAAAAGCTTCTGAAATATATTAATGACAAATGGGTTATCATGAAACTTTGCAGGCAATTTGGTTGAAGTTCATAAGCTTTTATCAAAAAATACATGAGGAATTCATTTCCCTATCTTAATTGGTGAGTTAACTTGCTCATCCCTTGCTAATACCAAGCATGCACATGTGGAAATGTCAATTCAATGACCATACACCATTTTGAGAGGAGATTATCCTTCACGCCAAGGGGATTTGTTGAGAACATATTGGGTACAACTTACATGCATATACCAACTATTGAAGACTTATGGGCCGATTCTGATGATGAACATATTGTGCATTGTAGAGAATATTCTAGAATGACATCTCTTCAAATTTACTCTTTTGGAGTAAGCAAAGTTCCTACGGAAGTAATCGATGATACCACTAACCTAGTTGAACCAGAGTATAATAATTAGCAAATCTTCTTGCAACCTATCCCAAAGATTGGTTAGTTCTTGAAGTTACTTCCCTAGAAGAAAGAAATTGAGTGGTAATTGATTAGAGTTCATCATGGCTCAAGTAGAGAATCAAATAGAGTAAGGACACCAAGGGGTAATCTTTAAAGAATAAATTATCAATATAAGAATCTTCTAAGACCTTAGGAGGAAAAGAGAAACTCACTATCTAAAAACCAACCAAGTTCAAATTCAAAATGGGGAGTTCCAAGGAGACTCAAGTTGTCCCAATCCTTGTTTCATTGGTTGTGCTTCCTTCTTCTTCTCCTCCCACATCTTGTGCTCCAGACCTCCTCCTCCTCCTACATCTTATGCTTCTACACCACCTCCTTCTCCTCCCACACCTCATGATCTTGCACCTCCTTCTCCTCCTACATGTTGTGCTTCTCCACCTCATCCTTCTCCTCCTGCACCTCATGTTCATACACCCCATCCTTCTTCTCCTACATCTCATGCTCCTCCACCACATCCTTCTCCTCCTACATCTCTTGCTCCTACACCATCTCTTATATATTATTCCTCTCCTCTTCATCTTCCCTCACCTCATCCTTCTCCTCATGCATCTCCTACTCCTTTACCATCTCTTGTACATTCTTCATCTTCTCCTCAGCTTCCCTTACCTCCATCTTCTCCTCCTATATGTCCTACTGTTATGTCATCTCTTGCGCATTTTTTTCTCCTTATCTTCTCTCATCTGGACTCCTTTTGCAAATCCTTTGTCCCCTCCCAAATATAGTTCAATGCTTCTTAAGGATTGGCCACCACTAGTTTCACCATTTGTCACCCATTTAGACCCAAGGCCTAAGGAGCAAATGTCTCAATCTTCTTCCTCTACATAAACACAAACTTAAATGGGATTTATTTTATAAGTGGATTCTTCTAGAAATTTGCACCAATTTGGCTAAGTGAAACAACACCTTAAAGAGAAGAAAGTGGGCGATGAAGCCTATTTTTGTAGACCCTTATGTCATGGCATCTTTCCTTCCTCCAGTGCCACAACCCAAGAAAGAAAAAGTGATATTCTCTATCACCACTGATGCTCAAGGAAATATTTATACTAGTTGGAGATAAGGATAAGAGAGATATGGAGATTATTGACTATAAAATGTCTTGTGATGCAGGAGCATCCGAGCGAATGGGCTACCCGCATCAACCAAAAATATGATAGTTTGTTTTCTTTCATTTTTGGTGTGTTGTGGTCTTTTAGGGCATGTTTACCATTGGAGAACCTCTCATGTGATCAAATTTGCAAAATATGAGTTTTCGCCAGTTTGTTGTTTCAGAGGCTCTGCAAGCAGTTTTCAGAAATTTTTTTTTTCTGGAAAAACCATAAGGGATGGAGTAAAACCCTTTTGTAGAGGCATTCTTGGAGGTACCATGACCAATATGGAAAAAGAATCAAAGTTATATCTTTTACTATTTGGGAGAAATTAATACCGAAAAATTGTGTTGTTAAGGTCAAAAGTGTGTCGCCGGTTTACGAAAAGTTTAAAATTTCAAAATTTATGAGGGCTGGAGAGAAATCCTTTTGCCGAGGTCTTGAGGGGGTCATAACACACCTTTGGGCAAATGTTTGAGCAAAAAAGAGAAATTTTAGAATTTTCGCCTGCCGACACCCGATCTCGCACATTGTCGCAATTACATCAATAGATTTTTTTTCTCCTAGTTGTTAATATAGGTTTGAAAGGTATTTTTCATAATGTTTTAATGATTTTATATTATCCATATGAGATGTATGTCTTTGGAAAATTCCAAATGTATCAACAACAGATTTGAATAGTGGACATTAAAGAAACAATGCCACATTTTAGCATGATTATTTTGTTGTTAAAGAAGACATAAATATATGTAAAACAAAAGGAGGCATTTGAAACACCTCATAAATAGTAGTGAATTCAAAGAGTTACAAGTGGGTTTTGGGATTCATTTGGCATAGTGAAGAGACACCTTGTTGTGGAGACAGATTTAAAAAGAAGTAATGCTGTAGTTTTGAACCAGATTTCTCAGGCAAAGTTTGAGGAGAGATCTCAACCCATGTGAGGGGCTTGAAGAGAGTTGTGAGAGGGTAGAAGAAAGAATAGAGTTTCTAAATTTTGAGAAGCCATTGAGAGGCCAAACATTGTAATTAATTTGTTGCAGATGTATAGTTGATTGTGAGTGCAATTGAATAAATAAATCAGAAATTTTTGTTGCAATCTAGTTTTGTATTTGTTGTTGTGTGTGAATTTGTGACGTTCTTTGGCAAGAGGGAAGTTTATATTGCATCAGATGGTATCAGAGCTAGAGTTTCTGAGTGCATAGGCAGAGTGTCGAACGTGAGGCAGCTTGTGCCAGGACCTGGGGGTAGAGGAAGAGAGTGAAGCGATTGTGAAGAGCTCAAAAGATTGTTGCAGGTAGAGAGGAATTTTGAGCAACTGAGAGCTAGGAAGTCACGAAGAGGTTTTTGTTTGCATATTGCAGAGCATGGGATGTGGATTGCGGAAGATTGCAACAACAAGTGAGATGGGAATACTTTTGAGAAAGAAGCCCGTCCTATGGGATGGATGGAGGCACTATGAAGAGAGGAAAATTTTGGCAATGGTGGCAGATATACATGTGAGGATAGATTGAATAGAGGCTATGCAGCGTGTGAGTAATAAGATAGCAGTGAATGAGAAGAAAGATGATGAAGAGGATATGATCGCAGCAATGGAATATGAAGAGTTTGTTGCAGATCACAAAGATAATGAAGATGAGGATGATTTAGCGATGAGGTTGTTGGCAATTGAAGAACAATGGAATGTGAAGTTCACAGTTGCAGCGAAGGATGCAAAACAAAATGTTGCAACGAAGGATGATGCGAGAGATATCACTGCGAAAATCAATATTGCAGCCATGAAGGAGGATAAAGTAAATCTATTTTCAACAATGATATTGATTTGTTTTTAAATATGATAATAGAAGAGGAAAAGTATGCAGAAAAAATGGAAGAGAAAGATTTGTGTTTAGATGTTACGAGTTTGTGCATAGAAATTGTGAAGGATACTGCAGGGTTTTGGCAGAGGTGGTCGTTCTGCAGTGGGATAAGTCCCACAAAGGCGAAGGAAAAGAAGAGAGGAGTGAGGATTTGAAGGAGAAGGAGAGTGAGCCTTTGGCGGAGGAGGACAGATGATAATGGGAAAACAAAGCCGGCATATAATGGGTGGAGGACGGTACTTTTCCTAGCTAAGTGCTGGAAGAGGCAGAAGAAGTTTTCTACGCGGCCTAGATCAATGATGGAGTTTGCTACAGGTTGTTTACAGCTTGAAAGAGTAGTTCTACTACTCCACTCCATTTTGTGAGTCCTACTCACAAAATCTTTCTACCTGACGTGTCTAATGCAAGAGCATCCGGGCGAATGGGCTATCCCGTATCAACCAAAAATATGATAGTTTGTTTTACTTTGATTTGTGGTGTGTTGTGGTCTTTGAGGGCATGTATAACCATTGGAGAACCTCTCATGTGATCAAATTTGCAAAATATGAGTTTTCGCCGATTTGTTGTTTCAGAGGCTCTGCAAGCAGTTTTCAGAATTTTTTTTGGAAAAACTGTAAGGGATGGAGTAAAACCCTTTTGCAAAGGCATTCTTGGAGGTACCATGTCCAATATGAAAAAAGAATCAAAGTTATATCTTTTACCATTTGGGAGAAATTAATGCCGAAAAATTGTTGTTAAGGTCAAAAATGTGTCGCTAGTTTACGAAAAGTTTAAAATTTCAAAATTTATGAGGGCTGGAGAGAAATCCTTTTGCCGAGGTCTTGAGGGGGTCATAACACACCTTTGGGCAAATGTTCGATCAAAAAAGAGAACTTTTAGAATTTTCGCCTGCTGTTACCCGATCTCGCACATTGTCGCAATTGCATCAATAGATTTTTTTTCTCCTAGTTGTTAATATAGGTTTGAAATGCATTTTTTATAGTGTTTTAATGATTTTATATTATCCATATGAGATGTATGTCTTTGGAGGCAATTCCAAATGTATCAACGATAGATTTGAAGAGTGGGCATTAAAGAAACAATGCCACATTTTAGCATGATTATTTTGCTATTAAAGAAGACATAAATATATGTAAAACAAAAAGAGGCATTTGAAACACCTTATAAACAGTAGTGAATTCAAAGAGTTACAAGTGGCTTTTGGGATTCATTTGGCATAGTGAAGAGACACCTTGTTGTGGAGGCAGATTTAAAAAGAAGTAATGTTGTAGTTTTAACCAAATTTCTCAGGCAGAGTTTGAGGAGAGATCTCAGCCCATGTGAGGGGCTTGAAGAGAGTTGTGAGAGTGTAGAAGAAAGAATAGAGTTTCTGAAATTTGAGAAGCCATTGAGAGGCCAAACATTGTAATTAATTTGTTGCAGATGTATAGTTGATTGTGAGTGCAATTGAATAAATAAATCAAAAAAATTTGTTGCAATCTAGTTTTGTATTTGCTATTGTGTGTGAATTTGTGAAGTTCTTTGGCAAGAGGGAAGTTGTCTTGCATCATCTAGGGTTGAATTAAGAAAATCAACAAGAGGAGAGGAGACTATTAAGATAGTCATTTTAGAAATATGAAGCAAATGCAAAACCCAAGAACTTTTTAAGAGAGATTTTGTAACATCCAAGTCTGAAATGACAAGAAGTAACTAAGTTTTCACAACGGTAATTTTTTTTTAACTAGGTAATCAAATACAAAAGTAACTCATCTATAAACTAATACAACATTTTTCATTTTATCATAAACATGATCTCATTTTCATAAAGCTGAAAGAAATGATATACATTAAACACTTTGTTTTCTAACAAATGAAATTTTCTTGAAACAACAAATATTGGAAACATACCATTAACATGCATCTCGATTGTCGACCCATCACGTTCAAGACTCGGCATTCCTCAATATTTGGAAGAGAAAGTATCTTCAAGGAGCTTAACCTCCAACCACAGACCGTCAGTCTCCCGCACTCCTTCCTAACCGGAAGTGGCCCTACCCTACTCAAGAGGATAGACTTAGGATAACCATCGGTGTTTGCCATCTGAGCTCTGGTGTTGTAACCTACGTGTCTTGTTATCGCGCAGATCCCTAGATACCCTCTAGTCATGCACGACACTCCACAAGAAACGCCATCCAGTTACGGTGAACGTTCGATGCACTTGAGGATAGTACACCACCTTGGCCAAAGGATTTGTTTTTAAACTAGCGTTCTAAGAACGCATGAACTTGGTTCACCCACCCTACTCGACTTGAACTGGTTGAAATCCTACAGTTTCCTATTTGTATAGTTTGAACTAATTGACGACCTTGATGATCTCAAGGGCTTAGGATATCCTCCTATAATAGCGCATGGCGCAACTTTTACTCTAATCTCAAGTTCAGAGTTTCATAATCCATTTTCATGTAAAAACATTGCTTATAAGTGCCCACTCCTAAGTGGTTTCGTATTTGTTTACTCAGTTTCCAAATTTGCACAACATAACCAAATATCTAAAACCATTTCCCGTTATCCCGAAATTCGAGGATTCTAGACTCATATGGTCTACAAGGTAAAACGATACTAGTACCATCACATGCAACGTAATCTCGACTCACATGCAGGTTTTCAACTCAAATTGTTCATTTCAGAACCATGACGGTTTCCTAATCATTACTAATACTTTATATTCCTACTCCTCTTTCCGTGTCATTAGTTCCACATGGTTCAACAAGATGAGAGTCGTAAATAAAATATAAATGGTTTTGGAATCTCTCTTATGTCAATATAGATGACCAACGCATGGTCGACCTCTAACTAAAGGTGTATGACGGATAAGACATCAGCTGATTACAACTGCATTTTTCGGCTATCAAACATACTAAATTTTACGTCAAAACATGCCTAAAACTGTGGTTTTGACTCCTACACAGCATGCACGTGGAGCAACGTGCTTTCTCGCTGTGGAGCTATCGTTCAAGGAAGGTAAATTACATCTTGCATCATGATGAGTTTGTTCCTAAATGTATATACGTTAGAGAACTGCGTTCTTTTATTATACTGTGTCATTCATGACAAGAAATGTTACAATTTTTGAGTTCACGAATTCTAGAAGACAGCAGTACTTCTATTTCTGAGTTTTTACATCTCAAAACACAGTAAAGATACCATTTTAATGACCAACTTCACACAGAACTCATGATAGAGGATAATGTCATCATATTTGATTGATTGAACGTATTTATTCATGCACAGCTAAGACACATTTACAGATCTACGCTGAGCAAATGAAAGTATGGGAAACAAACCTGTCAAAGGACTGAAGTTCGCTGTGGCTAAATCCACGTACTCCTCCAGCAAAACGTGCCTCCTCCGAACTCCTATCCCAATCTCTGCCAATTACTACACAAGACAAAGACAGCTTCTCTTTTTACTCTCGTCTCGCTCCTTCTAAACTGTGCAAAACTACTTCCTCACACAGTGACTGCCTGCAAACATCTATCCTCTCTTCACACCGCGACTCCTCTACACAGCTATCCTCTCTACACACCGCGACCTCTCTCTACATAGCTATCCTCTCTTCACACCGTGACTCCTCTCTACACAGCTATCCTCTCTTCACACTGCGACTCCTCTACACAGCTATCCTCTCTACACACCGCGACCTCTCTCTACACAGCTATCCTCTCTTCACACCGCGACTCCTCTCTACACAGCTATCCTCTCTTCCCACCATTATGCTCTCTCCACATAGTTATGCTCCCTTCCCACAGCTATGCTCTCTTCACACAGTTATGCTCTCTACCCAGCGTTATACTCTCTACACAGCGTTCTGCTGCCCCCACAGCAAAAATGACTTCATTAACTATATTCCCCCCACTATTCTAACTACCTCCGACTCCGCCTTTACTCTCCCATCTCTCCCTTACTTCGCAGCTTCCCAATTGTTCCCCCGATCTCTTCTTACTTCGTCGTTTTCTTACTACCGTTTGTGTTTTTCCTCCTTGCTAAACAGCGACACCCCCTTTTCTGCCTACTCCCCTTCGCAGTTACTTCTCTTCTCTCTCACTTCCCACGACAGCCTTCCCCCCAGATTTCTCCCACTCTACATCGAATCTTTCCTTCTCTTTCGACCACCTGTCTAACTTCCCAACCGCGTAGGTAGCTTTTGCCGTTTCCTTCTTGTTCTTCACAACCACCCACTCCTATGCCTTCGCGCCCACCTTAATGATGGGGCCTCTGCCATAAACTGCGGTTTCTCGCAACTCCAATGCCCATCCTTCTCTCTCTCCCTATGGTTAGAGTGGTTAAAACATTAAAAGACCACCGAAACATGCCGAAACTCAGGGAAGTTGTTTAACTGAGTAAAACCGACCTCAAAACTTACTATGACCACAAGAAGTTAAACCGACTTCAATACTTACTACAACCACCAGAGGGTTAAAGTTCCTTCGATGATGTGGCTTACCAAAGGACATAACAACTCCGTCCTTACTAAACCAAAAAGCATCAACCTTCCAAAACCAACTTAATATTTGAATTGAGGAGTTAAAGCTCGACACAGCGGTGGTTACGAAATGGTTTGAGCATCGTTGGGGTCGAGAAGGAAAGAGAGACAAATACTATCTAATTAAGAAAACTCAAGGTTAGATTGACAACAAATCGCGGTCAAAGCTAGAAGAAAAGACTCACACTAAACGATGTCCATAATAAATTATTTCACGCTATGGCTTCAAATCGACATTCATCGATCTACAAGAAAAGAATAAATTCACAACACAAGTTCGACGCGTTTTACGACAATCACGATGGATTGATCGTAATGCAAACGAGTTCTTACAACGTTAGACGCACAAAGCCGACTTCTCGCATCTTTCGACTACGAGACATGATTTACAATTTCGCCACAAGATGGTTCATTAAATACTTATAAACGAAAATAATAAACGTCTAAATAAGTCAACTTGTTAAGATAGACTTACGACGACATCGACGACTCCAAGATTCTACAAAACGACTTTCGACTAGGATGTTATACTTTATCCTTTGACGTCGACATCTAGTTAGCTAACCCAACCGACAACCAAGACTAAAATGACGGTTCCAAGGTTTATCTACCTGCTTGGCGTTCTCATTAACAAACACCTTTGGTTAATTTCTAGAGTCTATACTCTCTCTCAAAGATACTTTCTCTTCTCGTCGAACACGGTCCACCTGTTCCTGCAACGACAGACTCACATCCAATTTTGTGGTCAAAGCACCTATGTTCAAATCAAAGCATAATATATCCAAACATCATTGCATTTATTATAAAGACATTTAGTCTACAATATCACATTGATCATAATCAATAAACTTCTATAATTTCATAGAACTAACTTTGTAAAATAAATCATCAGTTTCCATGTCGTCCACAACATAATATATCACTGAAATTTGCAAGAAGGTAAATAGCATAATTGTTTCCAAAAAGAGGGATGTAACAGATTTTAAGCTACAAAAGTTGTAAATGGATAAACAAAAATAGACCAACGATTTTGAGAGATATGAAAATGTCAGGATGATAGAATTGTATTATAAACTCGAAAGAAGAATCTACACAAAAGATTGGCAAAATATTACCATCTAAGATGCAAAATACAAGCTAGGTAGTGAATTTATGTAGACCAAGGAGAGGGGAGGAGGTGGCAAAAATAACCAATATGGAGAGACCATCAAATGGTATAAACATAGTAAATGTAACTCCCTCATAAAATGGTGACATCTCAAACTACCCACTCACCTAATTAAAATCACTTTATTAATCTAAGAAAGCTTAATAAATGTGTATCAAACACCTAGGAAATAGGAAAATAAAAACCTATACTAACACCCCCCCTTAAGTGTAGCTTAGGTGGGTGAAAATATGGGTCTTGGAAAATGAATCCTAATGAGGTACCAATGTACAAAGATTCCCCCCAACAAAAGGAATAGAAGCCCCCCACAAAATATAGAGAGAACACCCCTAAAATAGAGAGAGTGAAGAAGGACTAAGAAGCCCCCACAAAAGTGGACACCTACTAGACCCCCAACAAAGCTCACAAATGAAGGAACTTGCTCTTAGTGAAGGGTTTGGTGAAGATGTTTGCAGTTTGCTCTGATGTCAGACAGTACCTGAGATCAATATCTTCTCATGAATTAGCTCCCGAATGTAGTGCATGTGAGTCTCAATGTGTTTGGTCAATTGGTGATGGACCGAATTGAGAGAGATCTATATCGCACTCTGGTTGACACAAAAGATGATTGTAGGCTTCTGGAAGGGAATGCCAAACTCAGTGAGAATGTTCTGAAGCCAAATGGTCTCAGTAGCATCATTAACTTCTCAATTCTTAGCCCCTATAAATGAAAGAGTAATTACAAACTGCTTCTTGCTCAACCAAGAAACTAGATCAAAACCAAGTGAGAAGCAATACCTTGAAGTAAACTTGAGATCTTGAGAATCGCCCGCCTTATCTGAATCTGTGGATCTCATTGAGTCAATATCCACATGCCCGTTGCATAGTGAATCTCATAATTGTGATTTCCCTGCACATAGTGGAGAATCCACTTAGCTACTTTCCAGAGCAAGTCATGTGGCTCTTGCATGAACCTGGAGACCAAGCCCATAACATATGAAAGATCAGGCCTCATGTGAGTTAATTATATGAGACTCCTAACTAATTGGTGATACAAAGTAGCATCCACCAATTTTGAAGTACAATGAGCCTCAAGTTTGACCCCTAATAGAAATGGAGTCGGCGTAGGTTTATAGTCAGCCATGCAAAATTTGGAGAGCATATCAAGTGCATATTTGGGTTGTGTAATGAAGACACCAGACAAAGACTAATTTGACATCGGGAAATGATCATGAAAGGCAGTTTTCACTGCCTTAATAGTGGATGAGTGACTCCCTGTTAGCAACAAGTCATCAACATAGAAAACAAGGAAGGTGAGAGTCTCATCCTACTGCAGAATACAAACATTCAGATTAGATTGGCACTGAGTGAACCTGATTGACAGAAGGAAGGAGTCCATCTTGGCATACTAGGCCTGAGGGCCTATTTGAGGCCATAGAGAGACTTTCAAAGATGACAAACAAGTGAAGGATCCTGTATGAACCCCTGTGGTTGCTTAATGTATATCTCCTCCTGAAGGTCATCATGAAGAAAAGCACTCTTCACATCCATCTGATGAACTTCCCAACAATGGGCTACAACAATAGCAAGGACAAGCCAGATGGAGTTCATTCTGGTAACTAGCGCAAAAGTCTCAGAGTAGTCAATCCTAGGAACCTGTGAGAATCCTTTAGTGACCATGCGAGCCTTATGCTTATCAACCAACCCATCTGTGGAAAATGTTGTCCAATAGATCCACTTGCATCAAACAAGTTTCCTTCCCTTAGGAAGGGGGACTAAATCTGATGTTACATCCCCAGCTTTTGACTAAGCTTAGTCTTACTTTTATGTGGTAAACATGATAATTAATCTTAGATTAATGATTTGATGTTTGTGGAAAATATCAAGTAGAATCATTGATTATATGGATATTGATTGATGTTTAGATTAGACATGAGATTATATGTTGATAAGATTATTTTATCATAATGTTTTATGACTTAAATGATGATACACTGATCATGGTTATATGGTTGTGAGTGTAAACATGAAAAGAATCTTCCTCCAAACATGGAAGGAGAGTATCACCCGAGAGGAGGAAATAGATGTTGGGAAAAGTCAAATTGCCAGCTGAGTATCGAAGTTGATTTTTCATGAACCCATGCAAGATAGGGTGAGTATAAGTCATTTTCCTTGTTTAGTCGATTTCAATTCGACTATCGTTGGCAAGTCGATTTAAGATCTCTTGACATCATCTGCATTGATTCGACTAGATAATGTTCTCGAAACATTTGTATAGTCGATAGTAACCTTGTTTGGATGTTGAGTTTTCCTTTGTATATTTATCTATTTCTATATTAAATTTTGTGAATATCGTTTAAATATTTTATCTATAGTCTAATATGGCAAAGTGGGGGAGTGAGACTCAACCCCATATTCGCATATTAATGATACCACCTTAACGATGGTAATATAATTTAGTGATACCCTAGATTATTTTGATAATCCTATAACATCATTTAGATGTAAATGATACTATGTGAGATATAATTATTTTTTTATCCACTTGTAGCGGTCGAGAACTTTAGTATATTAAGCTTATATGTTTCATGTTGCCAACTGTACCACTATCCACGAAGAGTGGAGTGAGTGGAGGTTGTAGTTGAGCTTAAGATAAGCTTACCACAATGCAGACTACTCCCGAATGGGAGATATGGTCTTTGAGGAGGCTATATACTCGCGAGGTCGTACAGGTATATGCAACTGATTTACCCACCTTCATTTCGAAGGGTGGCAGTTATGTGTTGTGCTGGGAAATGCATGCAAAAGAGATTGATATATTTTTGGTTGTTATGATTTTGATGAATATTGTTTTTGGAGGAGGCTACAGGAGTACCGAGTGGCATGATTGAGAGCTCACGGGAAGGAGCTGTGAATAACATTGACAGACTTACTTTTTAGCAGGTCTCATCTCGACTATGCACCTATTATCTCAGGTATGACTGTATATTATAGTCGTGTGTTCTTATAGTATGCAGATGTATACTTAGGACCACTGTTGATTGCCACACGGTGGTTAATCGTTGGTTGTGCATATCTCATACGATAACATTTATATCTTTAATATCTCTGTTAAGGCCTTCATGGTCGAATGCATGAAGAGTGTTGTGTTATCTTATACGATAGCATTGTTATGTCTCATATCTCTGTTAAGGCCATCATGGCCGAATGCATGAAGAGTGATGTGTTATCTTATACGATAGCATTGGTATGTTAATAACCCTATTATGGCCTTTGTAGCCGAATGATTAAAGATATTGTGTTTACTTTATATCATAAAATTTGCATGTTTGATAATACTATGGAGGCCATGAGGATGAATGGTTATGAGTACTGTTGTAGCAGACTCGTGCCCTCAAAGCCTATAAGGCTGAGAATAACAAACATCTTTTATAATCATTGATAAAGATATTGTAAGTCATTTAAACAGGCCGAAGAGCCATGCATTAGATAATCATGAGCCATTTGAATAGGCTAAAAGCCAATGCATTGTAGAAAGATAAGACAACAGAGCAGGTCGAAGGCCATGCATGATAGAATGAAGAGTCATTCATTAAAACCAATGCTATAGATAGTGCCCATGCCAATGAGGCTTTCGAGGCACGTGAAATGAAAAGTGAAAAACTTGTTGTTTATGAAAGATAATATTATACCTTCGGGTGTAATCTTTATGCAAGAAAGAGTAATATGACTCTTAGTACCCATGGAGAAAAACTAGTGTGTTGTTGATAACATTGTATAGGCTGCATTAAGTGCATGTCAAATCTTTCATGTCAAGGGACTAAACATTCGACTATTATTGTATTTCCATATAGGAAAGAATATGAAAACGAGTATGATAACTCATTTGTTGAAAACATATTATGGATATATTTCTTTATTGAATGGTAATGCTTCGTGGATGAAGTATAGGGTATCAAAAACCCTTTTGAATTCTTTTGACCCAAGGTCTATTTAATATTGTCAACTTATTAGACTATAATGGTATGTGTTATAGTCGATGTGAATTGATGAAACCTTGAAACAAGGTAGCCATAGAAACTTAGACCGGGGATGGTCTTAAAAATTAAAACCATGAACATGCAAACTTATAAAAAGAAAGTACGGGAATAGAGTGACATGGAGTCACATATTCCCTATTGCATAGACAACAAGACAAATAATGAATGTACTCCTGGAATCAGAGTCAAAAGTCCAAGTTAGATGGACTAAGGGTGAATTGAACCCATCTTTACTATGACCTAGTGGAGTCAAATTATGATCACTGTAGGATGAGATAACTTCTAAGTTGAGTCGAGGTGTGTGAACATTCAACTACGTTCATTGAGAAACGTATATATATATATATATATATATAAATCTTTTGCCAAAGTAATGCATCTATCTCTGCATGTATAAGTCGGTTCATTGTGCTCCAAATGGTATAATGCTTCCAATAGTGTCATACATAGTTAGAGTGGATCTATAACTATATGACCGTGATGTATTATGAAGGACACAACACTAGATGCTCAAATGGTAAACCTAATGGTTCGTTATATCTATTCCCTTCGCGAAGGGTAGGGCCACTTCCAGGAAGGAAGTTGTGTGGGGAACCGCCGGTCTATGGTTGGAGGAAAAGCACTCAGGTGATGCTCTCCTTCCCAAGTAGAAGACAAGCCGAGACTTATGAAGACAGATGCCAAAGTTTCAGATACAATACATTCTTTTATATGACTTGATGGTCAAATATTATGTGTAAACTTATCATTGATGCTATGAGCAAAACATTGTAAATGTATAGTGAAAGGAATTCACTAGTATGTTATCTTTGGAATTGTTGTAAATTTCAATTTTGAAATATCCAGAAAAGATATGCATATTGATTTTTCTTATGAAATTGATTATTACTTTGCTTAACTATGATTATGTTAATCATGACCTTGTACTTAATGGTAATAAAGTTGGTTAATTTGGGTAATGAAATTTGGCATGTTACATATGGTATCAGAGCTACCGGGTTTAATACATGGATCTATGAGCTCACTGCATAAAAATTTTCTCCAACATTAACAGTTGCTAATGTTTGGATGTTCTTATGCTAGAATGGTAAGAATAAGAACATCTAGGAAGAAGGTAACAGGAAATGGACGTTACCTTAAGGCTATGAGGGAGCGAGCCTCAAGAATTAAAAGCCTTGGCCAAACTGGTTGCTTGATAGGCACATGGTTGGTTGATGATGAAACTTTCGCTAATGCTATTAAATGCATCAAGTAGGAGAAGGAGAAAGCGGTTAGGGTTACTACTACTATCTCTGAAAATGAATTAGTGAAACCCTCTGCACCTAAAGAACCAATCTTGGAAAATGATCTTAAGGATCCTAATGTTACTCAGGAGGTTGTGGATGAGTACCTGCAAGTACATCCACCTCCTAATACTTATTTGATACACCTCAAGGATGAGGATAAGCTTGGGAAGATATCCCAGTTTGGAAATGACTTGCAGTAGCAAGATGTAAAGAAAAATTTTGTAACTATGGATGGATTATATGTAATCCATGGAAAACTATAATGCATTTTGAAATTTTGGCAAATCTTTCCTTTCTTGTTAAGATTACATGATTGAGAATGGATTTACATTTATGAATGGATTCAATAGTATGAAAAACTAATTGAATGATTAATCTGCAAACTTCAGGAGAAGTAGATTGCAGCACGGTTCAAACAAGAACTAATATGGGAGATAGACAGGAAGAAGGGCAACCTTCAGGCCACTCCGATTCTAAACTCGACTAGATCCTTGCTATGCTCCATGAGATGAGAGTGATAATTGGAACTCTCGAGCAGGAAGTCAGGGGTTAGTATGGACCCAGGCAAGAAACCTATCATGGGGGTGATGACGAGGAACGTCATGATGACACCACCCAAAGTGAACATGAAGAGAATAACTCCAAGGCAAGAAATGAAGAGGATAGAAGAAGCCACTTGGCTTTGGAATTATCTAGAGATATGAAAAAGGTTACCCCTCCCAGGTTTGATGGGACTATAAGAAAAAATGTCGTGGAGGCATGGCTTATAGAAATGGAGAAATACTTTGAAATAAGAAACTATTCTGAAATCACCAAAGCAATATGGGGAGCATACCAATTAGTAGGTGAAGCATCCACTTGGTGGATGAGCAAGAAAATGGAGTTAGGATTGAGATCCACGAGTCTAACCTGGGAAAGGTTTGTGGAACTCTTTAAGCAAAGATGGTTGCCTCAGTTGTATTATGACCAAAATCCTATAGACTTCCAAAATCTGAGACATGGTTATTTACTTGTGAATGAGTACTGGGAAAAGTTCACTCACCTACTCAAGTATGTTCTGTAATATCAACAAGATGAAAGGTTTCGCATTTGAAAGTTTATTATGGGCATGAACACCTAGATTGGGGGTGAAGTTGATGTGCATGGTCCCACTTCAATGGACCAGTTTATGAGAAAGCTATTAAACGGGAACAAAAATTGAAATCTATGTCTACATATAGGGAAAGGAACCGCAAAAGGCATAATTGGTCCCAATCCTCCCAATCTTTTAAGAAAAAGGGCAAAAAGGACTTTACTGAGAAAAATGATAAAGGGTCGAAGAACAAGCAAAATGAATCAAAGGGGGAAAAGAAAGGCAATAATAGCTCCAAGAAAAATGGAGATAATTCTGGAAAGCAATAATAGCTACAAGATCCCACCACTGACCTTGACATTACATTCTCATTTAGTGACACTATTCCCAATGCACTTGATAGTCCTTTGTATATCAAAACTTAGGTCAACTCAATGATACTTCATGGAGCCTTGGTTGACTCTATTAGAATGATCAATGTAATCATAGAAGAATTCTTATACATGCACTAACTTCACAAGAGAAAATATGACCTGTCAAAAATTTCTATTAGGACTCACAATGGCATGCTTATCCCTACTTTGGGGTCAATCATATTATCTATCTAGGTGCAACCAAAAATGTTGGATGCCATGTTCCACATTATTCCCACATTGGATCGCTTCCGTGTCTTGTTGGGCCAGCCATGGCTCATGGAAATGAAAGTAGTCCCTTCAACGATTTACAAATGCCTAAAATTTCCTTATGACGGAGTTATCTACACTTTTCCCCATAGTGGATTTCGACCTCTACCATTGGAGAAACTTTTCTCTAGATTATTTTTGGTCCACTCCCTCAAAACCACTTTGACCTCGCATAAACTTCTTGTTTAAATCTTACTCAAAGTATAGGAAAAGTTGAAATGGTTCTAGTACCTATCCCACTGTTGAGACCACACTGCCTACACGTAAACCTACTATTCTTGGACTTCTCACTCCTAAGATCCCACAACCTACTACAATTGAATTTACTCCTCCTTCTCCTACCTTCGTGGTAGTAAAGGGGAAACAACCTGTGTTGGGAGATCCTCCATGTCCTACTTGTCAGTATCTGGTGGTCTTGCCCCTATTTCTTACATGCAATCTAGGGGAAAAGTGCATGTATTTCAGAGATCTTTAGCTCACCCTAGGTATGCTTGACCTTCTATAGTCACTTTTGAGCCCCACACCATCACTATGATGCTTGGGGAGAAGAACCCTGTCTAGCTAGACCATGCCAAGCCTTCAAATTGCACTAGATGAAATAAAACTGAGTAAGAGTGTAAGAATCATTGGCATGCTATGGTGAGAGCTCAGGATGGTGAGTCCACTTATGATGAGTCATCCCAAGTCTTTAAACAATCTAGTTCTAAGAAAGTTTAGGTCATCTTGGCTCCCTCTGGTGACCCACCACTCATTCCCATCACACTTGATAGGCCACCCTTCTCCAAAGCCCTGAACATGCCCAATGTCTTCGTTATTTCCAAAGAGACCCTAGATGAGCTAGTAACCTTCTAGCACACTCACCATTAGATTTTCTCAGATGTTCTCCCCCCACCACTATAGACATAAATATTATGCATCCTATGTCGAAGCACAAGAGCTCTACCCTACTCCTCCCTGCCATCAATCTAAGACTAATGTCTCTCCTTCATCTTCTAGGTCTGTTGCAAGTATGTGCTATCGGTGTTGTCATTGATGTCAACAAGCTTATGTTGTCATTGGTGTCAACTGTGTCAAGAGTATGAGTAGTTTGTGTTGAGCTGAGATCAGGGATAAGGTTGAGCAGAGTTGAGGATGTTGCAATGATATGAGCTATTTGATTAAGTTACCTTGCTGAAGGCAATTTGGTTGCTATGTAGAGGTGTTGAAGATGTTAGGAATATGCTTTTGATGGTTGGTTTCCAAGTTCTTTTGAGAAAAATTGATTAATAAAGGAAACAGTGTGTTGAAGATTTGTTCTGACTTACAGAGCAATATTCTGGTTTTGCTCCACATTTCTTCCTTATTGAAGATCTACTTTTGTGGTTTGAATATGTTGTTCAGAGGTGTTATATTCCAAATTTGGTGCTCCAGGTTGTTGTGCAAATAAAATTGTGTTCACCAGTGTGTGGACTTTGTTTGTGGGTTGTACAGAGGTGTCTAGGAGGAACTATTTTGCTCCACATTTCTCTGCAGATTTGTTTCTGGTTTTGCAGCTCTGGATTTATGCTTATAAGGTCTATATCTTTCTTCAGTTCAATTGGTTTGTGGTTTTGTGCTCTGCAAGTTCATTTCTTGAGTTGCAGTTGATGACAAAGTAATCTAAGTGCTTCGGTGTGAACTTTCTTCAGGTGAAAGATGTTGCAAAGGATTTTGTTGGTTTTTAGGTGCTTGTGGTTGTTTCTAAATCATGTTCAAGCTTGGTACATGGTCTGCATGTCATCTTTTGGTTTTGAGGAAGCGTGCACTTAAAAGTTCATAGCGTTAACACAAGTTTGGTCGACTTGGTTGTTTACACTAACTGATGTTGTGCTCCATTGATTATGGAAGCGTGGAATAACGTGTAAGATTGGATTTAGGTCTGTGCTAAGGTGTGATGTGGTTCGCATTCATTCCTTTCCTCCATGGGAATGTTTAGGTCGAGACCTAATTTGAATTTTTGGGTTAAGATGTGTTGCCGAACTTGGTGAATGATTTCAAGGTTGATGATGGTATAAATAAGTGTCAAGGATTTGTGACTATAGTATGTGTGATAAATATGATGTTTATGATATGAATTTGATCAATGTAGTTAGAGCTTTCATGTGTTAGGCTACTAGATACAGTGAGCAGAAGGTGTCTATTATTTTTCAGTATTGCTGCGAAGGTGATGTTTGTGTTGTGGTGAATATTGAGCTTCATTAGAATTGTACTCCATGCATAGGTTAGATGCAATTATATCAATTCATCCTTGGCAGTGAGCCTCCTCTTCTATTTCTTTCTTCTAGACAATGAGTCCTTTGGCAGCGAGCCTTCTTTCTTTCTTTTGGGCAGTGAGCCCTGGATAGTGAGCCTTTTGTAATTCGATGTTGCTACTACTTTATATTGTCAGCTAATCCTCACTGTGGTTTTTCCCTTCTTAGGTTTTCCACATAAAATTTGGTGTTGCCTTGTGTTTGGTGTTGTTATGATTTAGTTTATGTTATTTGCTTTTCATGCTTAATCATCATAACAAGTTTAAAGGTTAATGTGGATCTAAACGTTTGTGAGGGTTTGAAGTTTATGATACAACTGATTCACCCCCCCTCTTAGTTGTCTTGTGCATTCAACAAGGTCTTCTTCATCTAGCCCTGATCTAGTTGAGGTCCCTCATTCGCCTGTCTTTGTCAAGCCCCTATAGCTCCTACTCCTTGTATCAATGTAGGGTAGTTACAAATTGTCCCTTATAGAGGTGCCATTCCATCACCTTCCTCCCTTGAAGAGTCCACTTGTGATACCACTATTGACATACTTTTTTTGTCTTTGATTTTCACTAAATCGTTGACCCCTTGCATTGCATGAGGATGTTGTAGTGGACACCACTCCTATGAACACCTTTCCACATTCTAGTGATGGCTCTTCTCCTAGTACTGCTCAAGTTGTGGCCCCGCTGGCTTGTTAGCCTCCTTCCTCCTATGATGGTAAAGAATGCGAAGGGGATGATTTTCTAGTCTCTGACCCTAAGTAGTAGTACCTTTGTATCTCTAGTGTGTTTTATATGCATGTGATTGATTGTTGTTTGTTTGATTATTTTGTTATTCCTGTATGTTTGCCTGATACATGTTAGTTTCTCCTAGAGAACCCATGCTACCCTATAGGTACATGGATACAAGAGGAACAAAATGTTGTAACACTCCTCTATTTGTGCCTCATTTCTTCTATTTGTCATATCTTTGTTTTTTATTGACATTTTGGGGATAATGCAAAGCATTGAGACATTTAGGTCTCTTCCATGTTGACCCAATTTTTTTACTTTGTTTGTCTTCATGTGCCATTCCTCCCATGTTTTTGTTGTTAAACATTCTTGGGCGATGATGACAGTTCCATCCTTGTTCCCTCATTATTATCATATCCTTATATTGATATTGACCCTGAGCATGGAGATCCCCCAATGTTCTTCATGTGGTTTTTCATAATTTAATGATCTCTTTTATGTATGTCCCCGGTGAGTCTGCTTATTACAACACCTTTTTACCACTTCCTGTAGTGTCTCTTTCTCATTACAACACGCCTTTTACCGCTCCCTACAACATCTCTTGCTCATTGCAACACCCCTTTTACCACTCCCTACAACATCTCTTGCTCATTGCAACACCTCTTTTACAACTCCCTTAACATCTCTTGCTCATTGCAACACCTTTTTACCATTCCCTACAACATCTCTTACTCATTGCAACACCTTTTCACTGCTCCCTATGGCATCTCTTGCTCATTGCAACACCTTTTTACAACTCCTTGCAACACCTTTTTACAGCTCCTTGCAACATCTCTTGCTCATTGCAACACCCTTTTTACCACTCCTTGAAGTGTTTTGTTTTATTCTACTCTTTTTTGTCCCCTAGGACATCTTTTATTTTCCTTTTTGTACATGTGTATTATACGTTCTCTTGTTGTGTATTGGATGTGTGATTGCTTAGCATGCTTATATTAGATTTGATCCTCTCTCTTTTTATCTTGAAGGATTATATGTTTTCTAACATCATAGTTTTGTAGGACCTATATCTCTAATGCTATGGTTTTACAGGTTCTAGACTGGGGCATCTTGCCTTGCATTTGAAGAACCTTTATAATTTCACAGTATCCTTTTTACAAATATTTTTCATTTCATATATGTCATTCCATCCTTTAGAATGCTTAGTGTCTAAAACCCCAAGCCTACTAAAGTGGGGGGAAAATGTAATGTCACAAATTGCATGCCCTACGATTTCACATTATGTCTTGTGTCCCTCTCTAGACCCCTTCATGTAACTTAATTTATGATAATCTCCCCTAAATCATGCCATCTCTAGAAACTATTTTAGATAGTTGTTATAATTGTCCTCTTGAACTTCCATGTCAATTTTGGGTCTATTTCCCTTAGACAGGGGCGTGATGCGTAGACATTTACATGACACGCTAATATCCTATGTCGTACAACACCACATTTCTATACATTTCCTTTGCATCTAGCCACCATCATCATGATCATTGGCCATCATAATGCCTCACACGAATGTGCTAGACTATTGTTAACAACTTTCCCAAAATCAATTCAGGAGGAATTTAAGAGATATTCTAAACAATCTTCAAAATCTTCTAGAAAAAAGGACTGAAATATAGACTTAGGAGTTTTTGAGCATTCTTTCATGGCTGATAGCATATGTGAATCTTGCATCATTAAGAGTGTAGTTCATGCATTATTTTAGATATTTTTGCATTGTTGTTGTAGACTCCCATTTCCATATCCCATTTTATAGGTTTCAACACAAGGAGAGAATAGCTCATTCTAGAAACCTAAAGTTAGAAGTTTCTCTTAAAGATTTCTCTTAGTTGCTTGCCTTCATCTCTAAATCATTGCAATCACTTGTAAAATTCAATCACCCTAACAAATCAATTCCTAAAACTTTATTCTCCTATTTTCAAGATCCAACTATACCCCACATATAATTTTAATAATTTCAATTATCCTTCACCATATATATCTCAATTAATTGCTTGATTAATTAGTTAAGTAATTTGTAAAAGTTTTTACCTTAAAAATAGTATAGTCATCATATTTTTCCACACTCCACGTAAAAGGATTTAAATAGTTTTAAAGTTTTCATACCTAGACAATTTACAAAACTAGGTAAATGTGTAATGAGGCATAGCATAATGTAGAGGTCTTTAATTGCTCATTTGCCTCAAAGACCATACATGCGGGGAGAATGATGTCGGCCTCTACATTAGCTGAAACCCCACGTGACTTTTTCCGTATATAAATATATAATAATAATATTTTTATTAGAAAAGAAAATTTACCAAATTTCCATCCACCATATAAATAAAAAATAAAATAAAAATTACGTGTTACCGGTTGATATTTAAATGGATAAAGTTTGCGAATGAGATTTAAATTGGAAATTTGCGAATTTACAAGGAAGGAGCCAGGTAGCCAGCGAAATTAGTGGGCGTGGTGTCTTAGCTGGCAGACGGGCAGCCGTACAGGGGGTGAGACAGCGACAGGTGATGGCGATGTGAGCCAAGCTGGAGAGAAGCGGCGGAGAAATAATGTGTCGCTATCAGTCGTTTGCGTTATACGGTCTTGGAGTCGTGACGGCTGTTTATTGGGCGCTTCAATTCATGCACTACTCAGATGACTATTTCTGTGTGCGAGAGGCCAATTTCAAGGCAGTTAACACGCGTCCTCACAAAACAGGCGGTATAACACACAGCGAACAAACCGTGTGATGGATCATCATGCTATTCCCCCATTTATTCTCTGCCACCTCTCCCCCTTTATAAATTCCCTGCTTCCACCCTCACCTATTCAACCGCTCTCGCTCTTACCCTTAACTCCGCCTCCAACCTTCTTCCTCGCTCGCCCGACCTTATAAATCTTCAATTTTCCTTTCAATGGCTAGGGATACGGAATTTTCTACATACTTTATTTTTCTACATGTTCTTTTACTCTCTTGTTAAATTCTTTATGGTCAATTTTGATGGCGGCCTCTGCCTTTTTATGCTGAAAGCATCAAGGGAGGGCCGACGCATGCATTAATCCCTCCTTTTAACCTGTGATTTTTTTTTTCCCCTGTAAATCTCCGCATGGAAATCAGTTTCTTGAAAACAATGTCAAACGGATTCGCTGATAATGATAATGATCCGGCCGAGAAGCGCCTCTGCTTCCTTAATACAGCGGCATCGAGTTCTGCAGGAGCGGCGGAGGGCATCAATAACTTGAGCACCGTACGGGAATCTGACGGCGATGAAGAAATGAAGGGTGAGGGCCAGATGTCGTGTGAGAAGAGCAGCGTTTTAAATGGCGATGGTGACAAGATGAGCGTGAGAAAGGAGCGGTGCCCTTCCTACGGAATGATGGCTATTATGGGCAGGAGAGAGGAAATGGAAGACGCGGTGGCGGCCGTTCCAAGCTTTTTCAAGGGACCGTCTTCGTCTTCGTCTTCGTCAGCTCTGCATTTTTTCGGTGTGTACGACGGGCACGGCGGGGCTCAGGCGTCGGGGTTTTGCAGGGAGCGGCTACACGAGGCTCTTGCTGAGGAGCTCCGTGCTCTGCCTGACGACTGCCGCCGAGATTACAGCGACTGGGACAAAGTAATGAAGAATTGCTTCGTCAAAATGGACATGCAGCTCGGAGGACTCTGTCCCAGCGGTAAATGTTGTCATAATGATGAGAATAAGGTTGATATTTATTCTACCTGTTGCCGGGATCTGGTGGCGCCGGAAAATGTCGGCTCCACGGCCGTCGTAGCGGTTGTGAGCTCGTCTCAGATTGTCGTTGCCAACTGTGGCGATTCTCGGGCGGTCCTGTGCAGAGGAGGCAAAGCTGTACCATTTTCTACTGATCACAAGGTCTGATTGTACTAGTTCAAACCGAAACCTTTTTATGCTTTTTCTGTCATTTTGTTTCTTGCAGGCGAACTTCCACTTCCAGTTCGAGTCTCGAGTCTCTACTTTTTGAACATGTTTTTGTTTTTTAACGCAGCCTGAACGAGAGGACGAGATGGATAGGATAGAAGCTGCGGGAGGACGGATCATAGACTGGAACGGCTACCGTGTCGGAGGCTTGCTTGCCATGTCCAGAGCTCTAGGTATAGTATAAATATAACTAACTACATTCTTCTTCCTTTTCTTTTTCTGTCCTCTACCTGTCGCTTGTGCAGGGTTTCTTCTAGGGCTTATTTTAAGCTTTTGCTCTTGATTACTATTTTTCCAGGCGACAGATTTCTGAAACAATATGTGATTTCTGAGCCGGAGGTGACATTCACAGAACGCAAAGACGACGACGAGTTTCTGATCTTGGCGAGCGACGGGCTGTGGGACGTGCTTTCTAATGAAGGCGCCTGCGAAGTGGCCAGCAAATGCCTGGCCGGTTACAGGCCGTCTCGTTTGAAAGGAACGGCCGCCACTTCTTCTGTTGCCTTTGCCGCTGCGCTTCTCACAAAAGTTGCTCTTGCTCGTGGAAGCAACGATAATATTAGCGTGGTTGTCATCGACCTCAAAGATAACAGAAAACTGAGCCGCAAGAACAGATGCACGCACTCGCTTAAAATCCACACTAATTTATGACAGTAGATCACACAGGCACGCGTAAGCTTCATAAATTTATATCTAAATATCAAAGGTTGGCACAGCTATTGAACGGAAGCAGCTTTTATATACATATGGATATCTGTAAATATATGTTTTCCAAATTTTGTCTTACAGCTTGTCTGGTTTTCCAAATTTTGTCTTACAGCTTGTCTGGTTTTCCAAATAAATAAAAGTGTGTTTCACCAGGACTCTCTCTGCTTAATTTGGGCTGAACTCCATGAATTCATTCCCTGCAATGATAGCATTGTGTTTTTTAAGATGATCCTAAAACTTTCTGACGATCAATGTTTTAAGAATAACCCCTAGCATATTGTATTCGGGATCTCAATTTTTTATTTTTTCTGGTACGACTTCAAATAATTTCTGTATTGTTTCAAATCTAGAGGTTTTTCCCTGCAAATAAAACAGTGTTTTCAGCCAGGACGCTCTGCTTAGTTTGGACTGAACTCCATGAATTCATTCTCTGCAATGATAGCATTGCGTTTGTTAAGATAATCCTAAAACTTTCTTATGATCAATGTTCTAAGAATAACCCTAGCATATTGTATTCGCGATCTAATTTTTTATTTTTCTGGTACGACTTCAAATAATTTCTGTTGTGTTTCAAATCTAGAAAATTTTCCCTGCAAATAATTATTAGGCTACATTAGTCCAGGGTTTCGTTAGATTGCAGAATTATTAGGGCGTGTAATTGTCTGATTGCAAAGAATTAGTACGAAATGGCATAACGTGTCACGGAGAATATTAAATTCAACAACTCAAAATCTGATCTTGGGCTTTAACCAGATCCGGTTTGAATGATAAGCGGCTACAATAGAGAGGGAGATTCTTCCACGTGCAGCAGCTTTGCTGGATTTCTTAAAGGCGGGAATATATGAATGGCCATTACTGTCTGGTGCGAAGAAAGAAAAAGTTCAGCTGTATGAATTCCATTGGCCAAGTTAGCAGAATCATAAATACGATGGACCCTCCTCTTCCTCTTCACCATCGGGTATTACGCTGAGATTAGGACGTGCAAATGTCTGGCGTTTTGCCAACTTTACACATTTACCCGACAACAATCTTGTTAGGACAAACTAACCGATCTAATCCGCTATTGTATAATAACTATTTATTAAAGGGAAGAAAAGATGTTTTCAAGGGAAATATAATCCTTGTGAATCACCTCCAACATAACTTAGTCATGTATTTTATGCATTAAGGCCTACTCTTATCTACTTCCTTTTGACACATGACACGGATTCAATTTAGGTGGGATTTACTTTGACTTTGTGGTTTTAGGAAGATAAATATTTCAATATTTTGTATTATTATTGGAGAAACATCTATTCCACCAAATTAATCTTGTACTATTTTTTAATTAAAACGAGTTTATTATTACTTCAAAGAAAATATTGTACACCAATTACAAAAAAAGGTAGGTAGTATAGGAGCAATGGATTAATCACCAAAAAAAAGTAGGTAGTATAGGTGCATGCTACAAAGCCAAAACACTCAAAAAAAAATTAGACCCAAAAATTCAATGGCTTTTAAAAAATGAATAGACACACAAATTCAAAGATTTTTTAAAAATGAATCAAGATGACTTTTTTATCCATCGTGTTTTTTTCCTCAAACCAACTTGAGAGTCTCCCTCCAATGGCTTTGTTGTCCTACCTCCCTTTGTTCTTTTCTCGAACTCTTTCCTCATCCAAAAAGTCTTGAATACTTCCTCTTAAAATTTCAAACTTGTTTGAAATAGTAGTAGCATTATCTTGTTTTTTACCATAATTCTAGTGACCATTCTTTTGTTGGATATGACTATTTGTTTTGGCTGTGATAAAGGTGTGTTGAGAGATTTGAGGTTCTTGAGGTAAGTTCTGTTTTTTTGTTACAATCTTTTAACAAAGTGGTCATATTCATGACATTTATTACATCACAATTGAACATAATCAAGCTCCTACAAATATGACCATCCATTTTGGTTTTAGCTTAATGGTTTTAGAAGACCTTTCTCTAAATCTACTTCCACATAGATTTGAATACATGCAGAGTTACCTTTTAGCTTAACCTTATCAATGAAACAACCCAAAGTGTTGGGACCTCATAATTTTAGCCAACACACATTCAAGGATTCAATCATCATATACCTTCATTGTTGTCTTCATAAAAATCCATTGTCCTTATTAAATTCTTCCTTCACCCACTATTATCTTCTTGACATTTGGTCTAAACTATTAGAAGTGTATCTTTACTATTATATATCTCAAGTATTCGGAAAGAAATCTCATTTAACGTATAATATTTTTTCATACACTAAAATATATAATTGAACTAAAATATGGGTTACTCTTGTATTTTGAGAACTATTCTTACAGTGGTCTTGTATTTTGATAACTATTTTTATAGTGGTTTTATATTGTATATGTTCTTGATGTTCTCCACTATTATGTTTCAGCTGCATTTTATTGTTAAAACATGTTTTTTGTTAGCACTGTTGTATACCTTTTTAGCTTTTTGAACAATCTTTTTATGACTGCATTCTTTGTTGTAATCTACACTTTAATAAAAATAAATAAAAATAAAAAATAACTAGCTAGCTGTTCATATTAATCTGTATTGCTTCTTTCAAGTATTTGAAAGGAAAGAGGGCCATCGTGCAATGAGAATTGGGGGCTTTGGTGTGTGAAATAGTCATTTGATTTTAAGGAATGAGAGAATTTTTTGGTTGACACAACTTCCTAGAGAGACGGAAATTGAACTCATATTACCCAATTTTCTTATATATATATATATATCCCTCTCATCATTCCAAAGCACAATTCCTTTTGTCAATTTCGAGGAGTCTACATAAAATTCCATGTCAACCCATACGTTGTTAAGATAAGTTAGATTATGTGAAATAGTGTAAAGAAATAAAGCGCATCTTTATATAATGTCTTGTAATCTACAAATACTTAAAAGAGTTGGGACTATAATTATGTCAAATATATTTAGCTAGAATTTGAATGAAAGAGTATACAATGTTCAAGATATTTAGATACGATTTATTAGTGTGCTAAAGAATTAGGAATTGTAAGACATGTTTTTGAAATTTAGTAAATAATTGATTATTTCTTTAGTTTATTTATGTGATTATACAAGTGATGTGTATTTGTATGTTCGAATTTGACTTGTAGATTTGATTTTGCAGCATGAATCTTATTTTTGTTGATTTTGACCTCTATGATTTGTTCACCTCAATGTCGATGACCTATAATAGTTGACTAGTAGTGTTTAGAAACACCTTTTGTGGACATTGTTAGGTAGGGGGATTCTCCCTTGGTCTAACTCCTAGGATACAAATTTAACAACTTTTGGAAATGATGAAAAAAGCAAGAAATCACGCACATATGCCTAAGATGTTGATGCAAGTCTTAACCTCCACAAAGCATTATTCAAAAATTTGGGTGTGTGTAGGCCTAGTGAAAAAGTGAGTGGTGTGTGCAAAGATATGTGTTCACAAGGAGAAACCCTAGATGACAAGCTAAAGAGAAGAAATGTCTAATGTGATGGAACTCGAGGGTAATGGAGATCACAAAAAGAATGCAAACAAGGAAGAATAATGAGATAAGGAGTCGTAGATTTGAGGAAGAAACTATGACAAGGGTTTTTAGGAAGTCATTTCAATGGAGGAGAGGAAATAGGAATCTGGATGGCCTCGAAATGGAGAAAGGAGAGGATGAAAATATGAAAGGATAAATGTGAAGAGAGATTAGAGAAGAACCATGGCTAAAAACATGGTGCTGGATTCCCAAAGTTGTAGATTTTAGACATGTAACTTGCTACCTTTCTCTCTAATGGAATTTCTTCAATTTCTTGTGCGTTCAAGGAGAGAAGTGGTAGTAAGTTTTCTCAATGATGCATCCTTAGTGGGTTGGAGGAAAAAAGAGGTTTAAACATGAGCCTATGCTAATTTTTTAAGAGTCATTATTGAAAACGTAGAAAGAGTTAGGGCACAAATGAGTGAGTAAAATTATTTTTTGAAATTTTATTGAGGACACTAGTGCCCACCCAATGCAAGTGTCTTTGTAGAGTCAAGAATCCAAATTTCTAGGGCTAATAGGTGAGAGGTTTCTAGGGTTGGGAGTGTTGGGAGTGTTGGAATCGTTTATCATTGCGCCAAAAGATCGAGCTATCAACACTCGCTACAAACACCAGACTTAACCTAGATCCACGAGAGGCTCACTGCCATGTCACGAATCCCGAGGTCAGTGTTGAACACCTCACTGACAAGGGGACAGCTCACTACCAACAATACCCCTTCAACGCAACTCGAGGGATTCAAACCTATGACCCATGGCTCTGATACCAATTGTTGGAATCATTTTCCGTTTCACCAAAATCTCGAGCTATCAACGCTCGCTACAAACACCAGACTTAACCCAAATCCACGGGAGGCTCACTGCCATGTCACGAATCCCGAGGTCAGCGTTGAACGCCTCACTGACAAGGGGGTAGCTCACTGCCAACAGGGAGTGCTTTCTTTATCCTTTTGTGATTATGTAAAATGCCAAAATTAGGTGAAATGGCCTTAAAAACACACTTGGAGACTGGACCCAAAATGACACTAGAAATGTAAGGCAAAGATTATAAAATAGGGAAATTTTGACCTTATAGTTACATCCCCGTGAATCCATTTCAAGCTCAATTTTTACATGGATACATGCATCTATCATGGGGTCCAACTAAATTAAGTGCTCATATAATTTCTTGATACATCATGTTCCATTCACACCACATTTGCCACTTCACACAATATCCATTTCACATTTTTATAAAATACAATGTATATGATTCTATATTTTTGTGCTACTAACACAGTTTTGCAGCTACTTACTATTGATTTGTGTGTGTAATTATGTCGGATGCTTCTCTCTAGGTACATAAGGAAGCATGAGACAATGTCCATACCTTGTATCTTGGATTTGTCTCATATTTCATTTTCTACATATCTTACTTCGGCATGTATGATTCATGTAGTTTACAAGCACACCAAAGTGTGGGAAAATATAAGGGATAAAAATGCATAATATGCCCTTTTACTCATTTGTTTTATACCTACTTTTCGTATTGTCATAAAACAATGTCATAGTTCTTTAAATTTGTCACACAAATTGACCCTAACCTTAAACTCGTTACTTTGAATTATAGCCTTATCCATTTGTCTATTTAGAATTGGTCCAATCCCTTAGGACTTCAACCCTTCTAGACTAGGTTGCATGTGTAGTCTCATCCCTTGGACTAGGTTCATGGCCTATTGTGACCCAATTTCAAAATTCAATATCTCTTAGCTTGAGCCTCAAAATTCAACCATTGTTTGCCAAAACAACTCACGTTGAACATATGTGATCATGTATTTATAGAATTCCTAGGTCATCCATACTCATTGGATATGATTTTATAGAATTGGAAAGTCATATCGAATAGCTATAAAATAACTTGTCATAAAGTATATGCACTTTAGAAAGGACATTACATCAATGCATACATCAACATTTACCTCATAGGCATCATGTTGTTTTCTTAGCATGTCTTTGATATTGTATCATCGACAAAGGGATTTAACTCGTTATCAAGGAAGTGGTAAACCTTCCCTCTACACACAACAAACTCCATTGAGTTTTTAACACAACTGTAGTTTTAGACACAATTATCAAAGATAAGAGTGTAGGACACATCAATAGTGTTGGGATCCAAAATAGCTGCAACCCTAAACCCTAAAACATTCCTAAATCACCTAGGCTAGGGATAGTCGTTTTAGGTAATAGGAAGAGGTTCATCAACAAGTTTAAGGTGATTTTGGCCAACTAACATGAGTGGGTAGGCTCCTTTGCACTTTGAGCTCAGCTTAGACTAAGGAGGGATATTCCAAGGGGTATACCTGAACAAGTATTGGCTTCAACACCAGATGATCAACTTAAAAATGAAAGGACAACCAAACCCTAATCGTCTTCTAGGCCCCAAAGATTGTCACTAGACCTAAAACAACTAGTCGTCATTAATAACCCCTATATAGCTGATGAAAAGGCACTCCCATTGACAATGGAAAGTGCAGGTATGCTTGTTTGCAAGACATACAAACTAACTACTTGCTTCACACATGATAAGTTTGTTTTGATTTTTAAGAGTGTGGGTGATCAAATACTTCAGACAGGTGCCTACTATTTTGGGTTACAGAGTCAACAGTTTAGCAGAAGGAAGAAAACAACAAAAAAAATGAAACACGCACTTTCTGGATACCCAGATGCAAGAAAGATAGCTATCAAAGAAGAGAATACTTAGCAATCCTTTGCAACATATAATCATTCATCTATAACCATTTAAGAAAACTGATCTTGTCTTAATGTCGGCCAGTCGCTTCATATTGATGGAACTCCTAGAAGTGGTTGGAGTGCTCCTAGGCAGTTGGAGGAGTTGGGAAACCGAGGAAACAACCTTCGTTCATCCGTCTTTGTTTCCGTGTTGGACTTGGTCTCTTTTTGTTTTAGTCACTTTGTCGGATGTAGGGCTTCCGGTGCTCGCCACAAGCTTCTACAATTTTGTCCTTTTATTCACCCTGTTGGCGGACCTCACCTTTTTCAAACTAAGCTTTCGCCATTCCTTATGTTTTATCAGAAATAACCCCATTTGGCGAACTTCTTCTCTTTTCATCTCCTTTTCCCTTGCCTCCTTCTCTGTAGGCAAATCCTTCATTTCGCAGACCAGGCCTTCCTTCATTATTTTCATCACTTACGTTATTGACAATTTTCTCTCTTCACGAACTTTTCTTTGGCGCCCTCTTTCTTTCTCTGTTGATAGCTTTTAATTTTTTTCAACTTTCCATTTCGCCGCTTATACTTTTTCCTTATATACCTTTTATCGGCAAAAATCTATTTTGCCGAACTATCTTTTGCTCCATCTTCATTTCCTTTTCTTTATGAATTTGCCTTTATCAATGATTTTTATCTTTTCAGAACTTGGAAGCTATTCATCTTTTTATTAGCCTTGTCGGGAAATCTTCCTTTTTGCCGAACTTTTCTTTTTGCTTGTCTTTTCACTCATATCGGCAAATTCTCTTTTCACTAAACCTAAGCTCTATCATTTCAGAACTCGAGCTATTTTGCCTTTTTTACCTTTGTCAGCAAAAGTGAATTTTGCCGAACTTTACTTACTTCGTCCTTCTTTCCTTAGATATATTTGCCTTATCGGCAAAATTGAAAAATCACGAACTTTTCATATTTGCCTTATTGACAAATTTGTTCTTTTCCAAACCTTCCTGACTTTTTCATTTTTGTCAGAAAAATGAACCATTTTAGAACATTTTCCTTTATTTGCCTTTGTCGGCAAAAATGCTTTTCCTTGAACTTGGCTTCTTCACTCTATTTTTGCCTTTATTGGCAAAAAGACTCTTTTCCGAACCTCTTCTTGTGGCCATCCTCATCGCCTTATCGGCGAAACAAACAAAAACTGAACTTTTGAAAAGTTTGGTTTCCACCCGATTCGCCGATAACACAGTGCCTTATCTTTTTTTTTTTATATCAGCAAATTGGCCCTTTTTAGAACCAAGGAATTTGGGTGTCATTTTCTTCATTATCGACAAAAAAGCCTTTTGCCAAACTTTTCTTTGATTCCTCTCTTACTCGTCTTTGTTGGTAATCTTACTCCATTTCAAACCTTTGACTTTCTTTTACTCCACTTGCCTTGTTGGCAAAAAGTCCATCGAGCGAACTTGAAGAAATTAGAACCTAAACAACCTTGCCAATAGACTTCAAATCTTTTTTGCTCTTAGAAACTTTGCCACAAGCTTGCTTCCCTTTGATTTGTTGTCGCCTTATCGGTGAATCGGCTAAAAGCCGAACTATTGAAAAGTTAGCAAATTATGGAAAAAGCCGATTTGCCAACAAAGGCAAAAACATGGAAAATATTTCAAGGGAGAAACCATTTTTGACCAAGGCAAATAACATAAAAACCAAACTTTGAACAATCGTAACTTTTTCATTTCAAAGAATTTCAATATGGTTCAAAAGGCAAAGTTGCTCAGAATTCAATTCTCTATCCAATGGTAACATTTGTTAAGAGATTTGCATAGGATTTTTGAATTTTTGGGGGCAAAATGGGCATTTTGAGAACTGATTTTTCAAGTCCCAACAAGTAGAAGATGAATCCACAACAAGAGGACATGATCATGTGAAGAGAAAGTCCTTGGACTAGACCATAGGTGCACAACTGTAGTTTTAGACACAATTATCTAAGGTAGGAGTGTAGGACACATCAGTAGAAGATAAATCCACAACAAGAGGACATGACCATGTGAAGAGAAAGTCCTTGCACTAGACCATAGGTGTGGCCCAATCTCAAAATAGTTTTGATTCATCACAATGCAATTCCATATTCTTGATCAATGTACAATTGAATCTTCATCATCAACACCAACAAATTAACAAAAAGCTAGATGCTTCCAACCCATTCCAATTTACCATTTATATTTATCAATCTGATTGCTAATTTTTAAATCATTCAATTAGAATTCTTAAATTAGCCAAGTCATCTCCCAACCACCCCCTACAAGACGGCTACTCTTAAACATCATCCAGTTCAACAATTAAAGGTCAATTTCAGCTGATAAAAATAGGACAAATATTTACCAAATTTTAATGTGGATGAGGTATAAAATTTCTATTGACTGTTTGACCATTGAACTAGATAATGTTTAAGTAGAGTGGTACAAGTCAAGATCCCAAAAAAAGGTCGTTTGTAGGTTCCATGAACTTACATTATTACTTGCCTAATTTGAATGTTTAATCGGAGTAATTAGTACTAAGTAGAATAACATTTTAACTCCACTAACTTGTTTAAGGTTGGAATAGCAGACGAGGAGATCAGTCCACGTGCAGCAGATTGCTTGATTTGTGCAACACAGGCAATTGGAATAAATAAATGTGTTGCCGGAAAGAAGGAAAAAAAATTGAGATGGTCGAATGTTATGAGAACATATAGCAAGAGAAGGCATCAATCTCTTTCAAATCTAAGAATGTGTCGGCAGGGCAGTGGGCATTCTGTATTTTCATATGCAATGACGTGCAGTATTTTGCCAAGCTTGGTCTGTGAGACTTATCTCCGACAATGATGTGGTTCGTTGGTACAAGTAGCCTAATTTTTTTTGAAAAATTGATCCACATCTGCCGTGGAATTCATCCACGTGTTTCCAGAATTTCACATTTTGGTCACAACTACGGAGACGACCAAATCTTGATGAAAGTCTTTGGCTTTGGATGGTGGCCAATTGCTTGTGAAATGCAGAATCATAGTAGAAAATGAGTACCGGGGGAAGTTTTAATTGGAGGAATGAAAAGGAAATTGAATTCAGTTTGGATGCTTGAACTACAACAATTTATTATCATATTATGTTTATATATGAAATAAATTGAATAAAGATATTAAATAAGTACAATAAGGCGTGTAATATCTAATTTAAACATAAGTGTGTCATAAGGAGGAATTATTAGTCGCAATCAAGCTAATGTGGTTTAGCTTCATTAACTTTATACTTTTAATGTCAAAATGAACTCTCCAAAGTTTCTTGTGATTTGAATTACACAACAAAGTTGATGAGTAAGGACAAAGGTATATCCCTCTCATCATTCCAAAGCATAATAACTCTAATTTTATATAGTCATCATAAGAGTCCATATATCAGAACTAAGGTAAAAAAGTCTTCAACTAATAAATTGTTTATCTTGAGCCACCCAACACAATTAACACAATTATCGTTAATATAAATGAGGGGACACTTGTTCACAACTTTTCAATTGCAAAAAGATTTATTGATCATTTAGTCTGTTTATAGACTATAGTAGTGTGTAAAACTAATCTCCTAAAAGAGAGATTAGATTTTGAGCCTCATAAAAAATGCTCTCCAATTTCCAACTTGAGGCTAGCTCTTTAATGAATTTATTAATGATAATTTGCCAATCTCCTTAACTGTTGTTTTCCTCAAGCAAAATGTTACCTTCTAAGGCGCCAAGAAAGAGAATCTTCTTGTCCCTTGAGACACCCTTCCTCCATTGTTATGAGTTTACCTCAAGATACTCTCTTAAAGTTAATCTTAGAGCTACCTAGTGTAAAATATGATCTAACTAGATTCTCTATTAAATAGGATTCAAACGACATTACCAAGCCCATTCTCATGGCCTATGCTAACATTGTAATTACTCAAATTTTATAATGTGTGGCACTACATGATTGTCTTTGAAGGTCCATGTTAATTTCTAGATCTAATCCATCTTTGCTATCTATATGGTGAATTAGTCATGTTGTGAGACATTTAAGCACAACACGGTTTGTGCAAAGAGTGGTTCATTGGAAAATATTTGTGGGTTCTTGAAGCTAATTTTGGCCTTCACTCAAACCAAGTTTCATGTACATAAAATTTCATCTAGAAGTATTGATTTCCATCTTCTTACTCATATGGTATGTGATACAACATAATAGGGTTGCCTTGTGGGAGTACCATTTTATTAAGCTATGTTTTCTTTAATCATCTCCACAAATATTTTTGGGCAAATAAGTTAGGTCATTTTTCCTTACAAGTTCATGTGAATATTTTCTCTTCACCTCCTCCAAGTGATCTCCAACTCAACATTGCGAGTTTCTTGCCACCTTACACAAAAAATTCACAAGTAGGTGTAAATATATTCTCACTTTCTCCTATATTTAGAGAAAAAAAAAAGATTTTAAAAATTTCTTACAATTTATGATTTTCTATTAAGGTTTTAAAACTAAAGGAATGCAACTCATATTTAGATAGTAATTCAATGTTACATTCAAACATGTGTCATCATGGAGTGGATACATATACAATTTAAACTATAACCTTTCCAAACAATTAAACATGAAATGCAACCCCCTATTTGTGATAACCTAAAACTAATTTGGGAAAGAATAAACCAATTTATTGAAATAATAAACTTTTAAAACCCTATTTAACCTTAGATATATCCTATCACAAAAGAGGCAATGAGGGAAATTGCTCGTGGGGAGAAATACTTACCTCGAAATTAAAAAATTCTTCCATAAAACTTGTGTTAGAAGATTTTTATGAGCATGTGGGTGTGATGAGTGTTAGGAAAGGTGTCTCAACCTTGCAACTACAAAAGGTTTCTATTCTTCGCAATTTTGGTCTTTTCGAATACCCTAAATATCTTGAAGGATGGTTTAGAACTTTCAAAGTTTCCAAAAGGGGATAAAAATGACAGGGATTACTATTTATAGTATCTCTACATTTGAGTATGGATGGACCCAGAATTTTCCCAAAAGGTGTGGAACTGCCAATTTAACATCTTGGGTGAGTTTCGATTCAAGATCATACCTGGATTGCTATATATTAAAGTTTCTATTTTTTGAAACTCTTGAAAAATATTCAAACTCAGATTTGAGGCACTTAGAGGTCCCTAAATGCCTCAAAAGTTGTCATAACTGATGAAGTGTGTTATATCTTGATAGATCTCTTCACGATATTTCCAACACATCAAACAGTTCATCAATTAGACACCCATACCAAAAGTTATGGCCTCCAGAAGTTGGACCTCTTATTTTCGGAAATGTGAAAATGTGTTGGACACTTAAAAGAGCTATAAAGGGGAGAGTTACACATGTTGGTGTGTAATTTGGAACATTATAAGGCATCTTTGATTGGAGATAATTTGGGTGCCATTTTTGGGTGGTTTTGGCTTATGGTTTTGTAATTATGGTTGATGGTTTACTGTATTGTATCTCCTATATATTAGGAGCTTGAGATGGACGTTGTGTGTAAGAGCTTTATAGATGTTGAGTTGCCTCTGGATCTCTGGTTCGTTATACTTCTATGAAAGCTTGCTCTGCAAGTATATTGTAATCTTCTTGATTCCTGACTAATATATTGGGCAGCTTTGGAGTGTGAAGTTTTTCTCCCGAAAGGATTTCCCCATGTAATTATTGTGTTGTTGTATGATTGTTATTTGTGTTTACATCTATAACTGTTGTAAAGATCTGAAAAGTTTTGCATATGCCTCCCCTCAAGATTAGTGTAGGAAGTTGTTCCGCTACCTTAGCTTCCTTACAAGTGGTATTGGAGCTTGATCACCTTTGGTTTCAGTTGTGGGTTGTTGGGTTTTTTGAACTAATCTAGTTTTGAGTGGGAGCTTGTGCAGAAGATACTTTGTGATCTTGTTGCAGGGATTTTTAGATGGCAAGCACATCAGGGAGAATAGACCTGTAGAGAAATTTTTCTGGTAACAATTTCAAGATGTGGAAGGTGAAGATGGAGGATCTGTTAGTTGATCGAGATCTGTGGAATGCTATTAATGATCTAATATTTCAAGGCCCACAGATGCTACTTTGGCTGTTGAATATGATGTTATGGACCATAAATCCAAGGGTCTAATTAGATTGTGTCAAAAAGACTCTGTTTTAATCAATGTCCATGAAGAACCTTCTACAAAGAAACTATGGAAGAAACTCAGTGAGATATATCAAGCCAAATCTTTAGTGAACAAGATTTTCTTGAGGAAGAAATTGTATTCCTTGATAATGGAAGAGGGTTGATGAATCACAAACCACCTAGAAGCATTCAATATGTTGGTGGCTCAATTGGCATCAATTGGTGTAAAAATGGATGAGGAAGAGAGATGCCAAATATTGCTTTGTTCTTTGTCTGATAAGTGGGATTCTCTTGTTATAGCGATTGAGAGTACTTCTGTTGTCTTGAAAGTTAAAGATGTTGTAGGTTCTTTAATTTCAGAAGAAATAAGGAGGAAGGTATCCATTAGTGCCAAAGAAGCCCTAAGTTTTCATGGAAGAAGAAAAAGGCAAGAAGAGCGAGAAGCATGACAAATCCAAGTCCAAAGGGAGATTCAAATCTCCTAGAAAGTCCAAAGTTATTTGTTGGAATTGCAGTAAGCCTAGACACTTTCATAAGGAGTGTAAAGAAGAAAAGAAGAAGAAAAAGAAGAAATTTGATTTCGATTCTGAGTCCAAGAAGGAAGATGGTGATGCGTTCATTGCATCTTTGGCCACTCGTGCAGATAATGATGCATGGTTAATTGACTTAGGTGCATCTTTCCATATGACCTCTAATAGAGATAGGTTTTTTGAATATGAAGAATTTGATGGAGGTAAGATGTTCTTGGGTGATGATTCTCATTTAAATATTGTTGGTCATGGTAAAGTTAAAATCAGATTTCTTGTTGGTGGAATAAAAAGGATTAATGGTGTGTTGCATATCCCTGAATTAGCAATAAATTTATTATCTGTGAGCAAACTAATAGATGCGGGTGTGCAAGTAGTCTTTTTTGATTCATGATGCAAGATGGCAAGAGGTGCTATGGTGATTGCTAGAGGTGTTAGATTTGCCACATTGTATAATCTTGATGCATGCATTGGTGGGTGCAATAGTACTTCTACAAAAGGCAAATATGTGACTAGTTCATTGGAAAAAAATAGGGTTTCATTTTCAGTGGATGATCATGGCTTCTGGGTACCTAAGGGTGCTCTTTCTTCTAAATCAAAATTGCTTGTAGAGAAGACTATGTTATGGCACTAGAGATTAGGCTACATAGGTGAAAAGGGTCTAAGGACCTTGAAAAATAAAAACTTTATTGAAGGGTTGGCTGATTGTAATCTTAATTTTGATTTCTGTCAGCATTGCATTTATGGTAAACAAAAACCGCTTTCAGTTTTACCCAGGTTCTCATAAATCTTGTGGTGTATTGGATCTTATTCATTCTGATGTGTTTGCTCCTATAGATGTTCCTTCCATTGTGAAATCCACATATTATGTTTCATTTATTGATGATTATAGAAAAAGGACATGTCTGTATATTTTCTAAAGAATAAATCTAAAGTTTTCAGTTGATTTAAAGAATTTAAAGAAGTGGTTGAGTTGTAGACTGGAAAGAAAATAAAATGTTAAGATGGACAATGGCAGTGAATTTTTGTCTAATGATTTTGATAGATTATGTAAATATTGTGGCATTCAGAGACAAAAGATAACTCTGTATTCTCCATGGTAGAATGGAGTTGCAAAAAGAATGAAGAGGACGCTAGTGGAGAAGGCTAGGAGTATGCTTAGTGGTGCTTGTCTAGAACAAAGGTTTTGGGTTGAAGTTTCTTCTACTGCTTACTACTTGATTAACAGGTCTCCTACATTAGCTCTTGTTGATAAAATGTCTATGGCGGTGTGGTCGGGGCACTAGCCTTTACTGAGACATCTTAGAGTTTTTGGTTGCGAGGCATATGCACGTGCCAAAGGAGAAGCGAACAAAGTTGGAGAACAAGGTTGTGAAATGTATCTTCATTGGGTATAGTTATGGTGTGAAAGGATAAAGCTTTAGGACCTTGTTCAACAGAAGGTAATATATAGTACAAGTGTTATTTTTAGAGAAACTAAGCCTTCTTTCGTTACATTGCAGCCAGAATAAAGTAAACGGAAAGATGTGATTCAACTCCCTTCTATGCCTGAGAAAGTTGAATCAAGGCCCCTAGATAGACATGAAGTTGAAGAGAGCTCATCTAGCTCTCAATCTTCAGAAGAGGAGGAAGAACCTCCAACTCAACTTGTTCGAAGGCCTATAAGGCATAGAAAACCACCTGAAAGGTATTCACCTGATGGCTGGAGATGTATTTTTCCTTTGAATACTAACATAGTGTTGCATATGTGTTGTCATTGATGTCAACTGAGTGGCAATGAGGAAAGCAATGACAAAGGATCAGTATCATCTATACACACTTGCACCAACAAATCAAAGGAGCAGAGATGATGGAAGATAAGAAGATCAATATCATTCGTACATAGTCATACCTTATCTATTGAAGTTCATGTGTAAGATCATGCTAAGTGTATGCTTTTAATATATTTGCTATGTTATGTCATGGATGCTATGCTGGGTGAATTATGTTATATTTGGATGATATGAAGGCATGTGACTTGGAACTAGAGAAAGAATGTTGCCATAGGTTGAAGAAATCTAGCTAAGTACAGTTCAAGTCAGGAAAGGTGTCACAAGATCAAAAGAATGTACCACAATCTGTCGCATTTGAAGATTTGGGCCTCCAGATTGGACAGATGGCTAGATACTACTCTCAGGTATCTATGGTTCAAATTTGAGGTCACAAAGTCTACCGCAAAGTGTTTTAGAGTCAGAAGCGTGAAGGTAGTAATGAAACAGGGTAAGTGTAGTCACAGAGAGTCAGGAGAGTGCTCCACACTTCTCTGCAAATGAAGATATTGTATTGCGGTTTAGAGGACATCTAGACACAAGTGAAAGGTATACATGTTTCAAGTTTAAAGTAATAATTTGTACCACAGATGCTTTTCTGGAGTTAGCTCTATGAAGACAGGTCTTGCTATTGGTCTTGGTAAGTAGAGGGAGATAGTTAATGCTACTACAATGCACCGCATACTGGTATTTGGCCTTGTTGATTGAATGATAAGCTCTTATGGCCGGTTGGTATGTTCAATTCAAGTTTCAAATGATTGTGTTTACCGCAAGTATGATTTTCATTGTTTTACTTCAAGACAGTGCAAGCAGAGTATGTAAAGGAGACCATAATCAATGTTCAAGTGTTTGCACCAGCATATAATAGCATGGATTGGTAAAAGAAGTGTACAGGAATGTTTTGAAAGTCATATAATGTTCATTGTGTGGTCCACATGATGTAATTTTGTCTCCTCTGGAACCGCTTTAGGTATGGAGCTAAATGCAAGGAAGGATAAGTGTTTGTTGGGCCGATTGGGTGTACGTTGATGGTTATGCTGTGGTTATGGAAGTGTGTGCAAGCATGGAAGAGTGTATTAAGGTAAATTAGATCCTAATTAACTCTTGTTTTTGAACTGCATTGGATTTTTACTTACCGCATAAGAATGGGAGCCAACTATTATGGTTATTGCATGTTTCATGTTGCACGTTTCATCTTGGCCGACAAATGAGAAGATTTTTAGGCTTGTGGAGGATATAAATGTAAGATCAAAGTTGTTGAAGGAAGCACGAGTCATGTATTGTGTGAAAGCATTGATAATATGTGAATAAGATAATCGAAAAAGTAGTTTTGATGATGAAATGTGGAAAGGATCAGTTTATGTAATGTGGTTTTGTTGTAGAGGTGATTATGTTTATTTGCTTGTTTTGCATCCTATGACGCATCCCCTTCCTTCTTGCTTCTTCTAATAGTATCCAATGTAATGGCAGAGGCAATGTCTCATCTTGGCAGTAGGAGGCATCCACTATCTTCAACAAGTTTTCTTCTCTCTTTAGGGGTAATCTTATCAATATCAAAATTGAACTCTTTTAGGGCACTTTGAGTTGTATCCCTCTCCTCTACAACCAACTTTGATGTACACCATGTTCTCTTTCTTCAATCTTGCACTAAACTTTTAGCTTGAAGACAAATATCTTGAATTCATTAGCCTTGATGAATTCATCATCTATTAAGAATTCTTCACAATCTTTCTTCCTTACATCCTCCACAACAAGATCATTCTCTAGTATGGTCACCATTGTGTGGGAATGTGGGGTTGTAGTAGAGAGCCTCCATAGTGCAATAGGGTAGCCAAAACATTCCTAGTGGGATCATCTTCTCATATGAAGTCCTCAAAAACCTCAATGTTAGGATAACAAACCAATGGTTGGGCAATTGTTTCAACAATGGGAATTTATCTCATAGAGGTGGGTGGTGATGTTGGCAACTCCCTTTGAGGAGATGACCTGTCAAACACACTCTACACCATAGACATGGCCATTGATTGGCTAGGTAGAGCAAGTGGAATATTTGGTGCCTCTTGTAAAACCCCAAGCTAAACCTTGGGTTTTGCTTGTGTCAACTTGGGTGGCATCACACCCAGTGTGTCAACATTGTCTAGTTTCATTTTCAACTTCTCAATCAAGTTCTAGACTTTTGAGAATGCTTCATTATGCTTGGGCTTATTCATTTTTCTTCTCCTTTCTACCAAAAGGATATTTTCCATTTTCCCCTTCTTTCTTCTTTCTCAATTATATTAGCATAATTTCTAATTGGGTCCTCTCTTTCCAAGTATTAATGTTCATATCCTAACCTACCAACATTTCTCCTCATGTTATCTATGAACCCCTCATGGTCATAATGTTTGGTATTTTTAATTTTCATGCAAAATTTCTTGATCATGTCAACCAATTCATCATAACCCTCCATACCCAAAATGGTAATGTCTAAAAACTAGGCTTGCGAGGGAAAGAAGCCTCCTTTATTGTGCTGTCTAAAATGACTTAATTAGAGTTGTGAATTTGCTACATTTCCTCCAAAATCCAGTCATCTTTAGCACAGACATTGGCAACTTGTGTAAAGCAATTGTGGCAACATAAACCTTGATGACAATGTAATTGTCATGAAGAATCCAGTCTCTCCAATTATGATTTATCTTGGTCTTTTCATCTAATGCTAGACGCCTTAAGAGTTTCATGAAATTATTTGTAAGCCTTGGCCTCTCATATCCCAATTTCTTCAAAATGGGAGTAAAAAAATAATCTTCAAAAGATGCAATAATTTGAATATTAGTACTTCATGTCCATATTTACCATTCTCATTTGGATAGGGCATAGAAACCCTTTAGGCACTTCTTCTAAGTGCAACTATACACCTAGGGTGTCTTCCCATTCCTATGTAAATGTATGTAGCAAAATGTTCTATTGTAATGAATATCACCTAAGGATTTGAGTTGAGTCAAGATTTTAGAAATTAAAAATTTCATTATGTAACTGGTCAGCCAAAAGTTGACAATAACAAAAAAATCCTATTGGTATACGGGTTTTGGATATCAATAGCTAACAGCATCATCCCTATGTGTATGTGTTTCTTGGTCTGAATGCCCATTACCTAACAAATTTCCTAATAGACCTTTCTAAAATATCCCTTAAAGGTGTTCAAGTCAAAGGGCTCAACTTCACTATCAGGGATAGGCTCCAATTTCCTTATTGTCTTGTCCCTGTTAACCATATGGTGTGAGAGCCACTTGACCTTGTAACTAAGTTTGTCCCTATTGTATTTTGTGGAAAAGGCCTATAAACTTATTGGTTGCATAGTCTTGGGGTTCAAGTTGAATATAGTTTGCATAAGCCCTCTATTTTCAATGAATAGGGCCCTTCCATATGCACCCTTGATAGCCTTGAATATAGGATCATATTTCTTGGACACCTTTTCCAACAAATCTAGATTGATAAAACAATTCAGCACTATGACCTTCCCTAGGTTTAACTTCCATACATTGTGCAAGGGAATGGGCTCAAAAGACATATCAAAGAAGATTTCGAACAAGTCCCATCCATTAATGAAGGCAATGGCATCTCTAATATGCATTTTTGAATCCTCGAGGTGACCAATGAGGACCCCCTTTCTTGGTGACTGTTTGAACTTCTTAGATGCCCAAAGGATTTGTTCAACCAGGTCTTAGGAAGCACCTTATTTTGAAGATTTAAAAAGTATGATATCAATAGTGGTTAATTGCTCTAGGGCTTATGAGATTTTAGAAGCCTTGATACAAACCCACCTAACCAAGTTATAAGGACTAAGGACAATTAACTCAAATCCTAAGCAATAACATAGAGTAACAATGGTGGTAAAACATAGTGCAAGGAGACAACCTTATAACTCACCAGAATTGAAGACAATTGGACTCAAGTTCAGATGGATGTATTCGTCTATGATTATACTCCTAGCAATCTTCCCTCGCATAGCTCCTCAACATGGTTTTTTGTAGTATTTGGATAACACAGGTTTTCGCAAGTGCTAGACTATTAGTGCTTTGAAAACTATATGCGAGCAGTTTGTAGGTTGAAGCACTGGAAATGGCGATGTCTCAAGTTTACAAAATGCATGTGCAGTATCTGCAGGGTAGTAGATGGCCTAAATACATAGGCATTGACAATATTAATGGTAGGCTCGTGTGCAGATTGGGTAGTGAGGAAGCCATGAGTAAATCTTTTGAAAACAAGACATAGCTAACACATCCATTGATTTCGAGGTGAAAAAGGATTACAGGGGTATCACATAGCGGTCAGTCTAAAGTTGCAAGGACATGGCACTTGGCAATTGAAAGAAAATGTGATGGAACTACCTAGAGTTCACCACATAAGTATCTTTTTGAATAAAGAGCACATTTGTAGGCATCAACTAGATTGGAATGCATAGGCTTGAAGTGGAAATGATGCATCATACGTGAAAGTTTCAGAGTACCACACGTGGAGCAATAGAAAATTGCACATACCCACAACTTTGCTGATTAAAATCATTATATATCACATCACATATCACAAGCTTGGGTGAAATCAGATATAACACTTAGTGATGTGACAGTGTGATGGAATCAGCATTTGCCATGTAAGTACAAATGTCTCCTTCGTATAACGAGAGAGGTGGAAGCCAGCAAAATCTTTAGGGTTGTGGCATGTGGTGCCCTTGTGCTAATGCAACTAAAAGAGGGTGTTCTTGTAAAGCTCATGCGGTACATAGTTAAAAGGGAGAAGATGGTCTAGGATTCTTGGTTGCATTCGACCAGACATTTTAAGCTTTTTTTAAACATCATCCACTTCAACAGTCAAATGTCAATTTTGGCCAATAAAAATAGAATAAATATGTTACTTTTCAGTGTGGATGAGGTGTAAAAATGCTATTAAGTGTTTGACCATTGAAGTGGATGATATTTAAGTAGAGTGGACATTTTAGCAAATAGGATTAATATGACAAGTCTCGTCACTCCATTCTATGGAGCAAGACGAGTAAAATAAATGGTCTTGAATCCTCCACCTTGACCTAACCTACACAATTAATGCTTCAAATGCCTCAAATCAATTGATTTGAATGTACATGTTTAATTCCTAAATTTTACTTCATGTGTCAACAAGAGTTTAATATTTTACTACATTTAATTAAATCTTGTACCGGCCATTTGATGCAATTTCATTTTTATCCACTTTAATCCATTTGACCATATCCATTAATTTAACTATTAAAACCCATCAATACATTCATACATATGCAAGCAAGAAAACAAAAGTTAATCCCATCAAGGGAATCAACCAATGACATCAAGCACACATCAAGTCTTCCAAGCACATCACCAGGATAACTAGAATTTGTCTCATGAATCATTAAGTGATAAATCATCACAATGTTAAAATCACTCATGAATGTAAGGTTCAAGGAATTATGGTGGGGTAAGGCCACAACATAGTTTGGCCTTACATCCCCTTCCCCTTAAATTGGACTTCCTCCTAGAAGCCAAAAAAAGGTGGGATGCAAAGAATCCAATATTGCCAATAATAGAAGGTACAAGATTTAACAACACTTAATGCATTAGTCATAAAGGATAATCTACAAGAACTAGGATACAAGAAAACACATATCAAAGAAACACCATTTATCAGCAAATGTTGTAGTGTTTGAACATACTTGCCAAATATAGGTTTATTCTACCAATCATCATTTTTGTTTGTTCTACACATTCATAAGCAATAACGAGTTTTCTTAACACCATGTTTTAATAAAAATAAATAACCATCAATATGCACTATACACCATATGACAATAATGTTGGCAAGAGACACTGTGTGGCTTCATTATTGTTGTCATTGATGGCAACAAAGTCTATCCCACACATCCGCAGCACATAGTATGTCTACCAGAAGTCAGATTGAAGAGTGTCTTGATCTGGTGAGCAAGAACAGAGCATGCAGCAAGGTCCAACAATCAGGTCCGGATCTCTTAGAGAATATAATTCAGAAAAATGCGGACTTGGGAAAGTTAATAGGAGTATCACGTCTACTATATTCCAGAGATTGAGCCTCCGGTGATGAAAGAGTGAAAAGATATGAGCACCTAAGTGTTGGGTTCTTGAGAGGTAGAGTAGACTGAGGAAGAACTGACTAGCAGAGCATCAGACCTTAATCCGGATGAGAAATTGATGGTGATTAAGTTTCTTGAGGGATCATTCATGGTTGGCCGACATGATTGATGACTTCTATGTCTATATTTTTGATACGCATCACATGCTAAGCATGGATTCAGCTGACAGACCAGTATTTAGTAAATATCTTGAGTATTCCGGTTGCCGACTAGAAAGATGTTGAAATCCTTGGTGCGGATATATATACCAGATGGATTTGGGTATGAAGGTGTGTGGTGTGTGAAAAAGTGTGCGACAAAAGGCAGAGAGAAGTGTGAAAGCAGCAATACAAGTCCGGTATGTGACAAAACAACAGCACTAAAACAGAGGAAGTATGAAGTGCAGTAGATCAGTATATTGACCTAACCGGAACTGAACCTCAACATATATGGATGCCTCTCTTCAGTTCAAACATCTGGTTACCTTCTATATCCTTGAAGACAATGAGTCTCTTGTAGGCAGTGTGCCTCTTATGAGCAGTGTGCTCGGGCAGTGAGCCCTAATTGGCAAGTGCCATTTTGTACTTCTTATTCTTTTAACAGAGAATATAATCTTGGGTTAGTCACCTCGTAGTTTTTCCCTTAACAGGGTTTTTCACGTCAAAATCATTGTGTTATGTGTGTTGATTTTATTTCTTCTCTCATGGTTATGTATGCTTATATGTTTTGATACTGCACCAATTATTATAGAAGAATAGAAAGTTAAAATATTTAAGATAACTGATTCACCCCCCCTCTCAGTTATCTACCTTGTTTCCAACAATTGGTATCAGAGCTAAGTTCCTCCAAACAGAGCCTAACAGCTTAAGGAAGATCTGGGAATCTTAATGGATATGTATGGTATGAGGGAACAACTTCAGTCTACCCTAGATGATCTTGAGCAATCTCACTCTGAAGTCAAAAACTTGAGGGAAAGACTCAAACAAGCTAATGATTTCATAAATGAACTAAAAGAGAAACTGAGTATCTCTATGAAAAAGATAAAGGAACTACTTCAACAATTAGCAAGTCAAAGTGAAGCCAATGATACCAATAAGGATCTGAATGAGAAAAACAAGTTATGTGAGAAGCTATCAAAAGAGGTCATTATGGTGAGACATGAAATGGAATCAAGGGTTATGAAATTCACCCAAGAAATTGAAGAGAAAAGAAAAATTGAAGATAATCTAAAATAATCTCTCAAGGCGAAGTCAGAAGACTGCCACAAAATAGATAGAATAATCAGGCATCTGGAATCTGATCTTGAAGAAGCTAGAGATAATGAAGAACAACTTGAGAATCAAATAAACACTCTTAAAAGGGATCTTCAAACATCAAATGAATATAAGGAGAAATTCAAGATAAGATCTGCTCAACCTGAAGTTCTTCTTGAAAGCCAAAAGAGGGTAGATGACAAGCATGGCTTGGGGTATGAGAAAGGTGAAAGCTTCAGATCCGGTCAGAAGAACTCTGGATCAGGAAATCCAAGGAACAGGCCTAGAAGACCTCCGATAAGGCAACCTAATGCTCAAAGATATCCATCCTTCAATGGATACTGCTACAATTACAATAAATTCGGTCATAAAGTAAATCAGTGCAGAAGAAGAATGAATCAGACTAATTCATCCTTCTCCGGATAGTGTTTTAACTGCAAAAGGTATGGTCACAAATCTCATGAATGTAGAAATATGCAAACAAACAATTCATTCAATGGTAGATGATTTGCATGCAATAGAATGGGACATATGGCTAATCAATGTAGATCAAGAGGATATCAGTCAAATTTGCAAAGAAATATTGTTTGCTACAATTGCAATAGATCCAGTCATATTGCCAAATTCTACAAAAGTAAGAATCAGGATAAAAAGGGTCTAGTGAATCATAATCAAAATCAAGACAAAGGAAAAGGAAAAGTGAATGCGGATGAAGTTCAAAGGGAGATGAACAAGATTTGGGTGAAGAGAAGTACAGAAAATGTTGGGGATCGATCCACACCAGAATCTGGTGCTGATATTCCTTCCGGAAACTAAATAGATGAGCTATGGCTCAGGGGGAGTCACAAAGGAAAATAAATTCTCCCAGCCAGTCAATCGGTGCCTGAAATTGGCACATGGAAAGTTGCGGTTTAAAGGGTTCTCAGAGAAATATCTAAACAACCCTCAGTAAAAATATGAAAGATCCGTAAGGGGTTTTAAGAGATTAATCATCAAAGATTGATCCGGTTTGACAATCATCCAGTAAAAGCAGGATTTTCACAGTTATATCTGGTATGATTCAAAATTGAAATATCTTGATATGCAGATAAATGGAATGATTGGATAAAAGGAGATACGTTGTCAATTATCATCAAGAATAATTCTAAGTGCATCTCAGTGATTTGGAAGGATCTCTCTCAGAACAACATCAGAACAAGGTCAGAACAAGGAAACCGGAATGACTTAAGGTGTGCATTTATTGCAATATGAAATTAGGGTTTGCGCAGAAATATAAGGGTTCTTTTATTCATCATTTGCACATTTGAATTCGAGAAGAAGAAAGAAAGAGCTCTGGAAACAAGATTGCTTCAACCCTCTCAAAGATCAACCGCAGAATCTGATTCAACCAGCGATCTTTTTCGGCTCATATCGTGAACCCTAGAAGTGTAAAAAGGTATTTTCGTTCTTGAATATCTCTCTCTGAATCTTTTGCAAGATGGATACTCCAAATGTTGTTAAGATCACTGATAGGCCACACCCAAAGTTTAAGAAACACCCTTAAAAATCCCTAGAAGTTGATCCCTTAGGCACCTTCTCTAGCATTTCGCATGGGGTTCTGCATGTAGAAGATGTTAGGGTATACATATACGCCAATATTGAGGAATTTGGGGAATCCAAACTAATGGATATCTATCACAAGCAATCAGTAGATGAAACATTTGAACTTAAACCTCAATACAAGGCCATCTAGGATAAGCATTTTGGACATTACATCCACTTTCCCTGTTTTACAGAGGATGAATGGGTCCGGTATGTTCTGAGCAGAATACATGACAACTTCATGTGGTTGATGAGGCCATTCAAGATCACAAAAGATGCAAGTAGGGCGGTAACCAGATTGCACTCATCCGGTGGGTTGCCTGCTCTCAAATCTATCAAGAATCAGACAATAAGTGAGGCTACTGGATCAAAGTTTGACAAGAGAGCAATGACAATAGAAGATATCATAGATCCAGATATTAAATTTGCCTCTATGATAATTGGCTACAAAATATATCATTCCAGCAGGGAGAACTCTGTATTCGGAACTGCAATTTATACTGCATATTAGATGCTAAGGGAAAATGCAGACTATGATCTATGCAAACTTCTTCTGAGCCAACTGTTAGAAAATTTGCAAAAAATAAAGAAGGATAAGAAGAACTCATTTAAGTATGGTGGGCTAATACTATATCTCTTCTTTTACTATATGAATGAGCTACCCATAACAAGTAGCTGGGTATGGCAAAATGACAGACCGGTTGCAATACAAATCGGAGATTATATGTATGGGCTTGGTGATGCCAAGGCTCAAAGCACATCACTCTGGGGGTATTTCAAGAACTTCCAAGGTATGATGCAGGATAGAGAAAGAATTCCTCAGACAATAGTTGAAAAATATAAGGATACAGTGTGCTTCATGGTAGACATTGATCAATGCCTAATGGAGGCAGTAGAACCCAGAACAGTCTGGATTATGCCAATGGGCTATGAGGTAGATGAGAAAATCCTTGAACTGCATGTCCAACACCTGCAAAGTCAGCCTAAGGACCCTGAGGCAGAAAGGTTTGGCACCTTTCAAGAATTGAGTGTGAAAATTCATGTTGAGCTAAGACAATTGGAGATGAAAAGAAAAGTGAGAAGAGAAGTAGAGGAAGTTGCCAAAAGATATGGCATTTCAAAGGAGGCAGTTGATGCAAATAGAGAGAAAGTAGAAAGAGTAGAGAAAGATCCTCCAAGAGCTCTGCACCTGCCACTTCTAAGAGTTCAAGATCCTCCAAACCGGAAGCTAAGACTTCCAGTAAAGGAGAAAAGAGAACAAAAACCAAGGCCACAAGGTCTTATATAAGTCAGAAGGATGATGAAGAAACAGAGATCGATGAGGAAATTAAGAAAATAAGGAAGAAGAAGAAAACATCAGGTGAATCCTCTGCCAGTGCAAACAAAGAAGAAGAGACATAAGAATTTGTTGAAAGGCCTACTCTCTCCATTGATGATGTCATCAAGGTAGTCACTGTGGATGGGAATCTGCAACCAATGACAGAATTCTATGATGAGTATAGTGACACAGACAAAAGGATCTTGGAAGAAGCTACAATTAAGTACCTAAACATTTATAATAAAGCATTCATTGAAATCATCTCTCTAATTCACAAAAGCTTAGAGAAGGTACTTGAACTCAGAAAAGACAATGCCAAGGAAAAGGATTTGGAGATCCGGGAACAGATTGCAATTCAGCTCTATCCTTCCATTACTCCAAAACAAATGACCATGATCTTCAAAGATTGCAAGGATGAGTTCCAGAGCAAAGCGAGAATGAACAAACTTATGCTCGGTGAGACTAATTAGGTGGCAAAAGAGACTGAAGACATCCTCTGGAATGCATTTAAAAGATTCAATCTCCCTGTTATAGAGGACATAAGTGATGAACCTTCTGCCATGGATGACGAAGGACTAAGTACATCCAAAGAAGAATTTACTGAGAAAAATGCAAAAGTGACAAAGGAGATAGGTGAGGAGAGGACTAAGGACTTAGATTCCTCTGTTCTGGAAGAGGAACTCCATGAAGAAGTAAACATCTCTCTCCTGGATCCCCTTGCAGACTCCGGAATTGAAGGAGAAACTAAGTCAATTCGAGGAGGAAAAGGGAAGAGAAGAAAAACACACAGAGAAGACCTCTGATGACAGCTCTGAGGCTGCAAAAGGAAAGAAATCTCCAGCAAGAGACACTTCAGAAGCAGTGAAGAATTTCTTAACTAAGGAAATGATAGAGATAGATGAACCAGAACTGTTCCAAGTACCACTCAATTTTGACACTCTCTCCCGTCCAGACAATGAAGAAGCTTCTGAAGTCTCACATGGAAGATTGTGAGTTGATAGAAATTACATCAGGAATGCTAGAGAAGATCATGCCATCCTTTCAAAAGGATCCTTCGGCCTCTCCATCTGGTAACCTCAAATCTTTGATAAATTCTGTCAACACACATTTTGATTCTTTGGAGAAATCAGCAGAAGAAAAAGTCCGGAAAGAGTTTTTGGGTAAGAGATTCTCCAAAGTATAGGGACTCATAGCAAATGATAGGAGAAATCTGGATATTGGGATAAAGAGCCTAGAAAATGCTCTTAAAGATGGTAGAGAATTATACAAATTTTGTTTATCTTGGTCCACAATGACAACAGACATTGCAAAGAAGGTGGAAGAAAAAGACAGTAAACTGTCAAGTTTATCTCAGAATTTTGATCTTCTCACCTCATCCATAATGAATCAAGAGTGCCAGGCTATTGCCACTATAAATGAGATAAAGAGGCTTGAGAAAGAGAAGAAGAATAGAATAGGCAGAATTAGTGAACTAAGAGGGATAATTATCCCTAAGTTAGAGGCAATGCATGAGGCCCTAACTGATGCTCAGACTACAGCCCAGACCAGTGATCCGGTAGACTTAAAGAGGGCAGAAGCTTTTGCATTTTTGTTAAGTGGTCACATCTCAATTTTGGACAGGATGAAGCAGAGTTGGGCAACAAAATTTGTCCAGTTGAAAGCCACTTTTGCGGATATACTTAAGTATATGTAAGTATAACTTCTATATATACTTATGCGGCTATGTATAGGTTACTTTTTGCAAATTTTGGTATGCGGATTCCACCCTTTGCCATTGATGTCAAAGGGGGAGTGAGGAGTAGTAAAAAATGTGGAATCTAGCTAAGGGGGAGCTCCAATAAAAGTGTACATAAGACAAAGCATCAGCCAAGGGGGAGTGTGCTATGACAGTCATTTTTCACTAAGTGTTGCCATCAATGCCAAAGGGGGAGATTGTTGGCAAGAGACACTGTGTGGCTTCATTATTGTTGTCATTGATGGCAACAAAGTTTATCCCACACATCCGCAGAACATAGTATGTCTACTAAAAGTCAGATTGAAGAGTGTCTTGATCCGGTGAGCAAGAACAGAGCATGTAGCAAGGTCTGACAATCAGGTCCGAATCTCTTAGAGGGTATAACTCAGAAAAATGCAGACTTGGGAAAGTTAATAGGAGTATCATGTCTACTATATTCCAGAGATTGAGCCTTCGATGATGAAAGAGTGAAAAGATATGAGCACCTAAGTGTTGGGTTCCTGACAGGCAGAGTAGACTGAGGAAAAACTGACCGGCAGAGCATCAGACCTTAATCCAGATGAGAAATTGATGGTGATCAAGTTTCTTGAGGGATCATTCATGGTTGGCCGACATGATTGATGACTTCTATGTCTATATTTTTGATACGCATTACATGCTAAGCATGGATTCAGCCGACAGACCAGTATTTAGTAAATATCTTGAGTATTCCAATTGCCGACTAGAAAGATGTTGAAATCCTTGGTGCGGATATATATACTAGATGGATTTCGGTATGAAGGTGTGTGGTGTATGAAAAAGTGTGCAACAAAAGGCAGAGAGAAGTGTGAAAGCAGCAATACAAGTCTGGTATGTGACAGAACAACAACACTAAAACAGAGGAAGTATGAAGTGCAGTAGATCAGTATATTGACCCTAACCGGAACTGAACCTCAACATATATGGATGCCTCTCTTCAGTTCAAACATTTGGTTACCTTCTATATCCTTGAAGACAGTGAGTCTCTTGTAGGCAGTGTGTCTCTTGTGAGCAGTGTGCTCAGGCAGTGAGCCCTAATTGGCAAGTGCCATTTTGTACTTCTTATTCTTTTAACAGAGAATACAATCTTGGGTTAGTTACCCCGTGGTTTTTCCCTTAACAGGGTTTTCCACGTCAAAATCATTGTGTTATGTGTGTTGATTTTATTTCTGCTCTCATGGTTATGTATGCTTATATGTTTTGATACTGCACTAATTGTTATAGAAGAACGGAAAGTTAAAATACTTAAGATAACTGATTCACCCCCACTCTCAGTTATCTACCTTGTTTCCAACAAATAACATAATCAATACACATATCACTAACCACGTCACAAGGTAAACATGGAGGATTCATAGGGATAACGCATAGGTAGAACCCTCCCAATGGTAACCCCAACAAGGATGGCAATAGAACCAATCACTAAAGATCATAGTGCCAAGAGCAATGCCAAGAGTAGTGCTAGTAGCCACAGTTCCATAAAGCAAATAATCCAAGTACCATAGTGCTAATACATGGAGAACCATAGGAAACATGGTCTCAAGGCCTTCTCTGAGAACCCCTCCATACATTTCCTAGTAGCTTTCTCTTGTTTGTTTAAGCAGGTTGACCTCTAAGAGAGTACAAAAGATATCACACACAAATTTAAGGGGAATGGATTATAATTATCCCATACCAGTCCCATTTGTAGCCTCTTTCCCAAGCCACCTACTCCCTTGTATGACTTGCAAGGGACCCCTCCTTGATATATCATGGTAGTGTATAGAGTGCACAACACTACACTCAAAACCAACAAATTCAACACAGTACAAACTCAAGAAAAAAATTTAGAATTATATTAGCAAAATAAGGTCCCTAACCAAAGAGGCAACAATAAATAATAGGAAAAAGGTTATAAATAGTAAATTCATGAAAAATTATACATAATAGGAGCCAATGCAATTCTCAAAAGTTAAAAAAATGAAACCAAGAAGAAAATCCCCAATCATTAAGAGAATATAAGAACATTTAAAAGATCACAAATAATCGCATGAATAATCAACAAAATCACAAATTCTTACATAGTTTGAGTACCATGTGGCTTCGATCAAGCCACCTAGAGGGAGGAGGGTGATGGTGGTGTCAAACCATAAGTTAAATCATAATAAATTATAGTATTGGTGGTCTCTAGGTACATATGAATCATGTAAATGGTGATCTTATTAGAACATAGAACTCATGTGTCATGAAGCAATCTCATGCCCTACAACCACATGTCCAACACAACCAAGGACATCCCATGTAGGCCCATGACAAGTATAGTAACTATATAAGCATATGCACCCCATACTACACTCCAACCAAATATTAATACCATAAATCAAAATCCAAAATTTTATCCAAAAGCAAGTACTAGATGATAATATTTTGTGCCCAAGCAAGGTGCCAAAATATAGAGATCGTAACAAGTACTAGGATAAGGTATTGGTAAGAGGATCTAGAGTATAGAACCAAACACATACCGCACTCAGGTTATACAACATAGATAAAAAGACAAGGTAGGTTTGCACTATGAACCAACTACATGATTCTAATCAACGTGGGAGCCAATCAAGGAACATAGAGTCCATGGAGAAGTACAACCTTCTAAAGTAGATCGCATCTCTCTAACCTCTAGTTACAATAGCATGTTCTTAACCCAAAGGGATGGACAACACTAAGGGAGACACCAAAGCAAAACCAAAAAGAACATAGGAGCATGGAGAAGCATTCACAACACTTCTCTACCCAAATGAGAAAAAATTAAACCATCTCAAGGTAAAATCCATGCTCAAACTAATATTTGAATATAAATCATTTCTAACACACATAAGAAACTATCGTAAGGTACGTGATGTCCACAATACTCTTTTTCTCAAGATGGATAACCTATATCACATACTCAAGATACAATCACAACATTCATTGGGTGTTCACATTTAAACATGTACCTTTACATTGGATCACATGAAGCATATATATTTCTATGACCCATGTACAATTATGACATCGCATAAGTATGCATTCCTTCTTTTTTATTAACTAACTGGGGCTAGATTTCTCAAGAAAAATGTACTCAACATTTATAATTACTCAAAGCTTTGAATAGACTTTTACGTTTATGAGAATCATAACTAAAAATTTTAACACTCATTTTCTTAGCATAAAAGTAAGCTTATCTATGAAAGAACTTTACGAGAAGCATATAAGATAAGATCTAAATTCAAGTAATTTTTTAAAAAATTATCTATTCTCTTTTAACTATTCAGTCACATGAGCATAATGATGCACTAAACAATCATGAAAATATAATGCAATTGTTCTCCTCAACTTACGATAATTTCAACTAGGAATACTAGAGCTATCAAGGCAAGGGTCTATTAGAAGCATACAATTTAGAGAATATTAACAATCTTAATGATCTAACAACATCTAGATTGTTCAAAAACTTAAAGGTTTAGTTTCACAATGGTTATCCTAGTTCTGAGTCCAATGTCATAGTTAATGCAACTTTAATCTCACTACACGACCACATAAGAAAGCACACCATCAAGCACACATTATCATAATTTCCTATGTTTATGTTTCATTATTACCTTAGCAACGTATGGAAAACACACAAAGAAGAAAAAAACCACAATTAGGATTCAAATTTCAATAGATATTTGCTTGTATAACAACCACCTACATGAGTATAATTAGCAAATACAACACTACTTAACACAAATTTATGTGCAATAAGAAAGACCCAAATGAACTCACATAGCTTCTATAATTGCATCTAAGGCTTTGATACCAAATGTAATGACTATTTTAAACCATGGACAAACCCAAAATACACACGCATCCATTTTTTTAAGGAAAACAAGCATTAATGCAACTTGCAACGTAATACGTGCACACAAGTGTCATTGCCACATTCAATGCCACTTAGTGTTGATGACACACAAAGTAATGTGTTTACATGCACTCAAGAATATAAGGACAATAAAAGCCAAAGATGTTATGGTTGGCATGCATACTATGTGTTACAGCCTACACAACAAGCATTCAAGACAAGGGTGTGGGCACCAACTCTCAAATCATCCCAACAAAATATTGCCTTAAAATGACCTAGTCCAAGAGGCTAAGAAGAAGGAGAGGAGAGAAATAGCAACAAAATGATAGAAAAAAAGAAGAAACAATAATAAGTTACCATTCTAATTAATTCAATTCATAATGACATCCATCAATCCAAGATGACTTTAAAAAAACATGAAGGAGAAACAAAACATTATCCTTTTCAAGCTTAGCCAATAATATTTAATAGAAGGATCATTTAGAAAAAGATTTAGACAAAGGATGTGAGGCATAAGATAGTCTAGATACTACTCTTAATGAGAGTGTGGGGTAAGTTCAACTATTTAATCAGAAGATAGTCTAGATACTACTCTTAATGAGGGTGTGGGGTAAGTTAAACTATTCAATCACACATGAGGGTCAAAATTTGGATTTTTTTACTTCTTTACCTATAATCACTATTGGCAATACACTTATAATTAGTTTCCAGTCTAACTACATCCACATGAGTAAGGAAGAGAGCCTAGACAAAGCTTAAGATTTATTCCATAAAATTGTTGCCCACTTAAAACATTAAGAAATGACATGTAAGCATTACTAAGTTTAATTTTAACATAAACACATAAGTTAAGAGGCCAACAAAAGAGCGTTCACAACTAACCTACCCCTCTTTACCCTGCTAACTAACTCATACAATAAATTAAGAACAGTCAACAATATAACTCTACAAATACAAGACTATAACTAAATAAAATTTAGATCTACAAGGGTGAGTCAAAAACAACTATTCATTTCTTATTCACCGAGTCAAAAACAACTATTCATTGCTTATTCACCACACAGGCTCTAATGGAGGAAGAATCATTATTGATTAACTATTAAACAAAGGATCAATTTTGCACTATTTATTGAAGGAAAGGAACATAAATGTCAAGATAACAATTATACTTTATAACTTATAATTCTATGTATTGTTCACATAATTAATAAATAAAAGAATAAGAGGGAGGGAAGGTCTTATCTTTTACATTCAGCTACTATAGGATAAATTCATTTCAAATTAACTACTTAGAATCATTCATTTAAAGTTCATCTATACATAAAAAGCTTAATCAATTTTACTTCATCAAAATATGAAGTACACATTTCACATATTCAATATCATAAATAAATTGATTTAAGAGTATGCTAAATCATAATTCAAATAAGTTACCTCCAAACTCAAAGAAATATAATAGTAGAAATATGCTAGAGTTCACTATACCAAACATCAAATTATAAATATTCTTCTAGTATTACAACTAACCTATACATGCTCTATATCCACTTCTTCCTAACACACACTAAGTCATGAATAAGTATAGGGAATGGGTTGGATAATCCCTATCCTTTTTATTTGCAACATTCATGGGGCTTGAACCATAATCCTATGTCATATCTCCATAAATTATGTGAGGATACTATATAATACCCAAGTTTTCTTTTCTTCTTTTATTAAGTTGATAACATGTCATTAACAAAACATTGCATCTAATTATACTAGGAATATTAAAATGTGAAATATCAACTCAATGCATTATTATGATAGAGGTATATTGACTCCTTTTGAAACCCTTATATCATTTCGACAATTATCATGATAGGCCTATTTCATGCACCTCCTTAATTATTCTATTGTTTAATGGATATTAAATTTGTCCCAACCATATGGAATGAAGATTATATTGCATTTGAATCTCACATTAGCACATGTCTTAGTTTCATGAATCAAATATAAGCTTAAATAATAATGTAACACTTGGAAGATTTTTAATCTACTTATCCTACACTCAATAATTTTGACATCTTTCCATGGTTTCATTGCCTTATGAATTTTGACTTTAGAAAAAATTTTAATATTTATCGCCAAAAGGTTATAGCAATGAGATTTATGATCAAGGAATCCTCATAATGAGTCCCATCATTTAGTTCGTTATAAGCATTCTATTGACCTTTGACCACAAATAATATGATAAAATATATGAATATTTTATTTATATTTACTTCATTCCTAGTCCAACATCATAATACCATATATTTTCTTGCCAAGACCATATCATGATATAAAATAGAAAGCCTAACTACTCTATTCAATTCATACAAATCACACTTAGCTTGCTTATAAACTCAATACACCATATTTGTTTTACTAAGAGGCACTATCACCCACCTTCTACAAGTTAGTCACATGATACATTAGGTTCTTAATTTACACAAAGTAATACATATAATGATTCAAATTAATATAATCTCAACAAATTGTTAAAACGAAGATTGTCTTCAAACCCCAAGATAAGCTTCAACAAAATGCACCTACCATAGGCCAACACAAGGTGGCTACCACCAAACCATATGACATTGTCAAATGCATAGGGATCTCCCTGCATCCTAATCAACCCCTTAGTTAGGAGGACTATCAAGAGTTTAAAAAAGAAGAAGAGGTACCACTAGATCAACAAGTCACATGTACATGCAAGAACAAAAAGGATAATTCTATCCCAACAATGGCTCAATGGAAGTAATATAATAATACCAAAATTTGTGTAAGTTCTAAGAGTTTCACAAGTATACAAATCAATTCACCAAAGATGAATAAAAACAATAGATCACACTCAATCATAAGACAATATTATTAAAGGGAAGAATGAGGAAGGGAGAAAACTCTCCTAACACAACTCCACAACATCTCAAATTATTCTTTTCTCCAACTCAAGGAAGTAAATTGACCCAACTCATTTAAATCTCATAAAAAAGTTAAAGCAACAAAAAATATACATGGCTTGACATGAAGAAATGAACATCCAAGCAAAGTGTGACTAGAAATAAATAAAATTTGAGATTTTCAAGTATTATTAACTTAATAAAACCATCATAGTGTTTGCATAGAAAAAGCAAGTTTGCATGCAATGCATTCTTCTAATTTTAAGAGGATTATAAGGTTTTACAAACTAGCATTTTTCAACAAGGATTTATTCGAAATTTAGTAAATTACAACCCCCACATGTCTATTTCAACACAAACAAATCATTTCAAGCACCTACGAAAATAATGAGATGTCAATGATAGTTTTAAATTCTATTTATTGTTAAGGCCTTTTCAGTATGAACGAATGAATGAATAACTTTTAAAGTCCACAAAGCTAAAAATAGCCTATGGGACCACCAGCCTTGTTGTTTTAGTCTTCTACACTTCAATTCTTTTCCTATTCAAAGTGAGGATGAGCCCCCCAAACCTCGCAATATTCTCTTCACTGAATAAACTATGCCAAGAAAGAGTTGTCAAACTACTGGTATACGTGTCCCTGATGTCCTTGAAAGCCTCACACTCCATAATAAAGTGTTTTTTTATTCCACTACCCTGACAGTGTAGAAAATACACACCCGTTCTTCCCATGTTTCTTTAGGCATTTCCACCGTCCTGTTTCACATCAGAGTTGATGAAAGTTAGTTCTTAATTGAGCAATAAGAATCTTAGCTCTCCACGAAATACAAGCCCCTATGTACACTTTTTTGTTGATGGTCACAAGTAGGGTTGAATTCGTCAAGATAGTATTTCATCTTCCTCCCTAGAACTTTCCCATACTATTCTCCTCTTTACTAATATAGATTTGACTTTCAACACTCATTCAAACAACTACATTGATGTGGTTTTTTTTCTAGATCCCATGATAATTTCACATACACTTTTTAAGTAGAAAAGAGATAAATACAAGAATAATTACAAGGAATGGTTGCATACTGTGGCAAGAAGTGTACCATTTATCCATGAGGTCAAATCCATTCTTATGTTGGTTGTCTACAAGCAAGAAGATACCACAAAACCTCCTTTAAAAAGTGGATTTTCCACATATTAGTGGTGCCTTTAATAAGTGGGATGTTGCCCCTTTTGATAGGGGGCAAAGCATAGATATTTGGCACAAAATATATGGTGCCCAAGGGAAGTAAGAGGACAACAATAATGGTGACCCAAAAGAGAATCAAAGCACAAGAAAAATGGGACCTAAGGGAAACTAAGGAGGTATCAACAAGTGGTGACACCATTGGCAAGCTTCACCTCAATAAAATGACTCTAAATGTGGAGACAAGTACCAAACATAGCATCTAGATTAGGATGAGTAACAATAGAATTTTAGCATCAAGGAAGGGTTTTTGAGAAGATTTTTAGGGCACCCAAATGGGTTCATAAACTAGATGCATATGTCATCGAAAAAGGGAAGAAGAGATCATGAGAATAGTGCCCATGGAAAGGGAAAAATAACAAAATGGGTACCTTTCTTGAAAATAGAACCCAATATATTCCATCCCAGGAGCTCAAGAAAAAGCTATTACATACATCCTCCAAATATCATGAAGATTTCTATCATAATAGCGTTCTAACATTCCCCAAATGTGGAAAAATATTCTCCCTTTTAGCTATTGTGGCAAACAAACTCTTCCTTTAGTATGGCAACCCTAAACTCTTCTTTCCTTCCTTCTTTTTCCAAAAGAAAATCCTCTTAAATCCAACACTAGCATGGCATTTTCTCCTCCCCCAATAAAATAATCAAAACCATTTAAAAGGGAAACCATCCAAACCAAAAATAAAAATTGTACACCTAAATCTAATCACTTCCCAACATCACCCGATTTACCTTAACTTAATGTTAATTAAATAAATCATTTATTTAATTAATCCATCAGATCATGTTTTCAACATTGACTAAATATATTTCATCATTTATTTAATTAATCAATCTTTTCATCGTTCATCTATAGTCCAACCTTAAATAAATAAATTTAACTGTTTATTTAACTAGGTTCATCATCCCCATTCCAAAAATTAAATAAGTACATCCTATTTATTTAATTCCTCAATTTCCTCTCCAATCATTAGTTGGCTAAAAATAATAATTTACTAACTAATCATTTGCACATTTTAAAGCATTATTGATTAAGGTAAATCTTGCACAAGGTTCAAAAGTGTACATGGGTCAAAGATTTGATGTGTACATGGGCATGGGCAAGATTTGCACATCACTCCAAAAATCTACTTTTTGAATCTCCACCATCCACTTTCTCCAAGGCAATCCTCCACCCTTGATTTTCCTTAAATCTTGGACCCCCACTTGTGCACCAACCACAAGGTGACACTTGGAGGTCCCTCATGCCTCCAATCCTCTTAAACATCCTCAACCATTGATCTCTCCAATCAATCCTAGCCCTTGATCCTCCGATCCAAAAATCTATAAATTGAACCCCTCACGAACCATTTTCATAAAGAACTCTTGAATACAAAGTTATGCTACCATTTTGAGCACTTCACATCTCCTCTCACCAACAATAATCTTTTTTAACACAACCACTACTTGGGTACAACAAGGATTGGTATTGGTAAGAGATTTATTTTGCTTTTGTTAACTTTGTTAATCCTTAGGCTTAGTCTTGAGATTGTTTTTGTGTATAAATTGAATTTTTACTTAGCATTACTTATTTGTATAGGTTTATATTCACTAGCACACATTTTAGCATGCCTGATGGGACCCCCATCCCTAATAAACATCTTTTGTATCTTTTGTGTTGCAAGTTTATAGTTTGGCATGTATGATACTGGCTTCGATGTGTGTGTGTCTTCACTTTAACTCATCCATGTTTGTTTTGTGTAGCTCTCTACCTAACAGTTTTTAACTTATTTCTTGTTCATTTTGTAGATTTTGAGTTGTTGACTTGTTGTTTGTGTAGAACTTTGTGTGATAATCAGTTTTCATGCATTATTAACCCTTATGTTGGTAGATTTAACCCTTTATTTTGTAGATTTTATCATATTTCCTGGCCTCTGTTGCGTTTCAACACATCCATGATTGGTTTCAACGTGCCTATGAATCCATGGCATTTCCATTTGAGGATTGGCACCTCCATTCCCAACCCTAAACCTCTTAAATATGTTGTTTTTAATCAATTAGCTCTTTGTTTCTACATTTTTTTATTTGTAGGGGAGACTAAGATCATTTTTACCATCATTGCTCTCTGTCTGTGTGCAGGTTCTCATTTTTATCAAAATTTGCCCTAATCTTGGCCATTTTATTATGTAGGTGTCATACTTTAGCATGTTTGTTCTGCTTTAGTGCTTAGATTTCAAAATCAATGCCTCTATCCCACAAATTAGCACATCAGTGGTAAGTTCAGATAATCACTAACCAACACATTTGAGCATGTGTACACCTAGTTTTAGCATTTCTATTATTTTTTAGCACATCTATTTGTATTTTTATGTAGGCATGTTTATAACAAAATATCATCCTTTTCTTAGTTTTTGTGCCTTAGACTAATCATAATATGTTATTTTTTATCACTAACACTCTGTTTGTGTAGTTTTTTCGCTAGTCCAAGACATTATTTTGCAAGTACTGACTAGTTTTATGTATCCTTGCTTGTCAAAGGTTTTATTTTTATCAATAGTTTAGTTGTGCAAACAAACATATTAAGGGTGATGAACCATTTTATGTCATGTTTGTGAGGACAAATTTGTGTGATGATCTTTCCTCACACAACTTTGTTCTCTTTTTATTACTTTCATCCCAAGAACCCAAGTTGTGTATTCTCTTCCCTCACACCACAAGGTGATCTTAGGAATCAAAAGCACTTGGACTTCTTTCCTAGTAGTGGGCCTGCCCTTAGATTTCATCACCTTTGGGGTGACCCAAACCACACATTCCAACAAGGTATAGAAATGGGGGAGATTGAAAGATGTACCTCAAAGGAGGATTCTCGTGTCTAGCACAACCTTATTGTCCATTTGAGGGGATGAGGTGAAGTGGAAAAAGATTTGATCCATGAACACATGCTTGTAGAGATACTCCCATTTAGAGACATTGGCCTCTTATACCCTTGGGTATGTTGAGGACATCCCCTAGCAACGTGTAAAGCCTAGTTAAGACCATCGGTCGTATATGTTTGTGGTGCATTGGTTAATGGTTACCACTGAGAAGCTCCTCACCTTGTGCCCCCTCACCTCGTGGCCCTAAAACTAGGTTTGTATGTTGTGTATGTTCTCCCCTCATGCCATTAAGCAATCTTGGGTGATAGAAAATAGTCAATGCCCTCATCATGGGCTTTACAGTCCATGACTAGACAAGGTATCATGGTGAGCCTACAAATGTATACACACCTACTTGAATAAAATAGGTTGTTCATGTGCTTGGCGTGTCCTATTGATGTCCTTTGAATCCAAAACACCAAACTTTTGAACACCTCAAGCTAAAATCTAACTTTGCAAATGCCACAAAATCCTTTTACTAAAGGTTGAAATATTAGACATCTAAAATCTGCAAGCAAGGGATCTTACACCTTTACCTTGTCATTCATCCACTTTCCAAGTCAAAATAATCCTTCAACATCCAAAAAATCACCTCAAACTCCTTCAACTCACCCATACCAAAAACTAGCACAAATCAACATACTTGCCCCTAGCACATACATTCACATAATGTCACGTCCATTAGAATTTCATCACATCCATTCTATGTTACCAATAATTCACCTCAATTCCTTTTTGTGTTTCTATTCATAAACTAGTGCCTCCATCCTATTTTGGTGTATATGTGTTACATTTTTAGCACATCCATCTTGAACCCCATAAAAACTTAAATCCAAGATTATCCATCCATTTGAGTCCCCAAATCAAATCACCCCCATTGATTTTGAACCTTGATTAGTGCTAACCTCCAATTACACCTCATCCTTAAACATAAAACCTAATCATCATCCAAATCATCAAACCTTAATTTCCACTCATCATCCAAATCATCAAATCCTAATCCAACATTTAATCAAGTTTAGTCCAACTCAAATCTTAATCAAAACCCCAATCAATTTTAATCCTAATCCAAATTGCCCAATCATCCAATCAACCGCCTAATCCAAGGTCTTGCACCCTAATCCCACTTCCAAATTAAAATCCAACAAGGTCTTGTACCTTCATCCCAACCAAAATCAATCTTCATCTAATTAACCCAAGTCCATCTCACCAAATCCTCACCCTAATCAAATCCAATCAATCCCCCCAAGACCTTAACCAACCCTCCATCTATCTATAAACCACAATCAACAATCCAATCTCAAGGTCCTTAATCCAAAGATCACCCATTGCAAAATCAAAAGTGGTTAAAGACCTAAACCCTTTCACCCCCATCAACCATCAAATCAACCACCATCCAAGGTCCATTACCTACTCCCTAAAATCCTAAATCCTAAGTTAAGCATCATCCCAAATCAAAATCCATAACCCGTCAATTAACCCTTAATTTGAATCAACAATCAAAACTCAAGCCTAAAGGGTCCTTGACCTAATCCCCCCAATCAAAGATCCAATCAATCTAATCAAACATCAAGTGTCCTGAATCCTTAGCCTTGATCAAATCCAACCTTAAGCACCTCAAGGTCCTTGGCCTTGATCAATCCCATCATTGAGCTTTATGAGGTCTTAAGCCTCACTTAAATCCACCATCACAAATCATTCCAAGTAAATCCCAAATCCTTTGATATCAAAGTAAATCTTAAGATCCAAGCCTTCAAACTCCACAATCATCAGATCATCCAAAAATCACATCATCTCAAAACCAAGTCATCAACAAACCTAAGCAAAAATCATGGTAACCTCAAATTAATTTTAATTTAATGAGTCCCCTCGTCATAATCAATATCAAAATCCCTTCAACCATGATGATGATAGTCTTTTTGATCAAGATAAATATATTATTGATCCCCTTGATGATATCATCACAAACAAGCTTGCCATAAGCTAAAATCACCCAACCATGCATAATCAAGAGCCTTTCGACTAAGAACCAGCTAACACTAGCTATCCCATGCATCTTAAATACATATCTAATGGTCATCCCCATGGTACTTTTGACAAGGGAAACACCACTCTAGCCTCCACCTCCTATCTGAATCCTTCACCCTCAAAACCTTTGCAATCCCATCACCCATCAATCCAAACATCTAATCCCCAATCTAATCCTACCACATCCAAGTCATCCTTCTTGAATTTCGTCCAAGGGCTCCTAGCAAAGCATCTCAAGCACAATCAAAAAAGCAAAATGGTGGAGCCATGAAACTCCCCTCATAATCCTAATGCCATCATCCCCACTAGTCTACCTATGTGGTAACATAAGCACATAACTATCCATAAGTGTTGAATTAGGTCCAGACAACTAAGAGGGGGGGTGAATCAGTTGTCACACAATATTAACAATTTATTTCTCTTAATCTTCTTTTATAACTCATAATCAAAACATTTCAGCATTAATCAATAAGACATGAGCAGAAATGAAAATAGTACACTTGACACCAAGATTTTTGACGTGGAAACCCGGTTAAGGGAAAAACCATGGTGGAGGTTATCCCACAAAAATTAATACCCTATTAAAAGTATTTTTGCAAATGGGAATACACATGTATTCGGGCTCACTGCCCAGAGCTCACTGCTCAAATGGAGGCTCACTGCCTATGGAAATATTATAAGAGAATAACAGAGATTTGAACTGATTAATAGCATCTACCCATGCACAAATTTCAGTTCCGGTTAAGTACAAAAACTTATCTTACACATTTCATCTTTGTTATGCTCTTCTTACTGTTCTGCCTTCATTCGCACTTTGGATTTATGCTCCTCTCACATACGCCTTATTCACACACACACACACACACAAAATCATCCAATTTTATCGGCTATATATATCCGCAACATGATCTACAATCATTCTAACAGTCGGCTTCAACAACACTTAGAACTTTTATGAATGCTCTGCTCTGTCGGCTAGATCTATGCATAACTTAAGGTGCGGACCAAAACTTGCTCTTAAAAATCATTACTTATGTCGGCCACTATCATTGATCATCACTATTTGTCCAACAAACAACTTCCATACATCTGGAATCAAGATCTTCTGCAAGGTCGGTATGTTCTTCTGTCTACTCTGACAAACTGGAACCCGGTACTCAAAGGCTAATATCTTTTGAATCCGTCATCACCAGAGGACAAAAATCTAGATTTATACTGTCTTGACAATGCATATGACTCCCCTAGATCTGCAGCTAATCATGACTTGCCACCAGAGAGATCCGGACCAAATTATCGAACCTTGTTATTGCTCTGTTCATAGCTGTCCAGACTTAGACAAATTCTGAAGCTGACTTCCGGTATGAACAAATTGTGTTATGCGGATGCTTGGGATGATCTTAGTTGCCATCAATGACAACACTTATCAATGTAAAGCAGTGTCTCTTGCCAACAATCTCCCCCTTTGGCATTGATGGCAACACTTAGTGAAAAATGACTAAGTGTCTAGTGCAACTCCCCCTTTGTCTGTACACTCGTGTACTTCACTTATTCCGATGCTCCCCCTTTGCTGAATACCTCATTTTTTACTACCCTTCACTCCCCCTTTGACATCAATGGCAAAGGGTGGGGTCTGCAAGCCAAAACTCTTCAAAAATTATTTATATACTGTCGCATATGTACAAATAATCATTGAGTCTCATTTACAGGAACTTGAGAATGTCTGCAAAGCTGGTTTTTATTTGCACAAGTTCAGAGGCCCAAGTACTCTTCATTCCATCCAAAATGGAGATGTGCCCACTTAACAAAAATGCATATGCTTCTGCCTTTGCCAGATCTGGAGGATCACTTGTCTGAAGTGCATTCTGGGCTTCGGATAAGGCATTATGCATGGATTCCAACTTGGGGGCAATCAATCCCCGGAGTTCACACATACTCTTCATAGTATTGCCTTTCTCTTTTTCAAGTCCCTTTATTTCATCTGTCAAGCTAATAAACTGACATTCCTGTCTTATAGGAGAGGCAGTTAGAGGATCAAAATTTTGAGATAGAACTGATATTTTCTGTTCTTGTTCCTTTATCTTCTTTTCAATATCTTCATTGACTTTAGACCATGATAGGCAAAACTTATATATATATATATCCTCCATCACTTAGGGCATTATGAATGCTCTTTATGCTAATGCCTAGTATCAGCCTATCACTCCTTATCAGATTCTTAACTTGACTGAATTTGTTATTCAGGAACTCTTTCTAAACTTTTGCCTTTGCAGATTTTTCAAAAGACTCAAAGTGTGAGTTTACTGAACTTACAAGATTTTTTTGATGTCCGGAGGGGGAATCATTTTGATTCTTCTGATAGGTTGGCATTAATTTCTGCAAAATTCTGGTTGCAAGCCCTAGTAGCTCATTGGCCTCCATGTGGGACTTTAACATCTTTTGAATGATGTTATTTTCATCAATTGAATTGGAGAGAGAGCATCTAGATTGGCTAGGCCTTGGAGCAGCTCAGGCTCATGAAGTTCAATCATTTATTTTTCAAGAAGACCTTTTACTGCATCTGCAGTGTCTCTTGCAACCAATTCAGAACCATCCTTTTGTTCTCCTAATTTCTCAGTATCTGCTTTAGGTGCTTCAACATTTGCACCATCTTCTTCTGCCTTATCCTTCTTTCCTTTTTCTTTCTTTCTCTGTTTTACTCTTCTCTGTGTTTTCTCCAGAGGGACTTTTTCCTGTTTGCTCACCACTTGCTACCTGATCTGGAGGGCTCTGTGTGGCAGCAATATCCTCTTCTTTTCCAGAGTGATCAGGTGGAGGAGTTACCCCTGCATCAACTATTCTGTCTACCATTTCTATGTCCTCCTGATTGACTTGTTCCTCTTCCCAATCTTCTCCAATATTTAGATTTGATGAATCAAGTCCATCATTGGTCTCCTCATCGATTAATTCCGGATGATCTAGAGTAGTACTTTGATCATTAATTCTCTCATTTGTTTCTTCTTCAGGAGCTTCTTGTTCTGGAGCAGGAGGATTGTCTTCTTCAACTTGTTTTTTCTGAAACAATAAAGTATTTATCTTTATCTAAAGCCTTTCTCAGAATTTCCTCTGTTTTCTTTGCAATTTCCTCAGTCTCACCAAGCATTAGCTTGTTCATCTGGACTTTGCTTCTGAATTTTTCTTTGACTTCTTTGAGAATTTTATCTACTTCTTTATTGGTCATTACAGGACATAGTGTGGAGAGGACATACTCTCTGAGTTCTAGATTTTTAGCCTTAGCTACTTCTTTTCTCATTTCCAGTACTCTCCTTAAACTTTTAGGAAGTTCTTGTAAAATTTCCAATAGGGCTCTATTGAATTTATTCAAATATATGATAATGGCATCTTCCAAAATTTTCTTATTTGCTTGATCAAAATTATCATAGTAAACTCTGACAGGCTTTAAATTTCCATGAACAGTGATTATTTTTACAATTTCATCAATAGTCATAGCGACCTTACCAGTGACTAGCTTTTTACTGGCCTTATTACTTCTAGAAGGCTGGTCTTCATAATTCTTTGAAGTTCTGGCTTTCTTGGATCTTATTTCTTTCACTTCTTCATCTGTCTATGTCTCTTCATCATCTTTTGTGCTCTTGTGGCTTCTTGTGGCCTTGGTTTTCTTTCTTTTCCCTCCATCATCGGACGGAGTGGCTTCAGGCATCTTAGTGGAAGTGGACTTGAGTTGCTTAGCAAGAGTTGTAGAACTTCTTGTCTTCCTTGAGGAGCTTGGTGGGATTTCCAGAGCGACTGCCGGCTCACTTTCTATTTTTTCTTCTATAATCTGCTCAGTGCTTTTCTTCATCTTTTCAATTCTTTCTCTATTCTTCTTTATTGCCTCCTTGGTTAGGCCAATGCTCTCAGCATACCTTTCAACTTGTCTCTGCACTTTCCTCTTGGTCTCAAGCTGTCTAACCTCCACATGCAATTTTAGACTTAGTTCCTTGTATGTTCCAAACCTTTCTACAGAGGTATCTTTAGGTGTGCTAAAAAGATGTTGAGCATACATATCCAAAACTCTTTCATCCACCTCATAACCCATAGGCATTATCCAAACTGTCCTTGGTTCTACAACTTCCATCAAGCACTGATCTGTGTCAACCATGAAACATATGTCATTTTCATACTTCTCCATAATTGTTTTACGGATTCTCTCTCTTGCTTGCATTAAACTCTGGAAGTTTTTGAAGTAGCCCCAAATGGCTATCTTTTAGGCTTGGGAGTCACCAAGGCTGAGAAGGTGATCTCTTATTTGCCATGCTACTGGTCTATCAGTTGTCCAATGCACACCTTGAATTCCAGGTACTTCATTCATAAAATATAAGAACAAGCATATAATCAAGGAACCATATTTGAAGGAATTTTTCTTGTCTTTCTTTATCTTGCTCAAATTCTCAATCAACTAATTTTGTCGTAGTTCACAGAGATCATAATCAGCATTTGCTTTTAACATTTGATAGGTTGCATATATTGCAGTTCCAGAGACAGAGTTTTCTTTGTTGGAGAGGTAAATTTTGTACCCAATCACCATGGAGGCGAATTTGACATTCGGTTCTATAATATCATTGATAGTCATCGCCCTTCTGTCAAACTTGGCACCGGTAGCGTCAGTCACTGTCTGATTTTTCATGGCTTTCAGCATGGGCAATCCACTAGTTGAATTTAATCTAGTTACAATATTGATAACATCCTTTGTAATCTTGAATGGTTTCAATAGCCATATGAACTCATCATGTATTCAGCTTAAAATATATCGAACCCATTCATTTTCATCAAATATTGGAAACCTAATGACTTGCAGAAAATATTTGCTTTCTAGGGTTTTGTATTTTGGTTTCAATTTGTGGCTATCATATGTTAAGTAGTTGTTAAGCAAATCCAAGAGTTTCAGGTTTCCAAATTCATCCATGTTACAGTGGATGTATGCCCTAATATCCTCAACATGTAGTACACCATGAGGAACCTCAGAGAATGTGCCCAACGATTTAACTTCAACTGATTTGTGTGGATGCTTCTTAAATATTGGTCGGGGCCTTTTAGTTACATCAACAACTAAAGTTGTAGCCATTTGCAGAAATTTGAGAACTCAAGAGATTTTCCAGAAAATAGAAAACACCTTGTTATGCAGATTAGGGTTTTTGCTTGGAAATCCTTTTCTCGCTTCCAAATCTTGAGAATTCTCAGCTCTAAGCTCGTCCACTTCTTTCTTCTTGTTTTCTCTAGATGCAAAGTGTTTCAAATGAGAAATGAATGACCCTTTTAAGCTTCACATCACCTAATTTTCCTTTGTAATAAATGCACTGCCCTAGCACATCTGGTTGCTCTATTTTTGAATAGTCTTTCATGTATCACTCTGCAATTTGCCTTAAGCACTTCCTTTCTTCTAGAAATCCTTCCAAATGTTCTGAGTCAATTCATGGTACCTTTTCTCATTGTGCCAGAACCAGGCACTCAACTACAGGCTGGGGGATTTTGATTTTTATTGCAGTTCCCCCTGAGCCAGAGCTCGTAATTTAATTGCTTGAAGAATTATCTACATCAGATTCCGGTGTGGACCCATCACTATGGTTCACAATTGCTTTCTTCACCCATGTCTCACTTGTTTCATTATGGATCTCATTCTCTTCAATTTTTCTTTTCCCTTTGTCTTGTCTCTGCTCATCTGGTTTTTTGTTTACCAAACCTCTTCCTTCATTGGTCCTACTTCTGTAGAATCTTGCAAAATGACCGGATCAGTTACAATGGAAGCACGCAACATTTCTTTTCCCATTTGATTGATTTCCTCTTGATCTGCATTGATTTGCCATATGTCCAAATCTATTGCATGCAAAACATTTGTCATTAAAAGATTTCGTATTTCCTCTATTTGAAGAGTCATTCATTATCATACCTCTACATTCATTGGATTTATGACCATACCTCTTACAATTGAAGCATTTTCTGGAGAAGGATGGATTATTTTGGTTTACTCTACTTCTGCATTGAGTGGCTTTATGACCAAATTTATTGCACTTGAAACAATTTCCATTGAAAGATGGATACCTTTGATCATTAGGCTGTCTTATCGAAGGTCTTCTAGGTCTGTTTCTCTCATTCCTTGGTTGAAAGTTTCTTTGACTAGACCCGGAGCTTTCACCTTTTTCATATCCAAGACCATGCTTGTCTTTAGCCCTTTTCTGACCCTCAAGTATTGCTTCAAGTTTAGCTGAGCTTATCTTGAACTTTTCCTTGTATTCATTTGCAACTTCTAGATCATGTCTAAGAATGACAATTTGTCTTTCAAGATCTCTTTCATTGTCTTTGCTTTCTTGTAGATCGGATTTTAGATGACTAGAAATACTGTCCAATCTGTAGCATTCATCAGTTCTTTCTCTTAGAGTTTGATTTATATCTTCTTCAGTCTTCTTCCTTTGCTCAATTTCTTTGGTAAACCTCATTACCCCTGATTCCATCTCAACTTTTAGAATAGCAACTTCTTTTGACAGCTTATCACACTCCTTTGTTTTTTCTTCCAAGGCTTCATTCATGCTATTTTCTTCAAATAAATTAGATAATTGCAGAAGCAGCTTCTTATTCCTTCCCAAAGATTTCTTCAATTTATCTTTTAATATTTCAATGGTATCATCAACATCCTTGATTTCATCTTTCAAATTATATATTTCTGCTTTGGACTGATCAAGAACTTTTAGAGCCAACTGAAGTTGATCCTTAAGTGAACCCATTGAAAAACTTCTTCCAAGATCTTTCCTCAAGCTGTTAAGCTTCTTTTAAGGAACTTGTCTCTGATACCAATTGTAGAATTAGGTCCAGACAACTGAGAGGGGGGGTGAATCAGTTGTCACACAATATTAATAATTTCTTTCTCTTAATCTTCTTTTATAACTTATAATCAAAACATTTCAGCATTAATCAATAACACATGAGCAGAAATGAAAATAGTACACTTGACACCAAGATTTTTGACGTGGAAACCCGGTTAAGGGAAAAACCACGGTGAGGGTTAACCCACAGAAATTAATACCTTGTTAAAAGTATTTTTACAAATGGGAATGCACATGCATTCGGGCTCACTGCCCAGAGCTCACTGCTCAAATGGAGGCTCACTGCTTATGGAAATATTATAAGAGAATAACAGAGATTTGAACTGATTAATAACATCTATCCATGCAAAAAATTTAGTTCTGGTTAAGTACAAAAACTGATCTTACACATTTCATCTTTGCTCTGCTCTTCTTACTGTTATGCCTTCATTCGCACTTTAGATTTCTGCTCCTCTCACATACGCCTTATTCTCATACACACACACACACCGAATCATCTAATTTCATCAGCTATATATATCCGCAACATGATCTACAATCATTCTAACAGTCAGCTTCAACAACACTTAGAACTTTTATGAATGCTCTGCTCTGTCGGCTAGATCTATGCATAACTTAAGGTGCGGACCAAAACTTGCTCTTGAAAATCATTACTCATGTCAACCACTATCACTGATCATTACTATTTGTCCAACAAACAACTTCCATACATCCAGAATCAAGATCTTTTACAAGGTCGGCCTGTTCTTCTTCTGTCTGCTCTGACAAACTAGAACCCAATACTCAAAGGCTAATATCTTTTGAATCCTTCATCACCGGAGGACAGAAATCTAGATTTATACTGTCTTGACAATGCATATGACTCCCCTAGATCCGCAGCTAATCATGACTTCCCACCAGAGAGATCCGGACCAAAATACCGAACCCTAGTACTGCTATGTTTCTAGCTGCCCAGACTTAGACAAATTCTGAATCTGACTTTCAGTATGAACAAATTGTGTTCTACAGATGATTGGGATGATCTTAGTTGCCATCAATGACAACACTTATCAATGCAAAGCAGTGTCTCTTGACAACAATAAGTTCATCAAATCCATCCAATCCCAAATCCATAAGCATCAAAAACCCCTCACCCATCCATGTGCACAACTAGCGGAGTCCATCCATGCACTAGTCAAAGCAAAATGCCACTACTCCATTGTGTCATCCAAGTAAATTTGGCTATGTCAAGAGCTTGTTCCAAAGCATGCCCAAACATATCCACATCCAAACATCCAACCTAATCCCTTTCATGATTCCATACTCCCTCCAAATCAAAGCACTCCCATCCACGCTAGCCTTAAACCCCAATCCTATCATCTTGGTTCCATTATCTTTGTCCACTCTAATTTTCTTACCATTGAAGAACACCTTTCATCTACCACCAATCCCTCCCCATCAACAATTGAATTTGTGTCTTGTTTTTGAAGCAACAAGTATCCTATCACAAATTGGATATGTCAAAACATGCACTATTAAGGCAAAGGTTTAGGGCTTCATGAGCAACGCATCTTAGAAACCATATATGTCAAAGAAAATCATGGAGCATAGGGCCTCGGCTAAAACTCCTGAGGAAAAAATCTAAGGCCATTGGTGACACCTCCACCAATCCTAAGAAAGCTTCTTATAACATCAAAATAGGTTCCTCATGTCGCTCCTACCAAGAGTTTTCTACCACCAATCCTTTCATCGAAACCACTATCCCTATCACCAAGCTTAACAATCCATCACCTACAATCACTAATCAGGATCAATAAATACACACATCATTGGACTTATTCCAACAAGATGAATCTATCACACAAGCCATGGGATTCCACAATCTTATCTCCCCATGGGACCACACCATCAACTTTGGAAGTAATTTGGATGCACCTACATATAAAGCAAAGAGCTCATAAAAATCCAAGGATCACCATGTCACAAGTACTGACATGCAACATCAAATCAAAATTAGATCAAAAATCAAAATAGATAAAAAAAGGCAATATTGGCCCACCACTCCAAAAGGAAACACAAAATCAAAGTGGGTCCCAAAGAAAAGAAAAGTTATAAATCCAAGTGAAATATCCAAATCTACATTTCCAACAAATTATCCCATCCCTAAATCCCAACATCCCTATCTACCATAAAACTCTCATCCCAAAATCGTAAATCCCAATCCCCACATCCCAAACCTAATCTCAAGTCCATTTGGGTCCCTAAATCCCAAAATTGGCAATCCAACAATCCCTCATCCTGATCCCAAAATATGAAATCAAGCATTCCCACCCATCCCAACTATCACCCCAAACCTCAAAATCCATCATCCACTCCCATGCAAATCCAATTACAAAATCCATAATGGTACATGTGCAATTGTTGGTCATAGTTCCCCTTGGCCCCATTGCATTCCCTCATGCCTCCACCATCCCCTCCTTCCATCCACCCCTTACATAATCACCTCCTCTAATCTCATCTTTCACATAATCCATTTGTCCTTCATCCCACCCACCTTCCATTCCATTTTCCTTGGCAACATCCTCTACACATCAAAGCTATGATGATACCATATTTACAAGGTTTCTACTAACATCTATGAGTGCAATGGCAATCAACATGGTCCTTATTTAGCAATACTTCAAGATGGGATACTATCAACTCGATATGGAAATAGACACTTGAGTGCCCCATTCCTAAATCCCACTTTATTAATCCATCCTAATCCCAGTCCCATATCCAAATCCACCCATCCCATCCTAGCATCACCATAAAAAAGAGAAAATCTAAAAATAAATCAAAAATGGAAAAAATCAAAAAAGTAAAGTTGTCCAATGGTGAAAACCATTCTTATGGCACCTTGGACAAGCCCCATGATGAAAACCCTTTCATGGGCATTGTGAGTAATTTATCTATCTAGGAGCACCTTACGCTTGGGGGAAAGCCTCACATATCCTATCACTCCAATCCTACCCATCCATTGTATCTACATATACTTCCCATCATACCCAATCCATCCTCCCATCCCACTTTTGACCTTGATAAGGACAGGGGCATAATGTTGAAACATGTTTTGGACACCTCCTAGTATAGCTAATCTTTAGCCATATATCCTACAATATCTCATCACAAACATCGCAACACAACATCATGAGTGGCATATCTAGAGTGGGGCATGTTATTCATATGTGACATAGTCCTTAGAGATCACACCCTAAGTCCCTCCATCCATTCATCATGAATCCCCCATCCATTCCATCCATTATCGAAAATCTCTCAATCATCCCATCCAATCCCCCTTCCTCCTTGTCCCTAGACTTGGTCTTCCCTTGTCATTGGTTCCAAGCAACAAACTATCCAAATACAATCCAATGCAACCATCCCAAAACAATCCATGCATCACAAACAAATCCAAGTCCACACAAATCTTGCTAAGAAATCTAAGCAAATCATCCAAACTCATCTATCAATCTTGCTCCTAGCCTTGTTGCAAGCCTTAATAAACTCCCATCAAATCATCATCGGGCTATATCATTCCTAATTCTCATGTTTTTCTCAAGATATATCATTCCCAAATCAACAACACTATCATCATCATTAGTCAATCTTTGACTTTTCAGCTTGACTAGGGGAAACATCTTTGTTTGTCTTTGTATCATTTTGTGCATGCTTGATTGCTTGTGTGTATTATCATTTTTGTCTGCATCTATATCAACCCTTGAAACTTCCCTACCACAAAAACATCATGGTGCCATATGGCATATGGTTGCTTGCAACCTTTTCCTTTAGATTCGATCTTTTTTGCACAAGGAACATTGTCACCCTAGTCTTTATACCTTTGTGCATAATGTCCAATGCTATATCAAACTCCATATTGTTCAATCGAACATAGCATAACCCAAGATTCCATCCCGTCCTCTCCATCTCTCTCCTCCATTCCATCTACCCATATCCTATCCTCCAAATCATTCCTATCTATTATCCTCCATCTCTTCTACCCAATCATCTATCATCATCTTCACTATCCCACCTTTTCATCCATTTCAAGAGCACATTCGTGTTCTTGAAACCTGACTGTCCTCTCGAGGGGGTATCATCCCTACCATCATTCTTCCTCATCACTCCTCCTCCAAGTGGTGGGGGAATGCCACTTCCAATAACTATATTTTATCTTTCTTTGAAATGTTGTTACTTCTGTTAGTCACAACATCATCTCAAAGAGCGGAAAAATGTAGACACATAGATCTAACCACTTCCCAACATCACCATATTTACCCTTCATTTAATGTTAATTAAATAAATCACTTATTTAATTAACCCAGCTGATCATCTTCCTGACATTAATTAAATAAATTTTATCATTTATTTAATTAATCAATATTTTCATCTTTCATCTATAGTCCAACCTTAATTAAATAAATTCAACTATTTATTTAACTAGGTTCATCATCCCCGTTTCAAAAATTAAATAAATACACCATGTTTAATTCCTAATTTCCTCTTCTAATCATTTGTGCATTATAAAACATGATTTTAATGAAGGTAAATCTTGCACAAGGTTCAAAAGTGTACATGGGTCAAAGATTTAATTTATACATTATTTGTACATGGGCATGGGCAAGATTTGTACATCACTCCAAAAATCTACTTTTTGGATCTCCGCCATCTATTTTCTCCAAGGCAATCCTGTAATCTCCACCCTTGATTTTCCTTAAATCTTGAACCTTCACTTGTGCACCAACCACAAGGTTCCATTTGGAGGTCCCTCATGTCCCCAATCCTCTCAAACATCCTCAACCATTGATCTCTCCAATCAATCCTAGCTCTTGATCCCCCAATCCAAAAATCTATAAATTGAACCCCTCACAAGCAATTCTCATAAATAACTCTTGAATGCAAGGTTATGATGTCATTTTGAGCACTTGACATCTCCTCTCAACAACAATAATCCTTTTGAGCACAACCACCACTTGGGTGCAACAAAAACTAGTGTTGGTGAGAGTTTTATTTTTCTTTTGTTAACTTTGCTAATCCTTAGGCTTAATCTTGAGGTTTATAAATTGGATAGGTTTTGCTTAACATTGCTTGTTTGTATAGGTTTTTCTTAACATTGCACACAAAAGCTATTAAAACAAAATAAATAACTAATAAACCATTAAAATAAATCAGTTAAACCCTAACAATCTAACCCTATCAAAAGGCCCCAAAAAATGACTTTCGTTTCCACTTAAACATTAGATTCATTCCAAGAACTTTTCCTACCTCAAAAATCAACAAATATCATAATAAACAACCACACATGAACATACTTATGACACCATGAATAGTAAGTAGGGGGGTCTTGTTCATGTTAGACCCAGATGGTTTCGTGAATGAGCTTAATATGACAAGTCTGATTGATCTATTGTGTGGAGTGATACAAGTAAAACAAATGGTGTCGATAATGATCCACCTCTCTACTAGTTTGGCCTAAAACTCTACACACTCAACTCACACATTAAATCCCATCATGATAAATCATAGTTGAAGCATTAAAAATAATGATTTCACTATTCATCAGCATGGATAAATTTAGCTATAATTTATTCAATTAATGCATCATCAAATGTCATAAATCGATCAATTTAAAGTACACATTTAATTCCTAAAATTTACTTCATGTGTTAACATGAGTTTAATTGTTTAATACATTCAATCAAATTTTGTACTTAGAATAGTGTTTTTATGCTACCCTTATTATTAAAGATAGATAAAATTGCCTTTTTGTGTATGACTCTATTAAACTAATAAAGCAAGTAAACTTAGATTAATTTAACTCTACACAATAGATTAAGTCTCAAGACTACACCATATATTCCCATTATTGATAATGGTGGAGTGAGACCCATGCGTAGGTGAACTGAAGCTAGTAAAGCAAAATCCATAGTGAAAGATGTAGAAAAAGGAACCTAGTTGCCAATAACCAATTTATGTCATGGTGGTGGGGATGTCCCCCCACTAAGAAGTCATGAGGATCCTATGTTGGAATGTTAGGGGACTCAATGCCCCTAACAAATGCCACTTAGTTAAGTAGTTGATTGAGGAAAATTCCTTTGACATTCTCCTCATTCAATAAACCTAGGTGAGTTAACAAGAAATGGGAAAAATTTTCAAAATGATTTGGAGTACGAGTGATGGATTTGTAGTAAGTGTGATAGGTACTGCAAGTGGATTAGCTATGTTATGGGATTATTAGTGGTGCAATGGAAGTTTACTTGCCTCATCTTAAAATGTTATTCATCTGAAATTGGAAGGCACAAAGGAAAACAATAAATTAATTATAACTAATGTATATGGGCCAAACTTGGAGAAAGATAGAGCACAACTTTGGGATGATATTGTTGCATTCAGGAGATAACATCCATATGGGGACTAGATACTCATAGGGGACTTCAATGCAATTCTAAGCCTAAAGGAGAAAATGGGTAGCAACATATCCCTATCTCAAAGTTTGAGAGATTTTGGGAGCTTCTATTTTAATCTGGCTTTGATAGACGTTAAACCAAAACAAGGGTGGTATGCATTGAGTAACAAAAGAATTAAGGAAGTGTGTATTTAGATAAGGTTAGATAGGCATTTGATCAGCTCAAAATGTACTATGACACAAGTTGCCTACCATTTGAAAGTAATACCTTTCACTAGATCGAATCATTGGTCAGTTTCATTAGAGATCACTAGAGAGCTCAAGCCTAGGGGATTCCCCTTTAAGATGGAGTTCTCATAGTTCAAAGATCCCAACTTTGAAGATAACTTATAGAAGGGGTGAAAGGTTGAAATCAAGGGTTACGAAAGATACATCATAAAAAATAAATTGCAATATGTGAAGAACAAAGTCAAAAAGTGGAACAAGGAAAATGTAGGAGATATCTATGAAAGAAAAGCTAAGGAGGAAGAAAAATCTAGAAGATGAGGAGAAAATTACAAAGAAATGCCTTAGTGAAGATTTGAGATCTAAGGAATTCTCCCTCATGAATGATTGAATTCTTTATTGAGAATGGAGGAGATTTTTTGGTTGTAGAAGTCGTGGGTCAAATGGCTCAAAGGAGATAAGAACACTAAGTTTTTTCATCTATCCATAAACATTAGAAGATAAAGTAACAAGATAACACAAATCACTCTATCTTTGAGCAACACTCTTGATGATATTGGAGAAATCAAAGAGGAGGGGATGAATTTCTTCAAAGGCCCTTGGAAATAACCTCTCGAGTCTTAAATCAAACCCTCGATGGAGTCTCCTCCACACCTATCAAAATGCTGACAAAAAACTAATTTTGCTTCACCTTTTGGGGGATCAAATGAAGTCATTTATAAATTATATTTTGTAAGTATTTAGCCCTTAGTATAAGTTTTCCAAAAAGTATGATATGGAATATATTTCATTTGATTATTATATTTATTTTCTAATGAACGTAGATTTTTCACCAAACATCAAGGTCTCTATTCAACGCTCACGAAAAAATTTAAGAAATAGAGAAAAAAATTCTAAAAAATATCTGCACACTAGGTATTGATGTCCTTGTTTCAGTAAAAGAGTTAATTTGGATACATATAGACAAATTTATCTTGTATGGTATAAACCTGTCTGAATTATAATTAATCTCATTTCAAAAATTAATTAAAAAATTAATGCAACAAAATATTATGAAAAAATATCTATGCACTAGATATTGATGTTACAAATTTATGTTAAATTTTTAATAATTTCAACCCTTGTATAAAAAAAGTTATGTTGTTTGGTATAAACATCACTTTTTAAAATTGTTGTTAACTATAAAAATAAGTTATTAAAAGTTACGTAAAAAAATTCACAAATTATTTTTTAAATTAAAAAAAATACATTTAGAATCTACACACAATATCTTAAAAATCACTAGTTTACATCATCTTCAAATTATTAACGAATTAGTTGCTATAGGTGTAAGAAAGTGAAAATTTGGTTTAAAATGTTGATTTAAATGTCCCACTTTGACCAAAAAGTGGGACACAGTATTGGGCCAACCCATATATATTTCCTAATGCACAACAAAAATAGCCTTATGTAATTACAATACAAAATTTCTCATCTTGACACTTAACCAAATAAATTTGTTAGCTTTTTGTTTTCTTTAGTATGAAAATTTTTTATTCTTTATCATGGTAAGGTAATTATAACAATTAATATTTGCTAGTTCTTTAACTAATTACTATCAAATATACTCTCAACCATGTTGCAATGTCTCTAATATGGTAAGGTAATTACAACAATTAGTATTTACTTGTCTTTAACTGATTAATGTCTATTAATGTAAGTTTTATTATTTTCCTTAGTTGGATATTATGTATTTTCCTGGACGTTTAGTTTAGCTTGCTTAGTTGTAGTGAGTGGGTCATTATGTGGATGTCCCCTCTTTTTTATATAAATTCGGTCCTCTAGCTTGTTACTTATTATACTATTGTGAGCTTTCTTAATGCTATCTTGCTTCTTGAGCATTTGCATATCTCTTTGTGGAAACTAACTTTGTTCAATTATTTTAGTTTCAATGTCATATGCTAGAATAATATTATTGTTTCTATTTCATGCACTAAGTTTTGGGTAGTTTTGGGTAGCTTCAATTTATTCTAAATCTAACACTATCAACTATACTTTCTATCATATTGCAATGGCAAGTACTACTTACTACGCAACTCTTGTTAGATATTTCTCTCATCTTTTACAATTCGCTCTCATTCTAAATCATATTAATGACCACTCTAACTTTCAACACAAATATTTATATAAATTACAAAATTTTAAGTTTGTTATGTGTTATCATTTATTTGAAGAGTTTAGAAATCCCTTCTTATTTTCAAATTGAAGGGCTTTAATAGATTTAAATTATTTGTAAAGGTATTTTTATTTTAAATGTCTATATACTTATAGACATAAATGACTTGTATATTATCTAATGTTGGCCAATTTAAAGAATGTATTTATAATAATTTATCTATTTTATAACAAAAATTAATAAAAAGATGGTTAGACACTATGTTTAATATAAAATAATTATGTTATGTTTTATTAATTAAAATTATTTAATGTTTTTGATTAAGGAGTAAAACAAGTTTTGAAAGGCCCGAAACATTAATACAACCAAAAAGGAAACAACAAAACATCCAACCAATAACAAGACTATAGAAAAGTTGCCACAAAAGGCAAAATAAAATAGAAAAACTCTAGCTTACAAGGCCAACAAAACAATCCAAATCATGGTGGCTTGAAGCCAAAACGCTCTAATGAACTTTAGGTACGTTCATCAAACCTAGACATTGAATCTGTGCTTGTTTCTCCTTAACCATCTTCCCCTTCCTGGTCATCCTAGAATCAAGAGCCTTTTCATCCAAAGGTGACATCCTCTTTTCCTTGCACATAGAAACCGTCAATTTTTCAACCAAGTCCATCTTTTTTTGTGCTTGATTAGCCAACTCATAACCCCTCCCAATAGTTTCATATGAAGAAACACCTTTTGTGACACTACTCTCCACAGGTACCCCCTCTGAAGGTTGGGTTGGAACCATTTTTTTTTTTTCTTCCAAATAAAGATGGGACACCCAACAGCAGAATGGCTAACCTTGCATTTTTTGCACATTATAGAAGAATCTTTGTAGATAATTTCTTGCTTTCATTCCCCAATTTTTAAGGAAAAAGTTACAGCCAATGGGAGAACAAGATCCACCATAGCATTTACACAAAATCTGGCATACACCAGTTGTATCAATGGCAATGAGTTGCCCAAAAACACTCGAAATACCTTCCAAAACCTCCTCTTCCTAATACTCCATTGCTAAGAATGAGAGCCTAACCCAAACAAGGGCCCATTTGATGCTCTCCTTCTCATGATTGAAATCAAGTTCCCATTTTTTTAAGGAAGAGGCTCAATCTACCCAGAAACCACGCACCCTAAAAGATATGAGTGCAATCGTCATGGATTGAGAAGGAAACTAGGAACAAACCATTCCTCATGGTTGCTATTTCAAAATGGCCATAGAAGATCCACATTCTGTTGGCCCAATCCCTAAAGACATCAATATTAGGCCTGGATCCAATAAATTTCCCGATGAGGGAAAACATCACCCTGGATGACACCCTATCCGCCACAAAATCAGGGACATGCACCACAGTTCCTTCATTTGGTAAGGGAAGAGTAAAGGAGTCCTCATCACTACCTCAAACAATATGCAAAGGCTCATCTATGTTCAAGTCTTCCACGCCCTCAAGAGGACCACCTACATCAAAGCTCGCATCCAGCAATGGGATGACCTTCTCCTTGCAGTATTGAGAACTAACCTCTACAAGATTTTCGAGAGGAAAATCCCCCTCTACACCACCAACACCACTCTCCACAGAGCACAAAGTAGCAACAAGGTCATCCCTATTTTGTTCTTTGCAGAGGAATGCCTTTTTCAAACCTTTCTAGTCTGTCGAAATGCCCTGCACCACTATCGAAAGACCATTCTAGGTTGCGCTCTTGCTCGCCAATGCCTGCAGGCAAGCTTCATGCCAGAGGCTTAACAATAACTCCTCGTCCTCATCATTATAAACTCCACCCCATTTGTCTTCCTTGTCTTTTTCGTTGTCTCCATCTTCCAATGCCACTTCTCCTAACCTTACTCCTACAATCGACTTACATCTCCCTTTTCTCCTGCTTGTGTTCCCTCTGCTCACATTCTCACCCATCTCCATTTTCCTTGTTAACTATTATATTGGTCTAGAGGAGGTCATTAGTTTGTAACAATTTTCTTTCCTATTTATTTCAGGGTGCATGAGGAGGACTCGGTTAGCAGATATGTGCCATTTTCTTTTAAGAAATTATTGTACATGAGCTTCTCTTACAAGTATAGTTTGGAATATGCTTTTGAGGAGGGCATAGAATGTGCCAAGAAGAATGGGGTTTAATGTTACTTAATAATAGATATGTTAGAAAATTTAAAATAAATAAATACATATTATTAATATTTTTGAAAGTTTAAAATTGGTCCATAGGATTGTAAGAAGTACAATGTAGTTTAAAATATAAGAAGTGCTAATACATCTCTACAAATTTGAAAAATGGAAAGTTATAGACAAATAATGTAAAAGAGAAGGTAAAATTATATCATTTCTTGTAATATCTAAACTCTATCTTGAGGGGCAATGTGTTGACCAAGAGATCTATGCCTACTTGGCCTTGGATTAAAATAGAAATAGAATTAATCATCTTGTTGTAGGTCACATGGTAGGCCTTGTCTCTAGCTATACAATGGCAAAGGTCGAATATCTCTTGAAAGTAAAGGGAGAGGTATCTTTGTGTTGAAATATTGTCATTGATGTCAAAGAAATTTGTTGAAGTGTTGTTATTAAAGTGTCTATGGCAGAGGAGAAGTGTAAAGAAGCAAAAGTTTCTAAGGCAGAAGGGAAGAAAAAGACACTAAGGCTTTAATCGGCAAAAAGTTTGGTTCTCAAACTTGCAAGTTCGCCGGTTTTGAAATTCACCGATTCGTTGGTTTCAAAATTTGTCGATTCACCAACTGAAGAGAAAGAGGAAGTTTTGTTTTGTTTTTTTTTAATGTAGACTTCGAAGATAGAAAATGTTTAAGTCTCGGCCAAAGTTTAGTTTGTAAGTTTTGAAATTCGTCAATTCATCAGTTTCGAAATTTGTTGATTTGCCGACAACAAAGGAGGCGTGGAAAAAGAAAAAAAAAGAGCAAAGGCTTAGTTATTGACAAAACTTTTGTTTTGTGAACTAAGTTTGCAAGTTCAGTATTTTGCCGATTCACCGACTATGTGACAAAGGGCTCAAAAGTCTAAGTTCGTGGTTTGTTTCTTTCGCCGACTAAAGAGAATTTGATGACAAAGTTGGTGTTAGAAGAAAAGTGAGTTCGTGGTTTTTTGCTTTTGCCGATAAAGAGAAAAGTTGACAAAGACTTCATCGGGAAATGTTTTGGTTCACAAAAAGATCAGTTCGCCGATAGCAAGGTTTGCCGATAAGCAACTTCACCGATAGAGGAGACAAAGGCCGAGGTTAGCAAAAGTCATAATTCGCCGATAAAGAGAAAGGTGCTGAAGACAAAGGCTTAGTTCGTAGAAATGAGAATTCGCTAATAAAGAAGGGGATGTTGTAAAGTTCGTCAGAATGAGTTTTCGCCGATAAAAAAGATAAAGGGCAAAGTTCGTAAACAGTAATATTCGTCGATAAAGTGTTAAACGCTGAGGTTCAAAAAATGATATTTTCGCTGATAAAGGGCTAAAGGCCAAAGTTCAAAAAATGATAATTTTGTCGATAAAGGAGTTGAATAACAAGGTTGTAAAATGATGTTTTTTGTCGATTGAGAAAAGGAAGATCAATGGATCAGATTGAAAAGTATAAACGACTATTTTTGGCGCGTAAACTGGATGTTTAATTAATTGTTAAGGACTAATTGTGGATGCATGGCGATGACAGTGAAAACAACGCATAAAAGCAGACATGTTGCATGTGTGAAGATATATATAGAACTATGACTGTAACGATGTGTAAAAAGCATAAAAGCAGATCTTTTGCATGCATAAAGCCACATGCAAAGTGGATTTTCTAGCGCATGTAGAGCAGTTTTTTTGGACATGCAAATGAGCGAATATATATAAAAGCAATTGTAATAGAATGTGTATGTATGATGCGTGAGAAGAATTATGTGCAAAGAGTCTGGGTGAGTAGAGTGAGAAGACAAGATTGTGTATGAATTGAATAGGTGCATTTGAGGTTTGTGAAGAACCAAATGGCTACATACTTGAATATGTAAAGATTCAATGAGGTTGGTGCCTCCCGTGGACTGAGTTGGTGCTTAGATCAGGAGATGGTAATCTCCTTAGAGTTGGTGCTCTTAAATTAGGGGTTTGGTGACTCCTTAGAGTTGGTGCTCTTAAACATTGTAATCAATGGTTTCATTTGTGAGGCTAGATTAAGACGGTAGATCCTAGCAATATTTTCTCACCATGGTTTTTCCCATATTGGGTTTTCCATGTATATCTGGTGTTCATGTGTGCATGATTTCTTGTTGTTGATGTTAATGCATTGAAAATTAATTTGATCTGCATTCTAGAGGCTTGAAGTTTTAAGTTTTATTGATCTACTAATTCACCCCCCCTCTCAGTAGATTGCTTATGTTCTAACACTTTGGCTCTTAATGCACTATAGAGAGTTTTTTGAGTCTCTAAAGAGGCTTAATAACTATCCATTAAGCCCATCGTAAGAAGAGCATCTAAATACAAAGTGATTGTCACAATATGGCTCTAGAGAATAGCTAAGACTAGTATGATTCTCTCATGGAATGTGGTGGTCTATTTATATTTAGAATTGATGGGAATAAACCCTAAACCATGTCGAAAGAACATTCAACCTATAGGGTAACTAGAGTTCAATTTAATCTAGAGGTTTGATGACCCCATTCTCAAAGTGAAGTTATGAACTATAATAGTGTTAAAGCTTTGATGAGAGAATCTGTTGAGGCTCAAGTCACATGGATCATAGATAGGCTTTGTAGATCTCAGCTTGAATGCCCATTCTTATCTTAGAGAGATTGAATGCATCTATAAAAAACTATGTTGAGAAAGTATTTCCATATCAATATTTATTAGGTCCAATAATGAGACAACTTTGACATACCACCCAAAGTAGGTCCCAAGATGTGTCTGTTACATGGAGGATTTGAATACTAAATATGAATACCTAAAATTGCTAATTAAAGAGTTACCCATGTGTATAAACTTATATAGCATAGTCACCACTTTAAAAACTAATGTAACAATGAATAGTATGTCGAGAAAGTATTTCCGTATCAATATTTATTAGGTCCAATAATGAGACAGCTTTGACATACCAACCAAAGTAGATCCTCAGATGTGTCTATTGCATGGAGGATTTGAATACTAAACATGAATACCTAAAATTGCTAATTAAAAAGTTCCCATGTATATAAACCTATATAACATAGTTGCCACTTCAGAAATTATTGTAACAATGAATAGTGTTATACCAAACTCTTCAAAAATGGAGTAGGGGACTAATCTTTTTGACATCAAGTTATTTAGACTGTATTCAGACTAGAACACCCTTTATAACTCTCAATATGCTTGCCCAAGGTAAAGACTGTTAAACCTCAAGTCCATGTAAAAAGCAGGTGGGACAAGACACTGAAAGAGATTATTCATTGAATGATACAATATTTAGATGCCAATATAATGTTTTTTAAAATTATTTAAATTTAACACTAAAAAATAACATATTGCTAACTATTAATTTTACGATAAAGTAATTATTAATGTTAAAAATATTCGAACATAGATAAGATCAATAATTGTTTGAAATGAATTTTAACAAGTGCAAGATATGGAAGGACACATTGAAAACAACATTAAGAGTAATGTGATCAAAAAATCTTGTAGCCATTGAGGAGAGAGCTCTACTAGGGTTTTGGTCTTGGCTTTTCTAGTGTCTTGGTTGGGTCCCCCAAATGTCATATTGCTTCATTCTGAAGCAGAAGTTGGTTTTATTCTTCTACATTTATTGCAGCACCTTTTAGGTTGCCATGCTTGTGGGCATTTTTTGCCCCTTTAAATGGCCTCAACCTTCCATAACTTCACAAGTTCTAGTAGAGTAAAAGGTTCGATGATGCATGACAATGGCACCCTTGCTCAAGAGGCCCGAGGAATTTGTCCCCTAGGTGTTCCATGAGGTATGTCCCCTAAAACACCCCCATATGTTCTTCCCATTCAAGAATTTGACAGTGCATGTCATTGGTTAGAGAACTTCACTTTAATAGGATTATTTTGTGGTAAGGGTCCCCCCTGAAAGCATGCTCAATGACTGGGTCAACAAGGCTTGGATCTCACATTGGATTCGCCTTGAAGCAGTGCAAAACCTTACCAAAGGTTTTTTCTTTTTTGCTTTGTTGAAGGCAACCATGTTGAGGCTATCCTCAGTCACGGTCCTTGGCTTGTTCGCTTTTCCTTGCTTGTTTTCAAACCCTAGACTTGAGATTTTGTCGTCTCCTATGAGAAAGCTCTACAGTCTCTATTTGGGATGAATTTTCTGGGTTACCCTTGCCATGTTGGAATTTTTTGAGCCAAATAGACTCCTCTTTAGGCATTGTGGTTTGTGTTGAGCCAGAAAGGCTCTACTCAACTCGACCCTAGAAGAGGGTCTATGTAGAGGTGGATTTCTCCAAGGATTTAAAAGAGACTATGGATATCTAGATTGGATAGATGAGATATGCTCAACATGTTCTTTATCTTATATTTCCTAACACTTGTTATCAGTGTCAATCTTCTGAGCATAAGATCCAAGATTGCCATGTGGCTTCTCCTCGTACTAAGCCTAAAACACAACCCACTTCTAGGTAGCCACCTCTTGTAAAAAAGAGGAGGGTTGGTCTATTATGGTTATTCACAAAGCCAAGAATCCTGATAAAAATAGCCTCCCTGGTGCAGGAGCACCTAATGGACTTTATGCCTCCATAAGGCCATTTTGTAAATTTTGTTTTTGTTAGGTGTTTTAACCATGCAATAAGGTCATTTAGACCATGTTGGACTTATATGAGTCTATTTTGAGTCTTAGGGAGTCATTTTGGAGTCATGTGTCAAATATTGTAAAAATTGTCAAATTGTCAAAAAGTTGTTAAATGCAATTTAGCAATTTTGTCATAGGGTGGAAGATAAACGATTAGTAGTTGAAAAGTTAGTTTGTAAATGTTGGGACAAGTTTGAAAAGGCATAAATAGCATGAATCCATCGTTGTAAATGTGGTGGAGTGGTTGGAAAGACATTTGGAGATCAAATAATGCAAGAAAACTCAATTTTTTCTGAATTTTGACTATTTTTCGTTGTTCCCGAGGCTAGTACGGACCCTGTACGGCCTGATAATGATGTTAAACTAATTGGGTTTGATAGTGTTCTGAAAATCTTCTTTCATTTGTCATTGGTTTCATCAATTTTTATCATGTTTAAATAAAGTTATGGAAATTTTATTAAAAATTGCCTATTAACCTAGGGTTTGTGGGCTTGAATGGCAAAAAATGTAATTTCTCACCATTCCCATGGTGGAAAAATCTGAAATCTTGTTATATGGAGTATTTTTGTGTGTATTTACTTATTCCAAGATTGCAGGTTCCAGGGTTTTGGTTTTCATGTGTTTTGGTGATGCCCTAGGTCAGATTTCCTTATGCTTTTGGTCTAATTAGCAGAAGAAAAGTCATTTTTTGAAAGGTTCCGTACAAAGTAACCTATCTTAATTCTAGAGTATGTTGTATAAAGCCCAAATGGGTATCTAAATCTGCCTTTACAATATGGAGATCATGCCTACACTGAAAGTTATGGCTAAAAAACTCAATTTGTTGCTCCCATGTTGCTAGGCTTCAAGGAAGGACAGTCTAAGTTTGAGCCCTATTTTACAAAACAACCATACCTAAGTTTTGGATATGTTCAAGAACTCCCAAAAAAGTATCTAAAACAATTTTTGGAATGTGGGTTTGAGTTGTTTCCTGCAAGATATGCCACAAAAATCTTGTTTACCATACTACTAGGGGAAGATGAAGAGTTTGTGAGAGAAACCCATCAAATTAGGGTTCTAAGTTGGAAAGTTTGAGTTGTTTAAGTTAGTTTGATTGTGAGAACCCCTACTATGCATCAATTGGTTCAGAGCTCAGAAGGTCTAGGCAAGAGAGTTTGGTGTTTGTGTGTTTGTGTTTGTGTTTGTGCAGGTTGAAGAGAGAACCTGGTTGCCAAAAGACTAGGTAGAGGAAAAGAGAAGAGACCTAGGTGAGACAAAGACAAGAGGAAGCAAGGTTAAAGGGACTTGCTTGAAGAGAAGATGGATTTGTTGAGAAGGTACCTATAGGCTGGGGGTTCACAAAAGAAGAAGCAAGAAGAAAAAGAGAGGAAGAGGAAAGAGGAAAAAGAGAGGGCAAAACAAATGGAGTTTGACCAAGAGATAAAAGAACTGAGGTAGGCTATGGAACAACTGGAAGAGATGAGAAGAGGGATGGAAGATGAGATGGAGCAGTTGCTCAAAAGAGCACTCAGTTGGCACTTTACAATGAAGAAGAAGGTTGTATGGCCTATTCAAAGGTTGATGCAAAAGAGAAGACAAATGAAAGCATTAGAACTAGATGCGAAGACAAAAGAACCTTTGATGGCAAAAGGTAATGAAAAAGCAAAGGAAGATGAAGGAGGTGTGGACATTGCAGCCATTCCTAAACAAGAGGATGCTATCACAGCAGAGTGGAAGGATGAATTCCTTATGAAGACTTAAGATGTGTTGAAGATGCATGATGGTACTGTGGTTGGGACAATGCTTTGTCTATTGGTTTCAAGAAAGGATAGAGGTCAATTATACTCTACCATTTCGGAGGTTTGTAGACCTGATCAGATAGAAGTAATTGGAGCAGAGAACATGAGAAAAGACATGAGGACCAAAGATGAAAAAATCATTGTTACATTGCAAAGGCAAAAGGCTAAGGAAAACAACTATCACTTCCTTGTAATAGCAATTTTGAGGAGAAACAAACCAAAAGTCAAGATGAAATAGGTCATGGAAGAGGAGAAAAGTGCTGAGACAGAGATTGGGATACATCAAAGCATGAAGGATCATATTCAAAGTGACAAGACAATTAGAAGGCTAGTTTGCTTTGACAAGTTGAAACTAAAAGTGAAAATGAAGACCAATTGGAGTTGTTTCAAAGAGGACAAGAGGCAGGAGTTAGAAAACATCAAGCAAGCTCATTCAGAGATGAATACCTATTACTACCCTCAATTCAAAAGGGCTTTGAATTTCTTTTGGTCGGGAGTATGGTGCAGGAGCACCTAATGGATTTTATGCCTCCATGAGGCCATTTTGTAAATTTTTTTGTTGGGTGTTTTAACCATGTAATGAGGTCATTTAGACCATGTTGGACTTGTATGGGTCTATTTTGAGTCTTAGGGAGTCATTTTGCAGTCATGTGTCAAATATTGTAAAAAATTTTGAATTGTCAAAAAGTTGTCAAATGCAATTTAGCAATTTTGTCATAGGATGGAAGATGAATGGTTAGTAGTTCAAAAGTTGGTTTGTAAATGTTGGGACAAGTTTGAAAAGGCATAAATAGCCTGAACCCATCATTGTAAATGTGGTGGAGTGGTTGGGAAGACATTTGGAGATCAAATAATGCAAGAAAACTCAATTTTTTCTAAATTTTGACTATTTTTTTGTTGTTCCCGAGGCTAGTACGGCCTGATAATGACGTGCAACCAATTGGGTTTGATAGTTCTCTGAATCTTCTTTCATTTTTCATTGGTTTCATCAATTTTTATCATGTTTTGAGAAAGTTACAGAAATTTTACTAAAAACTATCTATTAACCTAGGGTTTGTGGGCTTGAATGGCAAAAAATGTAATTTCTCACCATTCCCATGGTGGAAAAATCTGAAATCTTGTTATATGGAGTATTTTTGTGTGTATTTACTTATTCCAAGATTGCAGGTTCTAGGGTTTTGGTTTTCATGTGTTTTGGTGATGCCCTAGGTTGGATTTCCTTATGTTTTTTGTCTAATTGGCAGAAGAAAAGTCATTTTTTGAAAGGTTCCGTACAAAGTAACCTATCTTAATTTTGGAGTATGTTGTATAAAGCCCAAATATGTATCTAAATCTGCCTTTACAATCTAGAGATGATGCCTACACTGAAAGTTATGGCCAAAAAACTCAATTTGCTACTCCCATGTTTCTAGGCTTCAAGGAAGGATGGTCTAAGCCCTGTTTTACAAAACAACCATACCTAAGTTTTGGATATGTTCAAGAACTCCCAAAAGGGTATCTAAAACAGTTTTTGGAATGTGGGTTTGAGTTGTTTCCTGCAAGATATGCCACAAAAAACCTTGTTTGTCGTACTACTAGAGGAAGAAGAGTTTCTGAGAGAAACCCACCAAATTAGGGTTCTAAGTTAGAAAGTTTGAGTTGTTTGAGTTAGTTTGATTGTGAGACCCCCTACTCTGCATCACTCCCCCTAAGCCCTCCTCAATCTTTGGGGGCCAGGCATCGAAAACAATTTCAAAACCTCCAAATATAGGGAAATTCATTGTCTCTCCTCATGGGGAGACATCTGGTTAGGCGAAATTTGTTTGAGCACCATTAGCGGTGTCACTGATGTCCTCTCAACCAACTACCATTGTCTGATGTACTTCCCCACCCCCAACTGCACAATAGGGGTCTCACAACTCGCCAGGGCAGTTGGAAGACAGATAATATGTGCCAAAGAAATGGCAACTTATCTAGCTTCAAATTCAAATAGGCATCTTCAATTCAGACGAAGCTTGCTCTATATGAGCTGGATAATGAGGAGATGACTCTCAACACTCGTTTATGAATTGTGTGTTTGAGATCTGATGAACCTCTCATTGAAATATTTCATTCGAGACACTTGACATCATTTTCCAAGTCTAGACATTCTCTATTTGCAAGAGTTTAGAACTTTTGGTTTTTTGCTTTCTACAGCTTGTGATATTTGGATTTCTAGTCATTTTTTGTAGCAACCATGAAGTAGGTTGTGTTGGTGTTGGCACCTTTCTCTCTCCTACTTAGCATCAACACCTAGTTGAACAAGGATGTGACCCCATTAACCATGCATTATGGACTCTTTTCAACATTAATAATCATTCCTTTAGAGTTATTAATGGTTATGCCTCAAATGTTGTTGTTGAGAGATCTACCCTCTGGTGATGGATTGCAAATTCAATGCTTGTCACCACTTGGGTTCTATGCAAGGATTTTAATATGATTGAAATGGCCTATGAAAAATGTGAGGTGCTACCTATGCGTTGGACAACCGGCGAAAGAGAGGCTTGGTTCTTTGTGCACAATAAATTGGGGCTTTTTATCCCAATCTTGGCCAACGCCAAGATCATACATGGTACACGTGGAGCAATCTCAAAGCAAGGTCTAACAAGGTTTTCACGTGTCTAGATCGAGCCATGTTATCAGCTCAATCTTTCTTTTATTTTGCCAATTTTTATTCTTTGCCGGTGGAGCCTTTGTCAGACGTTGTCCTCTCAAACCACTTTCCAATATGGTTGCATATTGAGTGGCAACTTGCCAAACCCAAGGCCATGAAGACACAATTTTTTCTAAACATGTCACCACTCACTCACAAGGCCATGAAGACACGATTTTTTCTAAACATGTCACCACTCACTCACAAGGCCATGTCAACCCATATTCAACATGTTTGGAATTTGGAGCCATGCCCCATGCATAAGACAAGATGGATAGCTTGGTGGAATGATGTCATCACTTGTACTTCCCATTTCCTCCACATTTATGGGCACCAACTAGCTTGTTTTTGACCTCGTTCATACAAGGCCACCACCTTAGAGCTCCGCCAAGCCACCACCACTTTGGAGGTATAGCCTTTCGAGACTTAGATGCTCAGCTTCGTGTGGCTCAACTTCGCCACTAGAAGCAGGTTGCAGATGCCCATTCTATGCGTGAATCCCAAATCAAAGCTCGGCTACATTGGCTTAAGATTGGAGACAAGGTCTCTAAGGAATTTTTCCAAGCTCTACATGCTCACCATACATCTCAAACCATCAAACAAATCAAGGAAGGACAACAACACTTTAACAAGCTCTCGACATTCTTCAAGACTTTGTTTGGTACTATGAGCAAGTTTTTGTTGCTCAAGAGTATACACCAACATGGAACCATGTTTTGCAACAATGCCTTAATGTGGTTCCTTGTCAAATTTCTACATCCGAGCTCATTCTTTGTGATCAACTTCTCACTAAAGAATATTTGTGGGACGTTGTCTTTTCTATGTCCAATGACAAAGCCCCTGATTTGGATGGATTCCCATGTGAGTTCTATAAAAACATTTAGGACATTGTGGGTGGAGACCTCCACAAAATTTACCTGGAAGCTTTCCATGATAATTCATTAGGAAGCATAATCTATAAAGGGAATATCCAATTCATACCTAAAGTTGGCAAGCCAGAGGAAATTTACAATTGGTGGCCTATCACATTGTTGAATGTCTCTTACAAGATCATTGCCAAGGCTCTTGCTCTCAATCTCAAGCCACTCCTTCCCTAGTGGGTCCACCCCGAACAAACTAGTTGTTATGATTCAACAGACCAGAGCAATAAAACTACACCAATTATAATGCATATTAAAATATGGAATAACAAGAATTACACTACACACAGATTTAACCCGGTTCACCCAATGTGGGCTACATCCACAGAGAAACAACCATCCACTATTTTATTATTATCCAATGCAAAACAAAATACAACCTTGCAATATAATCCGTTGTGTGCTATAACAATGCACTCCCACTGCCTTATTTCTCTTGACCTGTCATATTTCACAACCACTTATTTAACAAGCTTTTTGGCAACTTACAATGTCGGTTGTCCCCCCTGCACTCCCCCGTTAATTAATTTGGGGTCAAAATGCGGCTATCAAAGTCACTAAAAATTTAACTTATTGTATGTACCTATAGCCTTGCAACATGATCAGTCGCCACATACCAACACTAGTTTTATCAAGTCTTGATACATCCTTGACAACATTATTGTTGTCTAGGAAAGGATGGAATGGGCTTAGCATTCTCAACAACTAGCAATGTTTATCAAAATTAATTTTGACAAGGCTTATGACCACATCAAATGGCCTTTCATTCTTGCTGTGCTCCAAGCGCTTGGTTTTGGGCCCCATCTTATTCATTATGTTTAGATGTTATTTGCTAATGTCTTGGTTTGCATTACCATGTAAGCAATCCAAGCCTTTTGGGCTTTTTCGATCCATTCATCACGGTTGCCCTTTAGCTCTAGCACTCTATGTGCTTGCGGCTGAAGGTGTTGGCTAATTGTTGGCTCATGCAATCTCCCAAAAGCTTGTAAGGGTATTACTTTGCCCAATTCATCTAACTAGCTAGCTAATGGTCATTTTGTTGATGATTCTTTTCTCACTCTTATTGAGAACAAAAATAATATCAAATAGGCTCTTCTCTGCCTTGATATATTCTGCTAAGCCTCTAGCTTGAGTATTCAATGGCAAAAGACCTAGTGCTACAAGCGATCCTTTCTTCCTAAACTTGACTAGTTAGACTTTTATGGCTAGAAATGGATTGATCATGGGGAGGTGTTTCACTTTCTAGGCATTCCCTTCGCTTTTCAAGCTTCTCCTTCTATCCTCTGGCAAGCTATAATTGAGAAGAAACTAAACTATTGGATCACCAAGCCTCTTTCTCTAGCTAGTGAATTCCAAGTTTGCTCTAAAATTTTGGTTGTCACTCATGTTTACTATGGGTTCCTTCAAAGGCATCTTATTTTAAAATTGAGAAGCTACTCAGAGACTTTCTCTAGGCCTCCAATGATGGGCATCAAAGATTTAATCGTGTTGTTTGGGAATTCCATTGTCTCCCTCATGATGCTAGTGGTTTAGGATTACTTTCAATACATTGCCAAGGCATTGCATTTTGTGCTAAATGGATTATCAAGGCCCTGGAAGGGAATGATGCCTAGAAAATTCTCATTCGGCGTTGTATCTTTTCTGGTGTGCCTTCTGGGCATCCAACTTGGAAAGGTCTCGATCTCTTTACTCTCCTCACCATGAGAGAACTATCCAAATTCAAGGCATGTTTGTTATCAAAAGCATTTGGAAAGCCTCGGAGTCTATTAAGCCATGGTTTCTCTGGGTGGGTAATGACTTCCACAATGGCCTCTCAATCAATCAATAGTCTATTTGGTGGTCTCTAGTTCTTACTTCCACAATGGCCTCTCAATCAATCAATAGTCTATTTGGTGGTCTCTAGTTCTTTCCAGTCAGGACTGTCCTCTTTCCAAAGCTCCTTAGGTTCGTGCTTTAAAATTCTTCAAAAGAGGGATTAAATTTCTTTTAGTTCTTATTGACAAAGTTACCAAAAAAATTCCCTTTTGGCTTGAGGCCAAGTTGAAATTTTGGCTTTCCAATCAAGACCAGGAGACTTTTCATACTATTATTGATGCAATTCCTCCCCACATGGTTCACAAAATCGTAGTTAGGTTCGTCAAGCCCTAGTAGAAAGATTGGAAATGGTATCCTAACACACCATTTCACAACTACAAACCTTGCAAAGGTTACTTGTGGCTTTCACCTCACCTCCTAATGGTGGAAAAGTTGAACCATTGTTGGCAGCTTCAATCTTCTCCTAACACTTGGCACCAATGGTTTCAATCTATTTGGTTACCCATTCTTGAGCGTAAGTTGGCTCACTTTGTGTGGTGCATTCTCTACCAAGGTCTTCCGCTTGGTTCTTGCTTGACTCATCTAGTAGTTCTTAACCCCCACTATCCATTATGTGAACAACGCAAGACTCTCAAGCATCTTTTTTGGTTCTACACCAAAGCTCAAGAAGCTTGGAATTAGATAACTGATTTCTTCAAACCTTTTTGGCCCAACCCCTTCTCATGGCATATGGTTTTGTTGGATGACTGGGCTTGTCTCCCATTCAAGTATACCCAAATTTGACATGCTTTCAAGGTAGAAATTCTCTTTGTATTTGGAAAGATAGAAATTTAGCTCTCTTTTCAAGTTCTTCGATTGATGTTTATTTTTCGTTATACACTAATGCTATGATTTTCTCTAATGTGCTTATGTAGATATAGGTGCAAGCCAGCAAGGTTGCACTTGAAGTTGTGCATCTGCAAGAGCTTCTTGACCACTGAAGCAATACCCCTTGTATGGTTGCTAGAGTTCTAACTCCTACCTCTTCCCCTCATTGAGGGTGTTGGCATGGTCGTCGCCAACTTGCCAAACATGATTGAGGATCTCAGTCCCATGACTCAACCTCCAAGGTCTAGGGATTGTGTAGCCTGCAATTGGTCTCAACCTTCTAGATTGTCGTCTACCTCTTCTCATGGCTGTGGTGCTCCTAGCTGGCTAGATTCTAACAAGTTTCCTCACTTGGAGCTAGCTATCTCTCATGTTCATGCTTAGCAATCTACAAATGATACTCTAGAGGAGGGTACTCTAATTGGCTAAGAGCTTATTGATAGCAGTTCAATCCTCAATGATGTTTGGGCAAAACCTGATGACCAAGCCCCCCTCCTGCTAGTGTTGTTCTCGTTGCCTAGTGGCTTGTTTGTCTTTTGATGTTTGGGCTTCGCCCTATTTAGATTGTTCTCGTCTTTGTTTTAGACTTAGTCCTGCATAGACTTTAAGGGTGTGCCTTTTTATCACCTACCTTTTTGTGAATATTGTATTTTATATTTTTAGCTTTTAAAAAGTAAGACTTTATTCATCAAAAAAATAACATTAGGTGTGGGTGCTATTGATGACAATGATATTGGCATGGCTAAGTTGGTTCAACATTTGTTTTGGGCAAATTAGTATACATCTTTATACATGTTGCAAACATAAAAATATTTGTTTCATTTTACTTGTGGGAAGGACACATACTTTAGTCGGTTGTTTCAAATAAGAGGTGTAGAGGGTTGTAGAACTTTTCTTTAGAGTTTCAATATCACATGCATAACCAAATTTTCTTCAGAGTTTTGATTTCTAGCTTTTAAAATAATTATAATCAAGTTACAATCAACCAAGTTGTTTGATGCAAGAGCATCTGTGTCCACAAGCAATCCTGTGTCAACAAAAAATATTTCAAGTTTTGTTTTGTTTTGTTTTCATTGTGTTGGCTTCTATTAGTTTGATTCAAGAGAAATTTTCAAGTTCAATTTGATCAAGTCAAGAACACCACTTTGAAGAAGACCTAAATGGGTATCTATGATTCCAATTTGGTGAAGTTGGGAGTAGAATTGGGTAAGTTTTTGACAGGTTTGAAAGTTTTATAACTTACCAATTTGCTGAAACTTCGGCAAAGTTGGAAGTTCTCTAACTTCACTTTTCACCGAAAAAGCATTTCGATAAAAACTCTAGTTTGCGCACCTACAAGTTTGTCGAAAGCATTTGGTTCTCAATCTTTTCGACACTTTTTCCAGGTTTTCGAACTTCATAATTCGTCGAAAAGAAGTTTGCAAGGTTTGAAAGTTTGCCAAAAGGGCGATTCACTGAAAAGGCATTGCAAAAGGAAGAGTTCGAGAGTTTCATGGTTCACCGAACCGCCATTCCTCTGAAAGGGCATTGTAAAGGAAAGCTTCAAGAGTTATAAAGTTCACAAAATCATCGATTCACCGAAACTACCTTGAAAAAGGATGGATTCAAAAGTTTCAAAGTTTGTCGAATCACCAATTTGCCAAAAAAGGCTTCGTAAAGTAAAAGTTCGCCGATTCGCTGAAAAGGCATATGAAGATGAGCTCTGGGGTTTGTAAGTTCTCCTAATCGTCGAATTGTTGAAGAATTAAAGAAGAGTTCAAGTTCTAAAGTTCTTAAAGATGTCGATTTGCCGAAAAAGAATTTCAAAGGTTCAATGGAGTGCAACTTCACTGAAGAAAAAAACATTCAAATTCCAAAGTTTTGAAAAGCGTCAAATCACTGAAAATGTTATTTTTGGCAATCTCTTAGTTCGTGAATTCCTAAAACTACCAAAAGTCCTAGATTCAACTGTGACGATTTTGTTTCATAACAGCAAAGCTGAAACAGTTCAACTTCCTCCACATTGCTAGAACAGTTCAACTTCCTGGATATTGGAAGTATATAAGGCTATGGGTGCTCTTTATAGTGGAGAATCTGGGGAGTTAGATGGACTTGGGATTCGGGCAAATTGATTGCAAGTATTTTGAAGAAGAATTGTAAAGCAAAGAAGATTTTATTGGCTTTGAATTGTATTGTGCTCCTAAGCAAATTTAATGTTGCATATGAATAAAGACTTCGAATTTTTATTCTTCTATACTAATTTATTTGTTGTGGCTGTGTGATTGGGTTGTCTGATAAGACCCCCTCATCACGACTGCATCATTGTTTTGAAATTTTGTGTTATATATGGGACATTCATTATGATTCTTATTAGTATGTGGTATGCCTAATTGAATGAAAATGAGTTGGTTGTGGAATGGCTTTATGGAATAGATCTAAGATTTAAATTCAATGTCAATGTGTTCAAAAGAATAAAGTTCAATTTAATTCAATGTCAATCAAGAGTATAAACATACAAAAGACATAGTTGTAATATGCGTAAGGGTTGAGGTAATATAGTTGAGTGTACTATGTATGCAGCTATTCTAGAAAAAAAAAAAGGATAAAAATAGTGTTGGCTACAAAAATGCCTACAACAAAAACAACAAATACTAACTATAAACAAGAGACACATTGCGTCAAGTTCCTGCCATTGTAATGTTGAATAAAATAAATGACATTGTAATTGATAATAAGTTTAAAGATTTAGTAGTAAAAGCATTTAGATTAACGAATCACTTACCGTAGAAGCCTCTTGGCTTAATAAGTTTAAAGATTTAGTAGCAAAAACATTTAGATTAGGATTAGTGTTTAGGGTATATAGATTAGTGCTTAGTGTAAAGTGTTTAGGGTTTAGAGTTTAGGTTTATGATGGAGGGTTCAATGTTGATGGTTTAGGGATTAAATTTAATTTTCAAAGTTTGTGTTAAAAATGAATTTTGTGAAAAAAATTTAATTCGCAAACCATTTAACTTTATTAATATAATTTATAAACTAAATATGTAAACAAACATGTAATCTATTTTAGCAAAATTGATTGTAAAAATTTCAAATTCGTTAATCTAAATACTTTTGCTACTAAATTTTTAAACTAATGCAAATCACTTGGTAGGAACGTGACACAAATTCGTTAATCTAAATAATTTTGCTACTAAATTTTTAAACTAATGCAAATCACTTGGTAGTAACGTGACACAATACGTCCTTGTTATATAATATATTGAATAATTATCATTAATGTATAATATTTTATTTAAACAATATTTATTATATTTAAACTATTATCTAATATTATTAAAGAATATTAATTAATAATTAATACTTCTCATACTATAATTAATAATTATTCAATATAATTTAAATATAAAAGCACATTTAATTGTTTGGATTTTTAAGAACATAAAATATTGGTTATTTAAAAAAAAAATCTATTTTATTAAATCAATGTATATTAATAATTAAAATGTTCTTGGAAAAATAATTACATTGTGAAGAAAGAAAATGTATTCATTTTTATATGTTTTTTTTTTTTTTTGGTTCCTTATTATAAACAAAGATAAGCATAGAATTCAAGCTTTCCAAAGAATTGCCCTGGGTTGCAAAAATCCTACGTTGTTTATTATTTTTATTTATTTATATTAAGATCAAATATAATATTATATAAATGTAATGCCAGCGAAATAAGTTTGAGGCTTTGAGCTATAAATTAAACTACTTTTTTAATAAATTTTAAGGTCAAAGATGGGAGTTCAATTCGGAAAACCCATGTTTATTTTCTTTATTTTATTTTATATTTATTATAATCTTATATATGACAGGACAGGTACAATAGATATTAACTTCTAATTTATTGACAGGTACAATAAATAACAAATTGGTATTGTATTAAAATATAATAAAATTTAAATAATAATTCTATTTTTCACACTACTGATCATAGCATTAACCAATAGGAAAATAGATAAATAGCATTTATCAAAATTTCAAATAAGAAAATTAATTATAAATTATAGCATGTTTGTAAAATGAATTTAATACTCAATATTAACTGGTTAATGGGCAAAAGATATTGCATCATATAGATGCATAAATTATCCTCCCTATGGCAAGAACTAAAAATAACAGGACATAAAATTAACTATTGCTAAAATAATCATACATAAAAACAAATATAATGCTTTCCATGATTTACATGGACATCTTAATAACTGATACAATATTTTAAATAAACTGCATATCAACTAAATCAATCCACAACAAATATAAACAAATAAACTAAATCAAAGTAGAAAATAACCATACAGATTACCATCAACAACACAATCCCGCAAGTGGGCCTTCCTTATGTTCATGTGTTGTGAATGGCTTTGCTGACTCACGTTACCACAATCACTCTAGAACGTTAATCATTTACTTAACATATAATTAATATTCTGCATGCCTATCTGGTCACACCCCTCAAGTACATATTTATATGAAATATGATCGTGTAACAAATTTTCTAAATATTCAAGTTGTAGGCTAATAGCCTTCGCAAAACGAAATAATAAATAGCAAAAGTCTTCTAAAGGTTTAACAAACTCTTTAAATAAGTAATGACAAGTAACATGTACAATAAATTATTCTAAATAATTAAATTCTCCCCATGATATATGCTTGACTATGCATCACTAACTTTTTTCATTTGTTTTAGCAGCAGCTACAGGATCTATAATATAAGCATTTTCACCAACTATTGGGCTGCTACTACAGGATCTGTTAAATCTTTGACATGCTATAGGATGGCAGATTTAGTAGTAATTTATTAGTAAACAGAATTAAGTTTAAGATAAAATAGTTTAATTATGTATTCATATTTCTATTAGCCATAGAAACAACTTGATAAGGTAGGATATAATATTAAAAAGGGTGCAATAGTAATTAATTATGGCATAAAAAAATGATATAAATATGAAAAAATCGATACATAGTTTAATCTCTATCATTGTCCATAAATCAAACTTGGAAATATGTCTGCTCAACATCATACAATTATGATTGATAGGGATTATTACCTCCCAACTACCACTTTTAAGGTCCATGTTGTCTTCACCATGAACCAACCATTTCCTCTCACCATTAACAACTACCATCCCCAGCTCAGTCCAAGGTTGATTGGAACAAAAATATGCTCCTTTGGGAAAGACATGACCTCTCCACAAAGCACTCATTCTAAATATAAAGTCTTATTTCAGTTCAAGCATCTGCCATGACACAGACCAGATTTGTAAAGGAAGATTTGTTACAATTCATCCAGCACCAAGCTTGTGGGAAGATTGCATGGTTTTCTTTCCTCACCAAGACGGTAAATGGAAGTTGCCTTAGGAAAGAATCCCCGCCAAAAGAAAAATTATTCATGAATGAAATAAAAATAAACTATTGCTGCTCAAGGAAAAGGGCCTTATTTGCAGATTTATGGGGGCTTTTCCAAACACCAAAACTCATGAACATGATCATCTGGCTAGCCCATCAACCACATGAATAGAGAAATTAACCAAAGAGGTCATAGGCCACAACCTCTCAAGAACCCTAGCACAAACAATTGGCATTCCCAATGAAAAACAATTGTCCAATCACAAAGGCAAAGTCCTGTAGATTGAGGACAAATTCTGAAGGTCGTGTGCATATAGAGGGCAACCTCGACACACATAGATGGAACAATTTAAAATCACTCTTTTCATGCTTTGACCACATAGGAAGACAATTAAGTAGAAGACATTAAAATTCAACAGCCAAGGAATCCTTACAAGCCATGCAAAACTAGTTTGAGACCAAAAAATCAAATTCAAAATCGATGTCAAAGAACTGACAGATGGGGTTGTCTAATGCTCTCTTGAGCATTTTGGTTTCAAACCGCCTTGATTCGGCTGGTCTCTTTTATTCCTCGGGTATTATGCCCTGTGTTTGTGGTCTTCAGCTCCTTGTGTTGTCAATGGTCTGCTGCCGTTTTACAGTCTTAGTGCTGTTTGATCCTTCTTGTTGATCCTTATTGCTGGTCAGGCTTCATTATTCTATCATTCTTGTTTTGTTAAAAAAGGTTAGGGCCCTTTCAAAAACCCTACTTTTACCCCTTATCAAAAAATGCTCCAACTCAATCATGTATCTCCTTGTACCAAACTATGATAAAATGCTCTTCACATCAGCCATCAATGCTTCAAAAACAATAACTGGATCTAAAATTTCAAAGCAATACAAAAGGTGCATTTGAAGTATTGATTCTCTAGCCCAAGCACTATGTTCAAAAATGACACCGGTCCAAAACAACCCACCATAAGGGAAGGTCTAGGAAACTCAAAGAGGGCATACCACATATGGATGGGTATGGATTTAGAAGAAACATTTGTGCATTTCTTAGGAAATGCCCCATCGATAGCTTTTGAATGGTCACTACCAATGTCGAGATGAGGACCAATACAGTGTCCAAGCCAATGCCTCATTGAAATCAGCAAATTTAGATGCTCCTGATTTCTTTCATTCTGGTAGACTTTCCTATAGATTTTCTCAAACTCGGAAGTTGAATGTTGTTTTGTAAATGTCGTTGTTGTTGATCATATTTTGATGTAGTTTTCTTAACATCAAAAAAACATCATTACTTTTTATCTTTACAGAAATACATCATATAATTAGTTGCTGTTAATTTTTGGTAGAAGCTTTTTATGCAATACTTTTGATCTTTACAAAGAAAATCATCAGATAATTAGATACTGATAATTTCTTTGATTCTGAGACTTATCTATGGATTTTCTCAAACTTAAAGTTGAAACATGTTCGTAAATCCCCTTATAATAATATCTGGGCATCATTGTTGTAAATGTTGATATTTTGATGTTGTAATTTTTATAAAACACTTTTTAATACAATACTTTTGACCTTTATAAAAAAGTTAAACATTATATATTTTGGATGTGCTATTTAGTGCATAAAACGAACATTGGGATTTGAATGTAGTATTGACTGTTGAATTTTTCATGGACCAACTAGGAGTTGAACCTAGGACCTTCCATTTGCATGCTGGAGTGCTCTAACAACTGAGCTACTGGCCCTTTGTTGACCAGTCCATCGTCGGTCCAGATGTGGATTATTTCCAACACCCCCCCTTAAGCCGCTTGGGGCTCCTAGCCTAGCTCTGATACCATGTTGAATTTTTCATGGACCAGCTAGGAGTTGAACCTAGGACCTTCCATTTGCATGTTGAAGTGCTCTACTGAGTTATTGGCCCTTTGTTGACCAGTCCATCGTTGGTCCAGATGTGGATTATTTCCAACATTGACGTCATTTTAAGTATTTGGGCTGGTGCAATAGTGTTCTTTTATGGTTGTAGTATACTTCAGAATGTTTGTGCAAGATTTATGTGTTCTTCTATGGTTATGGTATAATTCAGTATGTTTGTGCAAGATTTATGTGTTATCCTACAGTTGCAGTGTGGTATACTTCAGAGGTGACTTGAGTTGTTATTACATCACCAAGATTGGAAAAAAAAGTCTACTCTGACTGCAAAGTAGCTCTCCTCTCTCTCTCTCTCTCATGCAGGAGCATCCAGCACCCTTCCGGATTGGGACGCACACCTTATCCACTTGAATGAATTTTCCTCCTAGATCCGTGTGGGAATGCGTTGGGTTGAAGGCATTTTCTAATATTAACATTAAAAGATTCGTCCAAACATATAGCCAGGCAGTGACAGTAATTAAATTTTCCCTTGCTACCAAGAGGCATGAAGACCATTCTTCCTTAGGCGCTGGTCAATAGAATTCATTTCTGGTGTTTTTCTTTTAACAATAGCTTCAACATAAATATTGGCGGCTTCATTAACCTAGTTGGCAGTTATGACTGGAAAGATTTCTTTATTTGGCATTGACGGCCTAGCAACTTTATTACCTGCCCTGTTGTGACCTAATCACACATCACCCCATTGCAAATGGGGACCCCCTTTTTTTTGAGCTCTGATGCTTTGCATTAAGTCTTGGATGATGTCTTAGGTTTATTGCATGATGAGGTCAGTGGTTGTTTGAGTTCTTTGTCTAGTTTTAATTCAAGAGTCATTTGCTTTCGTTCTGAGACCAATCCTGATGTATGTTTGAGATCCTGAAAATGACTAAGTCTAGTATCCTGATATCCTAAAAATCCTGAAAAATTGACTAAGTCTGAAATCTGGTGGATCCTCCAAATTCTATAATCTACATGTTAAATCTGGTGGATTCGAGACCTATCTCAAACATCCTGAAAGGTATATTGAAAAATATTTAAAGTATAAGAAATTCAATATATTTTCCAATAGACCTTACCCTGAGAAAGTCGAAAAAATGGCTAAGTACTCTATAAAGGATTCGAAATCTTGATCCAGTGCGCCAAGACATGAGGTGAGTGCAAAATCTTGATGAAATGCGCCACTTTCAACCAAAGATCAAAATGTGGATGTGATGCACCCCAACCAATGCGCAAATCTGGATAAGTTTTTTGAAGTTTTTGACGAGTTTTAAGATCAGCACAAAATGTGGATCCAGTGTGCCTCAACCAATGCGCCCTTGATGAGGAAGGTGGAATGATGATCTAGTGCGCATTTTTCAACCAGAACATGAATTCTGATCCAATGCGCCAAGGTGGAGAGAGTGTTTGAAGTATCAATATCCAAAGATTTCAAGGAAGAAACAGAATTCCCATCTGCTGCGCCTATATGAAGAAGAGACAAACTCTCAACTGCTGCGCCATTCACAAGAGGAGAATGAAATCCCCATCTGTTGCGCCTATATGAAGAAGATACTAAAACTCTCAACTGTTGTGCCATAACTGATGTGCCTCTATCAAAGAGGAGATCCAATGATGATTTTTTTTCAACCAAGCAGCAAATTTCTGATCTAATGCACCACAACATGAAGGCTGATATGGTTGGCAAAGGATGAAACTTCCAAGAGGATTCAAATTCTTCATCTAATGCGCCACCTATGGAGGGAGTTAAGTTTAAATTTTGACACCATTTTGATAAGGATTCAAGATCCCCATCCAATCCGACTTATCCAATGCGCCCAAGGAAGAAGGGAGGCCTGTCTTAAAGTTGAAAAACAAGAAGCATTCTAAGTGAAGAACCACATCCTCAACTAGAGCGCCACTTTGAAGGGCAATGTAAGGTGAGTTTTTGAAGAGATGTTTGAAGGAGGATTAAGATGCTAATCCAATGCACCTTATCCAATGCGCTCACCTTAGGTAAAGACAATTGCAAGTTTAGTATGAGTTTTAAAGCCTTTTTAAGAAGTAAACAAAATGTGGATCCCATGCACTCAACCAAGGCGTCATTTTGGAGAAGGGAAAGATAAGTCTTGAATATCATTTGAAGAGGATTCAAGATCCTCAACCATTGCGCCCTATCTGCTGCGCCTGATCTGAAGGTAATCTAAGTTCAAGTTTTTTACACTTTCAATGAGGAAACAAAATCCCTATCTGCTGCGCTATACCTAATGCTAACACCTTAATGAGAGGTTAAATGGAAGATTTATTAAGCTTTCAAGGGGAAGATAAAATCCTCATCCATTGCGCCATCTTTGAAAAGGGGTTTCAAATTCAAATTTTGATACACTTCAAGAAGATTTAGAATGCTGATCTGCTGTGCCACATGTGAAGAAGGTTTAAGTTAAGTTTTGAACGCCATCTCAAGAGGATTCAAGATCTTCAACTCATGCGCTTGATCTCATGCGCCGTCTACATGTAAATAAAGTGAAGTCTTTGATGAGTTTTAAGGAGAAATCAAAACATCCATCCAATGCGCCACCATTTGGAGTATGCTAATTCAAGATTTTAAGTGAAATTTCAACCAAAGGTTGAAATCATCAACTAGTGGGCCTAGGATGAAAGTTTATCAAATGCATCATTCAAACGGAGAGCATAGTGGTCAATCAAGGCGCCAATTTAATGTGAGGTGAACTTCAAGTTTCAAGTGTAGTTTCGACAAGCATCCAAATTCCTCATCTAACCCACCACTAGTAGAGGATGGTTTAAATCAAGTTTTAAGACAAAACCCAAAGAAGATCTAAAAATCCGCCCAAAGATGAAGTGACCTGTTTCAAGTTTTAAATGATCATGACAACCGAGCATCAAAACCTTCAACCAAAGCGCCAATCTCATGGGAGCTTCAAGTAAAGTTTTAAGACAAATTTCAACCAAAACTCAAAGTCTTCATCTGCTGCACCAAGGTTAGGGAGGAGGCAGTTTTGTTTAAGCTTCCAAAAAACTTTCATATCCCGAGCACAAGATCAATATCCCTTGCGCCAAGACCAAGAAGAACCCAGATTTAGTGCATAATCTATAAAGGAAACAAGAGTTTAGGACATTCAATGAGAGATCAGAATTCCTATCTAGTGCGCCACCTTGGTGCAAGTTCAAGAGAGATCAAAAGTCTTAAGAAATGCGCCACTTGTTAGAAGATCCAAAATTGTCATCCAAAGCGCCAATATCTAAAGGATCCAAAACTGCCAACCACTGCGCCTAAGCTGGAGGAGTTAATTTTGGTTTCTATGCGAAGGATAAATTTTTATTGCTTGAAGTCATTGAAATATCAAAAGTGAAGTCAATTTGATGATAAGGGTTGTTGAATGCTTAAGCATGCTTCTTATATGCATGAAATGCTTCTTATGTGTTATGAAATTAAGTATTATCAAAGGATTGATATTGCTTCTTTGTTTGTGTTGCAGAAGCTAAGGGTTGGAATCACTTTCATGTAGGAAGGGAGGTCAAGAGGTCCACGAGGAGAAGGCATTATATAGCTGCTCTAAGAGGACACTTCAAGTCTAACATGTCGACACTCTTCCTCAATGACATCATGTTGGATCACATCAAGTCCAACATACCGACACTCTTCATCTTTCATCCTCATCAATGGCATCATGTTAAGATCATCAAGTTGTAGCATTTCATCATCTGCATCATGTCAAGGACCTCTATCCATCTAGCTTTAAGTGCTTTCAATTTTCAAGTCTCCGAGAAGTCTCTAGTCATGAATGAAGCATCATCATCATCTACTCTCTACTACTCTCTATCAAGATGCATCCAAAGAAGATCAACATCAACCTACCTACAAGAAGAAAGTATACAGAGTTAGTCAAACGAAGCAACAAATATCATACATCCAGTTTGCAAGAAGATGAGCAAGGCGAGATCAACAAGATACATAGCTAAGCATTCCTAAATGTACAAGTACAAGTTCAAAGCAATCACATCGAAGACATCATAAAGATGATGCAATTTGGGAATATGCCCATAGAACAAATTGAATAAACAGTTGGAATCCATAAGAGTTGCTATGATGGCACCTACGTGACATGTACCTATCATCAAGCCAATCATAGTTTGCCACATCATTCGACAAGCAAGAAGACAGAGAGGACGTCCATGTGGAAGATGCTCCAAAGATTCCATCTTATCTTATCTTATTGGAAAGTGTGCCTTCATTGCCTCTCTTCTGTACTAAAAATAGCAAGTTGTTGTAACTACCTACTGAGGTGGCACGATTTGAGCCCTTGGCTACGTGAAATGATCCTAGCCATTCATTGTAACTCTGGACCTCTATATAAAGGCCTTGTTGCCTCATTTGTAAATTCATTAGATAGTAGTTCAATTGGTAGACAAGTAAGAGTAGAATAGAAGAGACTCTCGAAATTCTCTGAGAGTACTTGAAGTTGTTGTACATATTTCTCAAAATTAATGCAAAGACATTGGAGCTTGTTTGGTGTTTAAGTGTTGTCTTGTGAAATAACATGGTTTCTGGTATCTTGATGAAGTGGAGAGATGTTTCAAGTAGATTAGAAGCTCTTTGATGTTATGTATGTTGTACTAAATATTTGATCGAGTCCTAGCTCATGCTTTTAACATTCATCGCCGGTGAAGTGTTGTGTAAAGCTAGTCTGAGCCTTATCATTTGCTTGAGTTCGATTGTGAATGCTTGTTTGAGCTGCGCAGTCTAATGGGTGCTTATATGAGCCTTCATGATTTGAAAACCTTTCGCTATCCTTAGGGGATTGCACCAACTCCATGTAGTTGTAGGCATCCTTGGCGAAGTGGAGTTAGGTTAATTAAGGAGTTTGTCTATTCTTACATCATCATTGCTTCATTGACCTTAGATTAGCTCCCTAAACCCTATCTTTTTTCCCTTTTTTATCATTGATGCATTGTATATATTTCATCCACATTCAAGGGAGAAATAAACCGAATGAAAGAAGAAGAATCCAACGTAAGTCCCTTTGTGATAATCAACAAGATCACATGTAATCACTGAGTTTATCCACCATAAGTTATAAAAAAAGGAACCTTGGAGTTGTCTCGATTGATCACTTTGTTTAACATTCAAGAGGCTTTATTCAAGAGAGAGTTAGATCTCAGTATTTTACTCTATTGTTGACTTGTCTAAAAACAATCATCAACATGTCCCATGGCGGCTTTCATCATTGCAGCACCAATAATAGATTTCATTGCTCTTAAATAGACGGGTGAAGGCATTTCAACGATAGAGTGTAAGTGAGAGTGAATTTAGAAGTGGTGTTATGAGGTCATCATGAGAGAATAGGGAGTGTCACTCCCTATCATTTCTGGTCGTGGGTTTTCAGCAGAGGATTGTTATATTTCTGTTAGTCTAATCTTTTGAGGAAATTCTGAATAAGTTGTAATATTCCAGTTAGTAGAGCTGGACGTTGGGTGTGATAAATAAAACTGTAGCAGATGTTTTTGTAATATTTAGTCATGTTTCATTTGGTAGCAGTCGTGTCTGTGCTGAAGATGATGCATTGGAAGAGTTCAGTCATAGTTTATTCAGTAGTAGTCGTGTCTGTACTGGAGAATTCCATGTTTGGAAGGTTCAAGTAGTGGTTGCCATAGAAATGTTATGTAATTCTGGTCTAGGGTTCAGATTATCAAAGGAACTTAATTTGGTTTGCTGGGCATTATCCATTGTTGTCAAGTTTATGTTACAGAACAACTGTAAGTGATATCAGATGTGAAACCTTTAAATTTCATAGTTTTCTATCTCATTTGCTGGAATGAATCAAGTTCTGTTAATGTTAACTTCTGGTGACATTATGTTAAAGTTTGTCTTCCTGCTGAAATAAGTTAGTGTGTGTGAGTTGAGCTGCAATTTCAACTGCCTTTCATTGGGCAGTTTGAGATTGACTGCATCACTCTATGTGCCGTAGCTTTCTTTTAAAGAACAAGAGAACTCTAGGGTTTACAAATGAAAAATCTCCATCTAAGTGTAGCACCTACGTTAGAAGGAAAAAAAAAAAACTAAAGCAGAAAAGCAATTAAAGGAAAAAAATGCCTTGTTCTAAAATACGAACAGCAGCTTCTCTCATTATTTAGAATCCAATCTAAATATAAGATAAGCAAACAGCATGCTTTTACAAAATAGCAGAAGAGATCTGCACCCAGCTAAAGATAGGAAAAGTAAGACAAAAACTAAAAACTGATTGCTGCACCATATTTGGAGAGTCCTTCCTGCCGAAGGAGAACAGCTATAGAAAAACTAACACTATCTCATCCCATGCTTAGTGTTTATTTGCTATGTCCATGCCTTTCAGATTTGGAAACACTATTTAGTAAGCAGATAATCTCTCTCTCTCTCTCTCTCTCCAATGATGTGCCTTAGCTCTCTTTTAAAGAACAAGAGAACTATAAGGTTTACAAATGAAAAATTTCCATCTCAGTGGAGCACCTAGGTTGGAAGGAAAAAAAACTGAAGCAGAAAAGCAATTAAAGGAAAAAAATGACTCGTTCTAAAATACAAACAGCAGCTTCTCTCATAATTTAGAATCCAAGCTAAAGACAAGAAAAGCAAACAGCATGCTTTTACAAAATAGCAGAAGAGATCTGCACCCAGCTAAAGATAGGAAAAGCTAAGACAAAAACTAAAAACTGATTGATGGGCCATATTTGGAGAGTCCGTTGTGCCGAAAGAGAACAGCTATAGAAAAACTAACACTATCTCATCCCATGCTTAGAGTTTATTTGCTGTGTCCATGCCTTTCAGATTTGGAAACACTATTTAGTAGGCATATAATTTATTCATGTAACTGAATAGCTTTGCCTTCGGTACATTTTTAAGCAATCTCATATTCAGATGGAATCCTTTCCTGACTATAAATGTGAAATACATAATGTACCCTGAAATGAAAATAAAATGGCTAATGCTTGGAGTAACAGGACATTGATTGCTAACACATTAGCTCAGCACAAAAACGGATTCAAGTTAGCCAAAAGGAGATAATATGCATGATACCTACTTTCTTTAAGCATACCTACAACATCCATCAGAATATGTCTGAAGGAGATGTTGCACAACCTATTATTTCACTTGAAAGAATGAACAACTGCATTAGAAGTAGAGGTCATGTATCCCTCAAATGTGTTGAACTTTGAAATTCTAATAATATCCCTATTGCAACACACCCTTGATTCCATATCACTTTTTTATATTAGAAGAAACTACTCTTGGCCTGAGATGAAACAAGGCGTGGATAAGGGGTAAGCGGTGCAAACATTGTTCGGTTGTGAAGTCCAACCATCTACATTGGTCGACAAACCTTTCATCTTCCCTGCTCCTTGTCTCTTCGTCTGTTTGAAGACTTTGTCTATATATTGGGGAATGGAACAATTGTATCGATTGATGAAACTTCATGTAATTGCTGCTGTTAATAATAAGAGATGAATACCCTGTTTTTCCCATGGATGTAGCCAAATTGGTGAACCACGTAAATTCGCTGTGTCGTGTAAATTTTTTGTGTTCTGTTTATTGTTAATCTGATATTTTATTTTCTTATATGCCCTGAATTCTTAACATTTGGTATCATAGCTGGGGAGAATTGAGGAGAAATGGAGGAGGCAGATAAGTGGAGGATTGAAAAATTCTCAGGCCAAAACTTCGGGATGTGGAAGCTGCAATTAGAAGCTCCGTTAATTCAAAAAGATCTCTCAATCACGCTGAAAGGAAAATCGAAAAAGCCTGCTGCAATGTCCGATGAAGATTGGGACAAATTGGATAGGAAGGCAATGGAAACTATTATTCTCTCCCTATCTAATAATGTTCTTTTTAATGTCGCAACAGAGAAGACAGCGAAAGAATTATGGGATCGTTTGTCAGACATGTATGGGATGGCCTATGCATCAAACAAGGTATTCCTAATGAAGAAATTCTACAATTTGAAAATGAAGGAAGGCGGTAATGTCTCAAATCATATGAATGAATTCAACACATTGATCAGTCAATTAATTTCTGTCAGCATCAAATTTAAAGATGAAATCAAGGCCATCTTGCTATTGTGTTGTCTACCCGACAGTTGGGAAGGTGTTGTTATGGTTGTTAGCAACTCGGCATCCGATAAGAAGGGAAGCATGCTGAATTTTGATGATGTTATTGGGATTCTTCTCAACGAAGACACGAGAAGGAAAAACCAAGGTACTTCATCAGGAGACGCTTTGGTAACCGAAAATAGAGGGAGATCACAAGAACGAGAGATCACAAGAACGAGGGAGGAATAATCATAGAAGAAGATCAAAGTCTAGGAAGAGATCAAAATCTAGAGGCAGAAATATCAGTTGTTGGTATTGTGGTAAGGAAGGCCACATGAAGAGAAACTATTGGTCATTCAAGAAGGCTGAAAATCAGTGAAAAGAAAATGAGGCAAATGCAGCATATGAAGAAGATGCAGGTGCCCTTGTTTTGTCTATAGGAGAAGCTACAGCAGATGTTTGGATGCTTGACTCAGGTGCATCATTTCATGCTACATCGTGTAGGGAGTATTTCAAAAATTATCAAATCGGTAACTTTGGCAAAGTTTATCTCGGTGATGATGAAACTTGCGATATTATTGGCAAAGGAGATGTTTTACTGAAACTGAAAAATGGTAACAACTGGCTGCTAAGGGATGTTAGACATGTTCCTCAACTCAAAATAAATCTGATTTCAACTGGGCAGTTGGATGCTCAAGGCTGCAACATTACATTTGAGTCAAGTATGTGGCAGGTAACAAAAGGAGCCTTGGTGATTGCTAGAGGAAGCAAATCAGGCCCTTTGTATGTGCTAGAGAGTCAGACAGAAGTGGGAGCTGCAATGGCTGTTGTGGACAGCGGAACGGAGCTTTGGCATAAAAGGCTCGGTCACATGAGCAAGAAAGGTCTTGAGATCTTGCACAAGAAAAATCAACTTTCAGGTCTGAAATCGGTAGATTTAGAGTTGTGTGAGCATTGTATTTATGGCAAACAAAAGAGGACCAGATTCTCTACCAAGGAACATGAGAAGAAGTCACAACCGTTGGAATTAGTGCATTCGGATGTCTTTGGCCCCACGGAGATAACATCAATTGGTGGGTCAAATTATTTTGTCACTTTTTTAGATGATTGCACTAGGAAGGTTTGGGTTTATATGTTGAAAAGGAAGTCTAAAGTCTTTGGTATGTTTAAGCATTTCAAAGCACTTTTAGAAAACCAAACCGGAAATAGGATTAAGTGTTTAAAAACTGACAATGGGGGTGAATATTGTTCAATAGAATTTGATCAGTTTTGTGCAAAGAATGGTATTCAGAGGATTAAAATTGTTCCTCTCACACCTCAAGAAAACGATGCAGCAAAAAGATTGAACAAGACCATTTTGGAAAGAGCATGCAACATGCTCTCAAATGTTGGATTAGGCAAACAATTTTGGGCGGAGGCTGTAAATACAATAGTGTATTTGATTAACCAAGGTCCATCCTCTCAGTTAGATTTTGAAGTTCCCAAGGAGAAGTGGTTGGGAGAGAGGATTTCCTATAATCATCTATGGGTGTTTGGATGTGAAGCTTTCGTTCATATCCCACAGGAAAAAAGAACGAAGCTTGATGTGAAGTCAAAACGATGTATCTTCGTTGGATATGGAGATGAAAAATATGGCTACAGGTTGTGGGATCCAATTACCAAATAGGTCACACGAAGCAGAGATGTGATCTTCAATGAAAAGATAATGGGAAGTCTACCAGAACAGGGGATGCAAGAAAAAGAATATGTGCCACTAGATGACATCACAGATGGCAATGATGTGCCTAATCCCCAACATTAGCCATTGCAGCAACCGCTAGATATACATCAAAATATGTCGCCAAGGTATTTAGCCGCCTAATATTCAACATGCTCTGCCGCCTAACACATCAAAATCGGTCACTAGATGTTCATCAAAATCTGGCGCAAGATAAAACACTAAATCTGCCGCCCTACACACATCAAAACCTGCGGCAACATATATCACAAAGCCTGCCAAATTGGTATCAAAATCTGCGATCTAATGCAAGCTCATCATCAAATACTTTGTTGCCTAACATACAAAGTTTGCTGCTAAACCATGAGAATGAACAACCGAATACATACTCTGTTCACCCACAAACTTTGCCACAAGCTCTGCCGCAACAAGAACATCACGTTGGTAACTCTGAAGAGGGTATTCCACAAGAATTGATCCCTCAAGTTAGAAGGTCCACCAAGGAGCGCAGGCCTCCATCTAAATACAATGATTTCATTCAACATTTATTAATTTTTGATCAATTGAAACCTACCACATTTGAAGAAGCATGTAATGATTTAGATTGCAAACAATGGATGGAAGCTATGAGAGATGAGATGGGATCTCTGATGGCAAGTCACACATGGGATTTGATCTCTCTTCCACCTAATTGGAAAGCATTGAAAAACAAGTGGGTATACAGATTGAACGAAGGTGGGAAGAAGCGATATAGGGCCAAATTAGTGGTCAGAAGATACGATCAGCAGAAGGGCATTGATTTCACCGAAATCTTTTCACCGGTAGTGAAAATGACTTCTATCAAGGCAATGCTGGGATTAGCAATTGTGTATGGTCTTGAATTGGAGCAGCTCAATGTCAAGACAACCTTTCTACATGGTGATTTCGAAGAAGAGTTGTACATGAAGCAACCTGAAGGTTTCGAGAAAGAAGGTAAAAAGGATTTAGTTTGCAAATTGAATTGAAGTTTGTATGGGCTAAAACGAGCTCCACGACAATGGTATTTAAAATTTGATTCATTTATGGCTGAGCAAAACTTTACAAGGTGTGAATCTGATCCTTGTGTGTTTTAAAAGATTTTGGAGAATGGTGAATTTGTGTTGCTGTTATTATATGTTGATGGTATGCTGGTGACAAGAACTAGCATGGTTGTTGTTAGCAAGTTGAAACAACAATTGGCTAACAAAATTTCAATGAAGGATTTGGGGGATGCCAAGAAAATCCTTTGAATGACAATCATCAAAGATAGGCACAAAAGAGAATTGAAATTGTCACAAGAAAAGTATATTGAGAAGGTTTTGGATAGGTTTAGCATCCTATCATGAAGAATGCTAAGGCAATAAGCACACCACTAGCAGATCACTTCAAATTATCTTCTGAAATGTGTCCTAAGACACAGGAAGAAAAAGAATACATGAAAAAAGTGCCTTGCTCCTCTGTTGTTGGGAGTCTTATGTACACGATGGTCTGCACAAGACCCAATATTTCTTTTATTTCAAAAGAGAAGTTGGAGTTCTGCAGAGCTTCTCTTGGTTTGGTAATCATGTGACAATAAGCCTAGAAAAGCGGGTGACATCTCTGAGTTTAGTTTTTGTTTTGCAGCATGGATTGGCCTTCAAGTGGGAGATTGTTCGGTTGTGAAGTCCAACCGTCTACATTGGTCAACGAACCTTTCATCTTCCCTACTCCTTGTCTCTTCGTCTGTTTGAAGACTTTGTCTATATCATAGATGATGAGTTTTTCCCAAAACTCGCTGCGATTTTAACGTCAAAACAGCGTGAGTCTTCTCAACAATTCCCGCATGACAGGAAAACTCGCGAGTGGGGGGGGGAAACGCCCAATTTCGGGCTATAAAAACAACTCAAAAAGACACTTAAACGTTTCATTTTCGGGAGAGAAAAACAACGCTCTAGGGAAAAACGCGAAACGCGAAAGGAAAAAACGACGCCAGACTCAAACTCAAGGAAGAAATTTGGCATCTTTCTTGCAGACACAAAACCCTACGCCAAGAGAAAAGTGAAAACGCCTGAAAAAAACAAGGTAGGTTTTGATATTTTTTTATTTTTTTTTTTAGTTTTTATTTATTGTTGTAAAATACATTCGAAATTTTAAAAAGACTGTATGATATGAAAGGAGAGATTTTGGACTCTGGAGTCCTCTAGACTGTATCATATGAAAGGAGAGATTTTGGAGTCTGGAGTCCTCTGGACTGTATCATATGAAAGGAGAGATTTTGGACGAACTGTCAACATTTATATAGGATTAATAAATGTTGACAGTTCGTCCAAAATCTCTCCTTTCATATGATACAGTCTTTTTAAACTTTCGATTGTTTTATTATTTATAAAATAGACTATATCATATGAAAGGAGAGATTTTGGACGAACTGTCAAAATTTATATAGGATTATGATGATATATAAAATATTATACAATTATATATCATCATAATCCTATATAAATTTTGACAGTTCGTCCAAAATCTCTCCTTTCATATGATAAAGTCCAAAATCTCTCCTTTCATATGATAGTCTTTTTAGAATTTCAATTGTTTTTTACAGCAAAAATGTCAAAATATAGCTATAAACAGTCAACTGTCAAATTTAAATTTTTAATTGAATTTTTTTTGTTCTCTCTTTTGATAGGTTATGGCTTCTGCAAGTGGAACTAGAGGTAGAAGAACTGGTGACAAACCTAAGGACCCTTGCTGGAAACATGGGACACTAGGTCCAAAGCGAGGAGATGTCATTTGTAACCATTGCACTAAACCTATGACCAGAGGCATTAATCGACTTAAATACCACCTTGCACAAGTCCCTTGCCATGATGTTTTGGTATGTGAGAAAGCTACTCCAGAGATTCAAAGGGAGGCACAAGTCCTCCTTATGGCATATTAGCAAAAGAAAGAAGCTAAAAAGAGAGTTGCAGAGGCAATGGCAGCCCAAAACCCAGGTTTTAGTTTCTACAGGGTCAAATTATAGAGGTGTAGAGGCCTCTTCTACGCCTTCCATTGGGCCACGGATACCAAGATCAGGCAAAGGGATTGATGGCTTTTTTGTTCCTCGGAACACTCCCGGTGCGCAACCTTCATTGGAAAGTCTTGCATGGAATAGAGAGGTGCATCATGAGGCAAAGTTGGCATGTGGCACGATTTTGGTACTACAACAATATTCCCTTCAATGTCGCTTCGAGTCCTTATTGGGAGCACTTGGTCACTGCATTGACTGTGGTAGGTAAGGGGTTCAAGGCCCCAAGTCATCATGAGTTGAGTGGCCCATTATTGCAGGAGGAGGTCGAACACACATCTACTAGTACAAGATCAAAGGAAAATTTGGGAAAGAAAAGGCTACACTATTTTATCTAACAGATGGACAGATGCCAGGAACAGGACACTCATCAATTTTTTAGTGGCTTCAACGGGGCAGCTAGTCTTTTTAAATTCAGTTGATGCCTACAATGAAATAAAAAATGCAAAAACCTTGTGCAACATGTTGGATGAGGTGGTGATGGAGGTGGGAGTGGAACATGTCGTCCAAATAGTGACTGACAATGCAGTTGCATATGTGGCAGCCGGTAGACTTCTAGAGGCGAGGCATCCAACATTGTTTTGGAGCCCTTGTGTTGCACGTTGTATTGACCTTCTTATTGAGGACATTGGAAAACTAAGTTGGGTGAAGAATGTGGTTGAAGAGGCAAGAAATATCACAAAATACATCTACAACCACACATGGGTCCTAAATCTTATGAGAGAACACACTAGTGGCAAGGAGCTAATGCGATCAGGAGTCACACGCTTTGCCACTAATTTCCTTGCCTTGCAGAGTATAGCAGCATTATTGCCCCACCTTAGGCGCATGTTTGTGAGTGCAAGGTGGTTGGAGAGTCCTTATCGTAGGAAGCCGGAAGCAGAGAGGGTCGTGAAGGCAGTTTATGATGATGGCATGGAAAAAGTCACGGACGAGATCATCAAGGTAAGTTTTCAAACACTAATTTTTTTTTTTTTTTTGGTAATGTTAAAATTTGTTGATTTTGTAAAAATTTTATATTTTTATTTGTTGAATTTCAATTACTATAATTCTCTAATTTTATTTTCATCCACTATTTGATTTATCATTTAGGTGTTAGAACCATTGGTTAGGGTTCTACGATTGGTGGATGGGGATCAAAAGCCCATGGGGTATCTATATGAGGCCATGGATAAGGCCAAAGTGGCAGTTCAGCATTTGTATGGGTCGAATAAAACAAAATATGAACCCATATGGCACATTATTGATCAGAGGTGGAACCGACAACTCCACCAACATATTCATGCTGCTAGTTACTTTTTGAACCCCAAGTTTTTCTTCTCCTCTTCATTTAGAGCAGATGCAGAGGTTATGCTTGGCCTGAACACGTGTATTGAGAGGTTGATCTTTGATGATAACCTTCAAGACCTCGTACTCGATGAGTTACAGAGCTATAAGAGCGCAGAGGGGCCTTTTTTTTCTTCAAGAGATTGCATTCGTAGGAGATCCACTCTGCAACCAGGTAAAAAACATATGTTTATTTTTAATTTACTATTTATTTTAATTTTTAAGTTTACTAAAAAGTAAAATCCTTACAAAGTTATAAATGTTATTCTTGCAGATTTATGGTGGGAAGATTATGGTGCCTCAACGCCTAATCTTCAAAAGCTAGCCATCTGGATTTTATCCCAGCCTTGTAGTGCATCCGATTGTGAGCGCAACTGGGGTGTTTTTGAGGCCATTCACACAAAGAACCACAACAAGGTGACTCAAAAGCGATTGCATGACCTTGTCTATGTGCGGTACAACCTTCGTTACATAAGAAGAAGGTAGAAGGCCAGGAATCACATCAGGCATTGGACCTTGACGACATTGATCCATATTCAGATTGGATTGATGAGGATGTTGATGTTGATCCATCACATGATGATGATGATGATATAGCTGCTATGGAGAGGGATACAGCTGAATGGCAAGAGAATGTGGCAGCATATGAGGATTCAGAGATAGAATCAGATGATGATATTGATGTGCCATCAGGGGCGGGTTCCTCACATGTACCGCATGATCCTCTGAATGAGGCTCCTGTTGAGGATACCGCAGCTATACCAACCACTTCCACACCACCCACACAGAGAAGCAAAACTCTTTTGAGCTTTAGTCGTAGAAGAAATTTATGATTTATATTTTCTAGTGATAATGAAACTCTTTTTTTGGTCTATGATATGTATTATAAAACTGGAATTTCATATGTATTCGAAGGTTGAACTCTTTTTTTTGTCTATGATATGTATTAAAATCTTAATTTTGATTTATATATGAAGGAAATCAGTAATGCATTCTACAATTTCAGAAATGTGTGTTTTTTAAAAATATTTTTAAAAAATTATGCATTTTTAAATGTTCGATAAATTTGCCGAGTTTTTGCCGAGTCCAAGTTTTTCAACTATGGTCTATATATTGGGGAATGGAACAATTGTATCGATTGATGAAACATCATGTAATTGCTGCTGTTAATAATAAGAGATGAATACCCTGCTTTTCCCATGGATGTAGCCAAATTGGTGAACTACGTAAATTCGCTGTGTTGTGTAAATTTTCTGTGTGTTCTGTTTATTGTTTATCTGATATTTTATATTCTTATCTGCCCTGAATTCTTAACAAACATGTCTTACCCAGAACTTTAAGTCTGAGTAATGTAGGCAGCTTGAAACTATATTTTGACTTTGAGCAGATCCAAATGGAAATCATGGCAGTTCATTCGCATGTATTTTGTTACTGGTTAATCCAAAAGTGAAAAGAATGAGATGCAATCTTAGCTGTTGTAAAAATAGCGCTCAGGAAATGAGTTTATTTGACTTTAAGGTCTGTCAAAAAAGTAAAAAAGAGTCATAGCAAGATCTTTACCAATATATATATCAAATAAATAAAGATCCTAGATTTACTTCAGATATATATATAGCTCACACCAATCTTTTCCCAAGTAGCTAAACACCCGCATGAGCATATGTATTGCTTACCATCATGATGCATATGACCAAACAGAAAAATGAATAGAATTATAACGTATATGCTTAGAGTGTTTACAGTTACCTGGAAGTTGTGAAGGATAACTATATATAGTTCACCTTGTCGTTTACTTATAAACAAGGTTATCAATCCATCTTCAGGATCTAAATCTGGTGTGTGATAGTGAACATCGAAGAATTTTTTCTTTACGTAATATATTGTTAATTGAATAGTCCTGTAATAATGTAATGATAGCATATAACAAATACAGAGTAGAAATTCAGCTCTGAAACTACAACCCAGTGGAAAGCAGCAATCTATCATACTAGGATATGAGATAAGCTCAGAAATTAAACCACACATTTGAGTTCAGACAGATGTTAAGAACACATCTCTGATCTTTAAGAAGCTATACCATATAGATACTTTCTTTAATTTGATACGACAGTTGCTAGGTTGGGTTACTAAATAGACTACAATATTCCACCCTCATAGAATGATTGCTATATTGCCCACCAGTTGTCATCTGTGTATCTAGAGAAAATTCAGAATTGATAGAAAGGTGGGATTGTAACTGAAAAATGTCTGCAGGCACCCTACTCTGCCTCTAGAGTTGTAGAGGCAACAAAATGGGAGAATGTTACAATACAGCTAAATGACAGCAAATTGACTAGACATGCCCAGTGACATCAATGAACTGAGATCCAACTAACTATGAGGCTTTATGAATAACTGTACAAAATTAACACACCAAAAGATGATCCAACAGCAGGATTATTTGTCTGCAGAAATGCACAGCGTAGTGGAACTGATTTGCTGTCCAAATTAGTCATCGTAAACATCTTTAATGCTCTACCAGGCCAGTTTGCAAAGCCAAGCTGTCGAACCCAAGTCACCACAGAACTGGGACAAAGGATGCAAAAGCAGCCAAGACAAGACCCAACCCCAAAAATTTGCCATATAAAGGAGGCTCAGTAACCTCCTCTCTCTGTAACAGATCATCACATTGTCCTGAAAATCCGATGTATGACCACCAGGCGAAACCCAAAAGAGGATTTTTTAGCATAAAGCATATTGTTAATAGGATATGCACAATCATGGAAATGTTACCTTTAGTCTCTCTACCCAATATTGCTTCTAGTATGCGGGAGCCATCAGACCTGCTTACAGGAAGAAGCTGGAAAGCGCAAAAGCTAAGCCCTAACAAACCAGAAAGAGAGATAGGACTAATGACAAATTTTAGATTTCCCATTTCTTCCATATAGCTGGCAACGGACAGTTTCCTCAGCAAGAAGGTGAAGAAGCTTGAGTGTGAAAACATATCCAAAGGAACCAAAAAGTAGCCACGGAAGTCCACAACAGCATCTGAAAATGCATTCAAGGAACCCACTGAATAGCCCATGAAAATAAGAAGGGAAGAAAATGTCAAGGAACTAAAAACACTAGCTAAGGAAAGGTTCAGAAAACTGCTTCTGTTGGGAAGGCAGCCTTTGTAGCCTGTTACAGCTCCAATGGTTCCTAGGCCTACACATGGAAAAACAGCAGGCCATCTAATCAGGTTGGCAACATCATACTTTGAGGCTACAAGCCATCTTGCTCCTGTTCCTACCCCTACTACACTTAAAAGCAAACTAGAGATTACAATGGGTTCCCACAACATGGGTTCCAGCCCTGGGTCTGCATGACTGAACTGCAGGGCTCCAACAAATGCCCCTAGAAATGAAAACCCACAAATCCAATTGTATATACTATCAGGAAGAACGAACCCCATAAGCCATGACCAGGGGGCAATCACACACCAAGCCTCACTGGGGTCCTTCCTTGACTTCATCAAAATAACAACATTATCTTGACCAGTCAAGTCCATGTACTGTTGTATCTGACTGCTTGCATCCTCTGGGTGTCCCTCAAGTTTTCCAGGGAATATAAATCCATCCTCATACCTAACAATCCTGCCATCTGGGGTAAACCCTGAATTCTTGAATGCATGTAAAACTAGCAGCTCTGGAGCCTTAACAGTCTTAACCAGGGGCTCCACCTCAGCAATAGTTGATGCTAATTTCTCAGCCCTAGAATTATTTTTCGTATGCACTTCAATCGGCAACTGCTCTACGAGATAATTATACACAATCAGAAGAACTAATCTCTCTAAATACCACTTTTTGTCTCTTTCATACTTAAGACCCCCCAGGCTTCTCAACAGAGCAGCAAGGAAAAGAGAAGCCATGGCCCCTTCGATAAGATTTTCATCAATGGCATCTTCTCCTATGTATATTGTGGATGGGACAACAATGTCTAAACCTGTAAACTGCTGCATTAATTGCAAAAGCATAACTAATTCCAGATTACCTGGTTTCTGAAGCCTTGGCATGCCTAATCGGAAGTCTTCGTAGATTTGCTTATGGACCTCTTCCTTGAATGGTATTGTGGGTGTTTCCGCGGGATTTTGCGTTGCCGCAAACCGGGCCGCCCTCTTCAATCTGTTCCTCTCAATCAGCCCAACACCCCCGTCCTCCAAAGCCTTCATGACTGAAGGGGACACATCCATCTTTATTTCCTGAATACCATCATCTTCTGCTAAAACTTGTTTTAATTGAGTGGGTTCATCTGAAGATGAGGAAGGAGGAGAATTATTATTGTTGTCATGATGATGCGTTGATCTTATGGGTCTGAGAAATCTGCATGTCTTGCTTGGCGTGATGGAATTGATACTTGGTATTCTGGACGTACACAAGTTCTGTGGTTGGATTTTAGGGTTGAAATTGGGCAATAGTAATGCAGCTGCCATGGCTCTCTGCTACTGAAAGCAACGATATGCATGTAGGGGAGGCTATTTATGTTTCTTTGGTTGACATGAATCTTCAGCTGTCCTGCAGCAGCAGATTTATCTAGATCGGATAAACCAACTCTCATTAAAGAAAAAACTAGCAATGGCACTTTAATGTGCAATGGGGGAGCGATAGGTATTGTAATGATGGCAATTATTAATTAATCAGAAAATTATAAGGAGATATGAATAAAGTTTTTATGGCAATGGAAGGAAGTGTATATTGATTGTCTAGTAATTTGAAGTTTGAAATTATGTATAGAACAATAAATAATCTTCTTTCTTTAATGTGAGGGAAATATATGTATTATTTTGTATGTGGGTATGTCATTGGTAGTTAAAGGTTAAGGAAATAAATAGATCCACTAAATGCTTGCCTTAAGAGATCACAATAAATATCAAACCCTAACAATTAATAATTTTGATGTTAATTGATGCTCTTTCAAGTGTAAGATTTTGGGATTTATGGATTGTCAAAGCTTGTGTTCTTTTGAGGGGATTTTTGCTATTTTGAGGGGATTTGGCAAGGAATACCATGAGTAACAAAAATGATTGGAAGACTTGCCTAACAATAAGCTTGCAAACCACTTAATGTCATTCAACTAAACTCTGTGGCAAAAAAAGACCATTTTAGTCAAACTACCAAGAGCTTTTTTATATGATCATACAATTTGGTTGCCCTAATTTGTTCGTCACTCGAAGTGCAACAAATACAAAGTAGCCATATTTGCTTGGCCTTCCACCTTCTAATCCAAAATTGAATTTCTAACATGGAAGGGATTAATTGTTATGTGTCATTTGTTTTCCTTAACAATTATGTATAAGAACCTTCCTCTTAATAATTGTTATTCATTCAAATAAACAAATAAATTTTGCAAAGGATTATCAATTAATCTAAATATTCATCATAACCAAAATAATTTAGAGAAACTTAAGCAAAAATGCTTAGGATTTTTTTTTCTTCTACAAGAGAATATCCCAAAAAATGAATGTTATAATAAGCTAGATAACATAGTTTTTGAAATACAAATAAGGACTTGGTCTTTTTACATTCAATAAAGCTTTATAGGCTCATTTACAAAGCATCTTACAATTAAATAACAATACTAAATATCAAACATATATAATTCCATAATTTAAGCACATTGTTTATCCATTACATAGAGAGTCGTGTTGTACCCCTCAATCCATAGAGAAGTGAAACTAACATAAGTCGTACGTCAAATGTCATACACCTCAATCGTTAGAGGTACTCTTCAATCATTAAAAGAGAACATTATCAGGATGCTTTTCTACCCAACCATGAAGCACTAAGCTTCCCCATGCATCTAACTCCCAAACTGGAGAAAGCCCGACCCTTCAACGAAGGATCTAGAAGACCGAGGCTGACATGAAAGAATCTAGTGCAACATGTAATCACTGACAATCTAGCATATTACCTTAATGCCCATGCAAGCATATTGTCTTAATGCGCATGTCCTTAGAAAATATGATATGGTAAAGAATAAGAATCAAAATAAGGAATACACTTATATTTGATTTTAAAGCTTCGGTCAAAACATCATTTACATGCAGTACTTTACCAACATGTTAGATTGTAAGCTAGAAAAGTAACTTACTATTCTCTGTTACCCCATATTTAGCACCTTTCTTGCCTCTCTCTCAAGTGTCAAAATTCAAAACTACACTAAAATATAAAAATAACATAAAGTTGGATAAGTTAATAATTTTAGCTCATATAGAACAACTGGCAATCAAAATGCCTCAATAACAATGTGCAACAGATATGTTGCAAGCAATAATGTCCTAATCTTTCATACTAATATCTTGGCAATCATATCAAATAGAAATATCTTCAGATTATCAATGATTGCAATTATACACAAGTAATGTGATACCAGATGCAACTCAGTTATGAATAACAATATATACCATAATCTACTATTGGATAATACTATTAAGGTCCCTAATATTCATAGCATTTTATTATAGCACACAATACCATCATTCCTTGGGACCTTTATCAACAATCTTCTAGATTGCCCCAACCAAAAATGTCATCTTATCACTCCAGCAACATATCACCACCTTAGATCGATATCCTAGGTGATATCTTAAGGAAAATCCTAAATATAAATTTGCTAGGTTGGGAAAGTATAATCATCCACTAAGTGATCTTTAGTTTAAAATATAGTTTAATTTTTGAACGACTAATGTCGACATTGGTTTATAGACATGTCCTAGGTTATACTACCTTCAAATATAATATGATAACATAATATCAATGGAAAAGTGCCCATATTAGCATCCAACACAAAATTCATGAATGATGCACCAATTTTAAACCAAGCCTATTGTTGGCACTAAATGAATTCCTCAAACTAGACATAACAACATATAGATGAAACAGTAGATCAAATCAATTCATAAGGTCACCAAAGTTTAAATGCCTCAAAACACTAGGCAATAATTGACAATGCAAGTCAAGTGCAATCTAGGTATCTTACTCAACCATCAATGTGTGATCAATTGCTAACAAATTTTTTAACCACTATTCTCCATGTTGATCCCATCCTACTCTCAACGATAAGAAGAATCATAATGCACATTGTGCAAGGTTTTTCAACTACCTTTACTAGCTCAAAACCCCAATCATTAGACAAAGGCCACATTCTTAGCCTATTAAACAACATGTAAATCAAATGACCTTTCTATCATCTTACCAACTCTTATTCAACACATCAAAAAGTTCGCACAATGATGGGCTAAAGGTTACACCTTTATTATATTTGGTATTTACATATGTTAAACTCCACTTGGATGCTTCTAGAAACAAAGAGTCCTTACAAGATCTGACTTCTTAAAACCACATGCTTCTAGATTCAATCTCTTGCTTCGAAGTGAGTAGATTACAGGCATCAAATAGACCTCGCAGTTTCTAACAAAAAGAATGTCATTATTTAAGAAAAGGGGTAAAGATCATATTGTTATTTTGTGCAAAGTTTTTCAATATGACCTTGCCATCAAGGCCTAAATTTGATGGTCAATCCTACTTGTCAAGCAATTTTTTGTGACACTCATCTATTTGAAATTGCCTTTCAAATATTAAAGCCTTCCTATTTTAGGAAAAAACATATATAGACTAAAAATATATAAGAATAATTACATAGAAATTTTGACAATTTAACTGAAATCTTACCTTTCAAGTGATACAGTCTTCCTAAAATTTTAATTGTATTTTAAGGCTAAAATGACTAAATACAGCCATACGGCCATCAAATTTAAGCCTTGATTGCCATGAACCTCATTTTTGAACAAGCAAAATGTTGACTTAATTAATCGCAACACTGTGATTATGTCTTTAGTCACAAATCTCCAAATATTGGCTCTATTAAACAAGATTATAGATCCACGTAATATCCAAAAGCTTGCTCTAATTGTCTTTAATTAACAGAGTAAAGCTAATTTATTTTTCTTGGCCCACGACCTCTTGGCCTAGATGGCTTAGACAGTCCACAAGCATAAGGATAAAAGAATTACCACAGTTTTTGTAGTTACAATGCCTTGGAAGACATGCAAGCAAAATGTGGAAGCATAGACAAGGGACGTGAACTATTTCACAAAATGTCTAAAAGATATGCGGTCCTAAGAAATGTCGTGGTTGCAAGCTATGCTCAAAAGGACTTTTAAATAAAACTTTAGAACTTTCATGCAAATACAACTGGTGGGTATAAAGCCAAATTCCACAACTTTCCACCTCTTTCCTGCCTGTGTAGGAGTAGGAGCTGAATATGGACATATTTCAAAGCATAAAGGATGGAAGCATTTCATCAAATGAATTAGTCACAACAGTTGTGGTCATCATGAATTCAGAATGTGGAAGCACAAGGCACAAAGTTTGTTTGACAAAATGCTACAAGAAATGTAGCATCACATGAATGGAATACATTAAAGAAAATTTGCTTAAAGGTCTTGCAAACATTAGAGCAAAAGAAATTTGAAGGTGTAATGTTAGACTTTGAAAAAAAAATTCCTACATCCTCCTTGCATGTTTTATTGTGGAAGCATATAAAAGGTGTTGAAATTAATATATCTGGTGTGATGTGGAAGCATATTAAAGGTGTTGCAAGTAATATATCTGGTGTGAAGTACAAGAGTGTTGATGCGACATTGCATAAGTTTGATAAAATTGATTCAGATACATTCATCTATAAAAATGTTATCAAATTATTCATCGAAATACCAAGAAAGAATGTTGTATAACATGGAGATTGTAGGGAATGGCGAGCGTAGGTGGTGAAGTGCGGGCAGGAAAAGGTTTTTTGAATGTTGGTAATGGCAAAAATGCAGGGAAAGTGGTGGAAGGTAAAGGAAAGGTTACTGGTTTAATGTCAGATTTAGGCTGTTTTGCTGACGGTAGGCAAAGTGTTGATGGCAGGTGTGCTGAGGGGGATTGTTCCGAGGAGGGCCCAACTGATGATGAGATTCGTGGTGCTTTTGAGGTCTATCCTTCTTTGGAAGATAGGATTAGACCTCCTGACCCTGGGGGTACATCGGGAGAGGATTCCTCTAAGGCGGTTAAAGTGGACGTGGTTAGCCCTTCCAAGCCCTCTGTGGATAGAAATAACCCATGGAAGTCACTTTTCAGGTCTAAACCAAAAGGGAAAAGCTCACTTTTGTCGTTGGTTTGTTCTTCTGAACCTGGGTCAGGTGAGTTCTCTTTATCAGTTATTGATAGTGTTGTTGATATTGGTATCTCCCGTATGGATTTATCGCTGGTGGGAAAATTCTTAGGTCCTAGACCTAATATTGAAATTGTGAGGTCTTGGGCACGCCGAAAATGGGCCCTGAAAGGGCAAGTAGACATTGTTGCCTTACAAAAGGGGTTCTTCTCCTTCACTTTTTCCTGTGAGGAAGATTTGCTATGCTCTATGGCCGGTGGTCCCTAGGTCATAGGGAACTTTACTCTTGCTTTGAGGAGATGGGAGCCTGGCTTTGAAGCGACAAAAACCTCCTTTAATGTTGCCCCGGTCTGGATCAGAATCCCAAGTTTGCTAATGGAATTCTGAGATGAAGAAGTTTTTAAGGGATTGGCTAGTGCTTTTGGTTGTCTGCTTAAGGTGGACCCGATCACTATATCCAGGAAGAGATTGGTGTATGCCAGGATATGCGTTATGGTGAATCAATCTACTAGCTTACCTTCCTCCATCAAGATTAAATCTAAACTTAGTGTGTGGGAGCAAGCTATTGAGTTTGAATCTATCCCTTTTGGTTGTTTTCTCTGCAAAAAGACGGGCCATTGGGCAAAAAATTGCCCATTAAAGAAACTGAAGCCTAACGAGAAGGTCTAGAAGGAAGGAAAGCCCAGAGTCAAAGCGAGGAAGCAAAGCCAGAAGAGGATCCTGTTTCAGGTGAAGCTAGTGTTGATAAGATCCCAAAGGGGATGGAGATTATTCCTTTTGAGCCCATTGGGAATGGTTCTCATGATTTGAAGACTCCTTGCAAAGAGGCTAGCTCTCCGAGCAATGCTATTGTTGTTATGAGTAACAAGGAAGACGTCCATGGACCTCAGGGGAGGGATGATACCCCCTGTTCCCTGTGTAGACTCCTTTGGTGGAGTATGTTGAGGATAAGCCCCTAGAGGAAATGCCCTTCGAGGAGGTCAAAGGAAGGAAGAAGAAAAAATAAGTAACTCCCCCCATAGCAGAGTTGCAACTAGAAGTACAGCTAAGGCTAACTTTGGATCAGAGAAAAGAAGGCCAGGAAGACCTTCAGCCTTAGTTGTTAGAGAAAGAGATAGTAAGGAGGTTGCAGGAGGAATGCAAAAAACCCTCATGGATCTGTGCTCTAGGAGCACAAACCCGCTTAAATCATGAAGGTCTTATCTTGGAATATTAGGGGGTTAAATAATAGTCACAAGCATGACCTCCTATCAAACTTAATCCGGGACCTTAAACCGGATATTGTGCTTATCCAGAAAACCAAGATGCAAACTGATTAATATTAAGAATAGATTCTTTGTTGATTGTGGCCTTCATGGTTGTAATTCTAAGGGAGCCTTAGGTGGGGTTGCTACCCTATGGAACCCAAATTCAGTCACCGAAATTCCCATTCTGGTGGATTCTAATCAAGTGGTGACTAAGTTTGCTCATAAGAGAGAAGATTCTTCTTGGATTATATCTAACATTTATGCTCCTAATATCAAGAATGCTAGGAAGAAACTTTGGCACAAGTTGGGAACCTTTAAAAGGTTGCACTCTAAGTTGAAATGGTTAGTTATGGGAGACTTCAACTCCACTCTTATAGATGATGAGAAAAGGGGTGGCTCTTAAGCTCCTCTTGACAATAGAATGGACTTGATGGACTTCGTGAATGATGAAGCCTTGTTCCACCTAGATTTGAAGGGAGCTAAATTTACTTGGTCTAATCAAAGAACTGGGGATAATCTTATCCAAGTCAAGCTGGATAGAGCTCTTATTTCTATGGATTGGTTTGATTCCTATTCTTGCTCCCTCTCAACCCTTACTAGAATGGGATCTGATCATTTTCCTATTATTCTATCTACGGATAAAATTGGTAAGAGAAAAATGTTCCCCTTCATATTTGAAAAGATGTGGATGAGTCACCCAGACTTGAAGGAGAAAATTAGAGAGTGGTGGGATATAAATGTGGAAGGAACTGCCATGTACAGACTATCAAAAAAATTGCATATGTCAAGATTAATGTGTAAAAGTGGAATAAATCCTCCTTTGGGCAGATTTTTAAGGAAAAGAAGAATATCAGAGTATAGCTCGATAGGATCCAAAGCAAAATCCAACAAGTTGGTATGACTCCTAACACTCATGAAGAAGAAATTAATCTCCTCAATGCTCTCCATGAGATCATCTCTAAGGAAGAAGATTTTTGGAAACAAAGATCTAGAGCAGTCTGGCTTAAAAGTGGTGATCGCAATTCTAAATTATTTCATATGACTACTCTGAAGAATAGGGCGGCCAATAGAATCAAGGAAATCTCTACCAATGGAAGGAAAGTCATGGAGGAAGTAGAGATTTAGAAGGAAACGGTGCTTTTCTTCTCTAACTTACTCAATACGGAAGGCCCTCTCAATCAAAATATGGAAAACATTATGCTTGAGGCCATCCCCAAAGTTGTGAATGAAGGCAATAATGAAATGATGACTAAGATTCCTTCTGAGGAAGAAATTAGAGGTGTTGTCTTCTCGTTTGAGGGTAACAAGGCCCCGGGTCCAGACGGCTTCCCCCACTTCTTCTTCTGAACTTTCTGGGAGATAGTGGCCAAAGACGTTTGTAATGCTACTAAGGAATTCTTCGGCAGTAGAAATTTGCTTAAACAATTAAACTCCACCTTTCTTGTCCTTATTCCGAAAAAGAATGGTGCTAACTCCTTTGTGGATTTTAGGCCCATTAGTTTGTGTAATTCATTTTATAAGGTCATCTCGAAGGTGTTGGATTGTAATCTTCAGTTACTCCTTCCTAGCATTGTGTCTTTGCAGCAGAGTGGTTTTGTTCTAGGCAGACAGATCCTTGACTCCATTATCTCAGTTCATGAGAACATTTATTCTTTGGGAGTGAACAAAAAGGAGGGTTTTCTTCTTAATCTTGATCTCATGAAAGCTTACAACAAGGTGGACTGGAACTTCCTTCTTAAAGTTTTGAGTAATTTTGGTTTCAATGAGAAAACCCCTAAGCTCTTCCGGCAACTTATCCTTTCTCCCAAGTTTTTTGTCCTAATTAATGGATCACCCTCGAGATTCTTTGAGAGTTATAGAGGGTTGAGGCAAGGGGATCCGATATCGCCCTTCCTTTTTATTGTGATGGTGGAAGTCCTTGGAAGAAATATTCACAAAGAGCTTCTTAATGGGTAGCTCAAGCGTTTACACCCCTCTTCTTTGGGCCCCTCCTGTTCTTATCAACAATTCGTGGATGACACTATCATTCTAGGTGAGGCCTCTGTTAAAGAAGTTGGGCAGCTGAAGCTTATTTTACAAAATTATGAGTTGGCTTCTGATCAGAAAATTAGTCTCCCCAAGAGTTAGATCTTTTTTTTCAATACCCCTGAGATCAGGCAACAGAAGATTGTGTGTATTCTTCAGTGCAAAGTTGACTCCTTGTTGACTATTTATCTTGTTTGCCTCTTTATGAAAAAAGGATTCCTAAATCCTTTTGGCTGGGTATGATGGATAAATTCCACTCCAAACTTGCTAGTTGGAAAGGAGCAATCCTCAGCCAGGAGGGTAAGATCCAATTGATTAAAGCTACCCTTCAGAACTTGCCTATTTATTACATGTCCTTGTTTAAAATTTTGGTAAAGTTTAGGGATAGAATTGAACAAATACAAAAAAGATTCCTTTGTTTGGGAACTCAGGAGAAGAAGAGAATTCCACTGTTAGCTTGGGACCTAGTTTGCAAACCAAAGAAGATGGGTGGTTTAGGTTTGAGGAAGATCAAAGAATTCAATTCTACCCTCCTGGCTACTAATGCTTGGCGTCTGATGAATGAGAACAAAGAATGGACAGAGATTGTTAAGAATAAATACTTGAGTGGGTTCAATAACTTCAGGGATGCGCTGGATTGCATTGGTCTCCTAGATGATTCAGAAATATGGAGAAAGATTTCATAGGCTAGAGAAATTATTAAGAAAGGCTCAAAATGGAAGATTGGGGACGGTAGGCAAGTTGACTTTTTGAAGGATCTGTGGTATGGCGGCTCCCCGCTCAGACAACAGGATTAGGCAAGTCCTTTCGAGGACTTATGATCTGCCATGTTTGGTAGGAAGTTTGCGGATTACATTGTTGATGGCGGGTGGAATAATTTATTGTTGGCCGATAGGCGGTTGGAGGAGTTTCAGACTAGGTTAAACTTCTTCCATATTCCCTCAGGTCTTAAATAAGATCAGCTCATATGGCAAGCTACATCTTCCGGTTAGTTTTTTGTTGCATCTGCTTCAAAGGTTTGATTCCTCAGCAGGATGAGCCTCCCTTTTGGGCCAACATTTGGGATGATAAAATCATCCCAAAGGTTAACATTTACTTCTGGTTGCTTGTGAAGAATAGAGTGCTTACTATTGATAATCTTTGTAAAAGAGGCTTCTCGTTGACTAATAGATGTCCGTTGTGCCTTAAGGATGTTGAAGACTCTTTCCACTTGCTCCTCTCTTGCCCGTTCTCTTTAGAGGTTTGGAGTAAAGTTCTTTCTTTGTGGAACCTGAGCTGGAACTTTCCTAACTCCTTCAAGGAGTTGGTTACTCAGTGGCTTTGCCCTGTCTCCAATCCGTCCCTAAGGTTTTTTTGGTCCCTGATGATCCCTCATATTGCCTGGAATTTGTGGAAGGAGAGGAACATTAGAGTTTTCAGGGAGGTCAGTTTGGATGCTGAAAACTTGTTTTTTAAGGTGGTTAGATGCATCAAGGAGAATTTTAGAGTTAGGCTTGAAGATCAACTATCCTATAGGACCAAAATTGAGGTCTCTCAGTCGGAGATAGCTATTTCTAAGAACTTGAATATCCTTGGTGATATTTCCACACCTTTTAAACGTATGAAACAACCTTGTGGGGAAGTGTGGAAATTGCCTCCTAAGGGATGGATCAAAATTAACTTTGATGGGGTAGTGAAAGGGAACTCTAGAGCTGCTGGTAGTGGGGGAGTGATGAGAGATGATCTTGGTAGGTTTTTAGCGGTTGTGGCACTCCCTTTGGGTACATAGACAAACCACTTCACCGAAGCTGCAATGCCCTAGCACACTATTGCTCTTGTTCATGCCAAGGGGTATAAAAAGGTTTGGGTGGAAGGGGATTCCAATAACATTATCAATTGCCTAAAGAACTCCCTTAAACCTAGTTGGTCAATAGCAGCGTTTGTTGAAGATGTTATAAAGCTTTTGGAGTCCTTTGATGAAATTTATATTTCTCACATATTTCGTGAAGGAAATAGGGTGGCAGATATTTTTGCCAACCTTGGAGTCACTAGTCAGTCTAAAACCATCTAGGATGACATGGAACTACCCCTGAGCAATATTAAGATGCTGATTTCTAATGATTGTAAACATGGAACGAGGCTCAAGAAGTAATGAAGAGATCATTATGGTCTCGAAGGGTTTGAAGGGCTATTCTTTTATGAAGAGTTAGACCACACGGATTATGGGCAAGATTAATGGTCCAAGTATTCAGAGCAGGTTTCATCTTGTTCTCTTTCTGCTCTGGGTGGTCTGCGAAGGAGACATGGGCTTGAAGTTTATCATGGGTGGTGAGAGGAACATAGTGCAACCCTCTTCCTATGAAGGGGTTTGCCATAAGCAAAAGGTGTGGAAGATTCTGGAAGCAGAGGATTAACTCCCTATATGGAAAGATTACATGGGGCTAACCCCAATGCTGCAGTGATGTTTGTGAAGAATTACAAAAATAGGAAGGTCATGGCTTTTGGTTGGGAGTTAACTATAACATCTAAGATCTCATTGCTTCAGTTTCTGGGCTGTCAACCAACAGGAAGAAATTCTTTCGAGAGAGGAAATACAGTGAGGAAGCCCTAAATAATTTCTTCAAGGGCAATGAACGTAGCAAGCTGGTTAAGTTGCAATCTAGAGGGTATAATCGCCTCTCTATAATGCTGATATGGGTCGAGGTGGCAGAGATAATTATGTCGTATATCATCTTGGATGGGAGGTACATTGTTGTGTACAGCTATCACTTTAATCTACTGAATCATTTCTGCCATGGTATGTATGTCTCCGTCCCATTTTATTTGCTTGCTTCGTTGGAATATGGTCTGAAGGAAAGCTCTAGAAACCCTCAATTGCCTATCCTTCATGAAGGCCTTATTCTTATGTTAATGGAGTTCATGAAAACTAATACACCTAAAAAAGGGCTTAAGGATGAGCACAGTGCTAAGAAGAAGGTGTGAACGGTGTCTAGTGACTTAGAAAGCCACTTTGATGATGAGGATTGGGCTATGGAAGAAGACTAGGAGGAAAGCAAAGAAGGGTCTAGTAAAAAGAGGAGAAGGACCAAAAAGAGGGAGGTCAACATATCTTGGTCGGAGGGGTCGAAGATAGGGGATGAGTCTGACTCCTCTCTCAAGGGGTGTAAAGGTAAGAAGAGTATGTCTGTTAAAAGGAAAACCCCCTCGACTGCGAAGAAAGGTAAGCAGTCTCTTGAGAAAGGGAATGTGGATATGGGTTATGAGCTGGGCTATGGCAAGAGCACTCTGAAATAGGGGAACCAGGATGAAATGGATGATCAGGGCTTGGAGAGTGGTTTTAAATCTCAAGAAACTCGTGGTAAAACTAGTTTGCATGTCTCTGAACCCAGCATTGGCCTTTGTTTCCCTGAGATTCTGAACCCTTCTCAGAATCTCCCTGAGGACTTTGATGATTTAACGACTAAGGCTAAAAATAGAGATGACGTGGAGGAGGTGTTTGGGCTAGTAAAATATGTGGTCAACTCCCAACACAAAATGACTAAATGGATCTTTGTTGAAATCAACAGAATTAACATCAAACTGCAGCTGATGCAAGAAAGCCTAGCAAAAGGAGGTGATACCTCGGTGGAACATGACAAATTGATATTCCAGAATTGGGAAGCCATCCCTAAGATGGAAGAAATTGAGCGTGAAATGTTGAGGACGAGGGAAGAGTTGGCACGAGAATCCAGTACCCGGAGGAAAAATTAATGGAATTCAATAACAATCTTGAGAAGATAATGCAGTTAAGTAAGTTAACCATTCAAAATAGTTTAAAGGGTATGAAGATGCTGACTGAGAAACTCAAGGAACTCAAAAAAGATTAGTTCAAAGATTTCAGAGCTGAAGACATTCTGAATGTGGATGACTCTGGCATGCAGGACAAAGAGGAAGGTACTAAAGAAAAAGGTAAACATGCGGTTATGGAGGATACAGGTGGCCCTTCAACTCACACGAGGGGAAGCAGAAAGAAACTGTTTGAAGAGGACAAAAAAGAGTTGATGAATTTCACCGAACTGTATGAGAAATTCTACGAGCAGGAACTTGAAGCAGCAGAAACCTTAAAGAAAATGACTTAGTTTAGGTTGTTCTTTTTTGCTATGTTTTTCTATGCTTTAGTAGTTTATGTAGCTTTTAGTTGGCAGTTGGTTGGCTTAATGTTCTCGGTCTGCTTCTTTTTGTAAAGGGTTTTGGGGCCCCTTCAAAACCTATTTTACCTATATAATCAAAAACATGGAGATCGTATGCCATCGGCTTAAAAAAAAGAAATCTGAATTCATAGCTTCATACACATACACATAAGAGCACCCAAAATTTCCCTAAATCTCTATTAAATTATCAACTAAACAAATAAGGATAGTGCCATTGGAATTCAAACCCATCAGGGTGGGAATAATATTGACGTTATTCAAATCCTTTAGGGCAGGAATAATGAGGTGGATCAGATGAGGTTGACTTGGAGGATGACTAATGAATGGATGGTACATTGGCACAAGACCTCGTGGAGAGGTGAGTGGACAACAGGCTGGCATGTAGCAATTATTTTCTTTCCATCCCCGTCCTCAGTGATGTTTACTTTCGCACGAGGTGGCGGGCGTGGGTCTTTTTTGAGAAGGAGAACCAGGGTGGCAAGGGCTCTGTGTATCACCCGTATAATTACTTTGAATTTAATTCAGAGATTTCATGCCCTTTGAAGAGACAGGATTGCATGAGCGGAATTATTTATCCTTATGCTCATTCTGGAAGGCATCCTGCTCACAAAAATTGCATCTATGATTTTCTCTCGTCTAAGTTGCTTAACAAATTACAGACTTCTAGAATGGGTGGTGACATTGTCAAAATTGAGCCGACCTCGCCTGAGGAGTTTAGGCAGGATCCCATGATCTGGCACACCATTTAGGAAGGTGAAGTGGCCTCCTTTCTGAAAGCCATGATAGGCCATGATGAGAATATGTCCATGCAATTCATCGACTCTTGGGACGATAACAGGCAAGTCCATGTGGGGGGTATTGGCTTTGATGTTTCAGAGGAAATAATAGGGCAAGCACAGGGTTGCCTATTAAGGGTAAGAAGCACAGTCGTAGGAGTAAGGTGCCAGATCCTGAAAATATGGGGATGTTCTTTAAAGAGGGGGACGCAATTGTCAAGCTTCATGGTGGTTTTGAGAGAGAGAAGTTGACTGCTCTGTGGGGGAAAGTTTGCCTCATGATAATGAAATACTTTATGCTGGAGGGACGCTTCAAGGTATTTATCATTACCACTTCGCCTTGCTCAATCATTTCAGGAATAGGTTAGAACTTAGCTTTCCCTTCTTTCTACTTTCATCCCTTGAGAATTCCATTCGATCCATCAAGGAGATTCAAGCTAAGAACCCTAACCATCCATCCATCCCTCTCCACCAAGGGCTCATCCTTAGGCTTTATCATTTCCATTTGGCGTTATGCCTGCCTAAGCAAATTGAGGTTAGTCTTTTGGAGGATTCTCCTTCAACCCTGACCTCTGTTGTTAAGGGTAAGGGAAAAAAGTTGTTGGGTCCCCCAAAATCTTGACTCCCAAAATCCCTAAAGGGGAACCCAGAAATGTGGAAAACCAAGGAAATTCACCTGTGGGCACCCCTATTCCGAAGTCTAAGTTTAAAACCCCCAAGAAAGCTAGCATGAAAAATGATTCCCCTACCCTGGAGATTGATAAGGGAATTGTGACGTCCACTAAGAGGGACTGAGAGGCCGAAGAGGATGAGGGTACTCCATAGCTCAAGAAGGCTAAGATTAGGAGAGTGGAATTTCTGAAGGACTAGGGGACTTCAAAAGTCATTGACCTGGAGACTGGGCCCAAACAGGGGGAGAGTGGGGACTTGGGTGATGTTGTTGTTGCTACTAAAAATGTGGCCCATGGTGTTCAGAGGTCCAGTTGTATTGCCAGTATTCCTTCCACCAATCTATAGGGAATGGACATTTTTAGGGATTCTAAGTTTGTGGAGGACATGTCAAGGGAGGGGGAAGATGAGACTCCCACTGAATCGATCCACGAGGATGAAGGAGCCACTCACTTTCCTGAATTGAACCAGCCATACTTAGATGATGAAGAGGAGGAAACATAAGAAGCTTAGGGGCAGAAAAAGAAGGATGGCTGCTCGTTGCATAGCAAGACTGCGGAGGAGATGGTCAAGCTTAAAACTAGGATTGACAAACTCTAGAAGAAATGGCGGGTGATGGTGGAATTTGCAGCTAAGGCTCTCCATCGTGCGGCGTCTGTGTTCTTGGTTGTTAAAGAATTCGATGGTAAGGTCAAAGGTATTGGGGTGGATAGTTTGGGTGACTACAAAGACATGGTTAAATTCTTGTCGAAGTACGAGATTTCTGATAATCCCTAGTTGGCCTGTTGGTCTCTAGTTTTTTGTTGTTTTTTATTAGTGCTCATTTTTTACTATTGTTTGTGTATTATTAATGTACTGTCTCTGGCTCGTTTAAGGCCTGGTTTTGCCCTATGGGTTGCTTTGTAAAGGGTTCTGGACCCTCGTCTCTAACTGAACTAATCAAAATCAAATACAATGATTAAATAAACTTATATATACATACAAAAACCCTTTAAAAGTTTACCCAATCAATGAGCATGACATGTGAAGGAACAACACAAAGGCATAGAAAATAATGTCTCACCATTACTGGGACTCATCTATCTCATTCCACCAGTTGGAGGCTATTAGAAATGAAGACAACAGCTACACAAGTGGAAATCTGATTTAACTGAGATTTATGATCTTTAACAATGTAGAAACTATGAAGATAACAAATAGAATCAAAACCCACAACACAAGAATTAACACCATACAAGAAATGAACATATAACACAATATGTAATGTGGAGAAAGCCCTTTTGGGTAAAAAACCCCACCAAGAAAAGAGGCTTGAACAAGTTGTATTATCTTCAAATCTAAAATACAATACATGGACTTTCTCAGTCTCTTCAACCTTCAATCTGGTAGAACCTGTGTACAAAACTTATGAGATGCATAACACATACAAGGTACTGATTTTATAGAGGTTTTACACTCCTCAAACTAGGCGTCCACTTTCTTTCTCCTTCGAAACTCCAACATGCAGCATAAAATGACCTCTTACATGTCCATGCCACTTGTCAATAGTCAACCATGCAAACTTGGGCACCCAAGACCAAGAATGGCAACTTACAGCTCATAAATACAAGCCAAAAATAGTAGATTCCTCCAATGTGGCACCTACCCTCATTTACTTTATTTTTTCATAGTAGTAAATGTTATCTCATAACTACCTCTGGTAACTCCGAAACTTACTGGTATAGTAACTCCATAAATTACAGTGGACAATTAATATATTTTACTACTATCGGTGAAACCATCTCATCCCTTATGGATAATTACAAACAATAATAATGAGAATAAATAATATAGGGATTTACAAGGTTGATGGCACATTAATCCCAATAGAGGCACCCATCAATATTGTGAGGACTTGACTCCACCCAAATAACCCCTCCCTTCATGGTGATGATGCTAGTGATGGGAATACCAAAACCTATCATGGGAATGGTCCTAACCTTCATGGTGGAGGTAACCATTTGTAGAGGCTTCTTGGTTGAAGGAACATATTCCAAAACCCCATAATCTTTTGTTGCCTTCTTCATAATAAGCCCATTCCAAATTGTATATATCAAAATATATTAAATGGGTGTTAATGTTTGTTTTCTCAATGTGCTAGAGAGCCCAAAAATGAATCTAACATCCCCAAGAAAAAGTTTGTCCATCCCTTTTTTAATAACTAACCCCTTAATGCATTCATATGGTTTTTAAAAATAGATTTTCCCCAAATAACTAACTTTTTTCTCCTAATCCATTGACCACTAACTTTATGCCACACAAAATCAATTTAAATGCATGCCTATTAATTTGTTAACAAGCCTAAAATCCCTCATATGTGCGCTTAACAAGAGGATTATTTAAAATATGAAAATGTCATCTAATTTAAATATAATACTATTATGCATATACTATTTTAGTACGTATACATAATCACATAAATAACCTTTAATAGAACAAAAGTTCTTAAGGGCAACATTATTATAATGTACCCTATTTAAATATATTATACAATATTATAACATATTATAAATAGGTTTGAATTTTAGTAAAATTATATATTTCAATTAATTATTTCATCTATAACACACAAAACTTATAAAACTACTTAAAAATCACACTCGTAGAATGATGTTATAAAAAAAATTCGCTCAATGACATTATTACTTACTCAAGATACATACTAACTATATGATTTGTTTGTGTGCAGGTTCTTGTTAGTTGTCGTTGCACCAAAAGATTGACCTGTTAATGCCTGATACAACCACTTGACTTAACAAGCACGGGAGGCGGTTAAGCCCTTGTCGCAAACCACCGCAGCACAGTGCTAAACAAGGAGACCAAGGGTCACACCTTGCAACAATCCCCCCCCAAGCGCAGCGGGGTTTGAACCTGTGACCTCGACTCTGATACCAGTTGTTAGTTGTCGTTGCACCAAAAGATCGACCTGTTAATGCCTGATACAACCACTTGACTTAACAAGCACGGGAGGTGGTTAAGCCCTTGTCACAAACCACCGTAGCGCAACGCTGAACAAGGAGACCAAGGGTCACACCTTGCAACAGTTCTTTCAATCATGTTGCCTTACCAATCGTCAAGAAGCTCTCTCTCTCTGATAGTGAGAGTGTCGAATCTTTCTTGACATATTCACAAACACAAACAAAAGAAATAGTTAGTTTGCATCAAATCATGATAGATCTAACATTTAAATAACAATTTAACATGTCATAATTCGACATCTACAATATTTTTGAAAATGTTTAAACATTACTTGCAATTACTATCATTAGCAAGTCGAACAATAATCAACATAATCATAATTTTTTTTCCTAATTGTTTGCCAATCAAAATTTAAATACATTAAATAAGTATTTATAACTAAGCATAGAAAAAAGTGATGTGACATTATGTACTTGTAATATGATTTAACTATGCATGAAATGACTTTTTTAAACTTAATATTTAGCATGCAAAATAATACCATAAAATTTTGTAAAATAAAATATATTAAGGCTAATTGAATAATTTTGATTAAATTCTATATTAATAAATTGTATCTTGTCCTACCTAAAACATTCTACAAAATTCATTTTATTCAAAGGTGCTAACTTTCTCTAGCTTGTACACATGTTCTTTGGTTCCATCACATGTGAACATGTGTCACGCTATGAACACCATGTGTAGCAAAATGGACACAGAGAAAATAAATAACCAACATTAAATATATGAATGATTAAGGCAAAGCTTGTGCAAGTGAGTATTCTTTTCATGAGACATGTCTTTGTGTTGCATTTGATTGATGGTTTCTTGGTTAACATGAGCTTTAATAAGTTTGTTGATGGCTTCACAAATGATGGTTGGTATTTTATTGGAAGTGATGGGGTGGATGATGTAACTATTCTAAGAAATTCTACTCCAAGAAAACTTTTGGGTTCACATCTTGCTTCCTCTTATGGGTTTCCTTCTTTTGGAGGTTGTATCCTCTATGCGAAGGCATCCATGCTATTGCATGTTCATAACCATTGCTCCCTTTTGACTATTTTGGATCATTTGAATAATTTTATGCTCAAGAGATCAATTATAATCACATCTTGATCACCTACCTTAGATCTAAAAAATGTGCCTTTGTCATCACTTGTTCAATTCTTAGGAGACCATTTATCAGAATGGACAAATAGATATATTGATGGCTATTCTATAGTTGCTTTGAAGTAGGAATTTATAGTGAGCAAATTTTACTTTAAGAGAGACAAAATTATTGAAGTGGTAGTAAATGAGCATGGCCATGAATTAAATGCAAACCTCGCACATTTACTTAATGCATTCCAAGTGGTAAATGTAACTATAAACACCTAAATCTTATCACATCCTAGTGTCACACTAACTAACTTTCTCACATCATTGCATTAATTAAATAAATCATATAAATTTAATTGATTTAATCATTCTTCTAATGTTCTGACATTAGTTAAATAAATCATATTTATTTAATTAATTTAACCATTCTTCTAATGTTCCAACATTAATTAAATAAATTATATTTATTGATCCAATTATTTTTCTAATATTCCAACATTAATAAAATAAAATAGATTTATTTAATTAATTAATCCTATCATATCATCTTCATGATTCCTTTCTATTCTTGATTCATATCAACTCATATCCCATCTTATCTCCTTCTTGATTTCTTTCTATTTTAGCCCATGTATAACTAGTTAATTAGAAATAAATCAAGGATATCATCCTTATATCCAGGGCCTAAATTTGACAATTGACCTTGCCTGTCAATATTTTTTTTTATGACGGTTATCTATTCAATGGTGCCCTTAAAACACTATGATATACCTTAGTATAAGTAAAATTTTATATAAACCAAATATATATATATATCATCATAATCCTATAAAAATTTTGATAGTCTGTCCAAAATCTCTTCTTTCATATGATATGGTCTTTTTTAAAAATTTATTTTATTTTACAGAAAAAATGCCTAAATATGGCTAAACAACCATCAAATTTAGGTCATTCTTATATCCTTCTTTTACTACAAAAATCCAAAAGGAATCTATAAATATCTCATCTCCTAAGCCATTTTAGGAGAATGAATCAATTGGAAGACGAATGCATTTTGCAGGATTATTGAACAACCTACATCTCTTCTCAACAACAATAAATCATTGTGCATATCTCATAGGCATCAAGGTTTGTTGTGGTGAGAATCTTGTTTGGTTTTCATCATTTATTTTACCTTCCTTAGCTTGATAGGAAGTGTTGTTAGATTTGAAATAGGTGTTTTTATTGCATTATTCCTTATTTTATTTCAAATCTTAGCACCAATTTTTAACAACTCTACCAGTGACCTTGTCCCTCATCTAACTTTTGTGTTTGTAGAATTTTGTTAGTTTGATCTTGCAAGTTTTTTCTCTTTTATGGAGTGATTTGGAGAGGCAGTTTTATTGGGTATGTCCTAGAGTGAAACAGACCTCACAGTTCAATCCAAAAGGCCCAAAAACATAAGGATTGATAGTAAACACCCTAGGGTTTTCTTGCAGATTCTGATAGAGGTTTTTTAGGCCCTCTCTATACTTGTCATACAGTACATACCATACATCCTTCGTCGTACCGTCTTTTATGTTTTTGAACTCTATTTATGTTGTTTTTTTTTGTTTTGTTTCAAAAACAAATAAAAAAATTCCATTTGTAGGTATGTAGGGTCGTACCCTACACCCCCTACCATACCGTGTTTCCTATGCTTTTTTTATTTAAAATAAAAATTAAAAAAACTCATACTTTTAAAAGCACTCAATGCTTAGCTTAGCGCTTTCATTAAGCACTTAAAGCACTCAACTACCACTTTTAGCCTTAACCGCCAACCCTAACTATGATCGCCAACCATAACGCTAACCACTACACATGATCACGACTCTAACTACCAAACTTGATTGACTGGTTTGGAGACCCCCCTCCAAGCACTGTTTCTTGTATGTGTCCAACAATCTACCACTTTATCACCAGAGTTATTAGATGAATAGCAATAACCATAAAATGAATGTTGAGACTTGTTCATTTGTGCTTGCCTTAGAGGAAATGATCTTGTGAATTTCTCCTTGTTATCTATATGAGGAACACTAGTTTTCTATGGGACATTGTTTTCCTTCCTCTTATTATTCTCATTATTGATTGAGCCTTTTAGAACATCTGCATAGCCTTTTGGTTTTTCCTCATTTCCTTTCTTTTGCTACTCATTTGAAGGTTGATCTTCCTTTGCTTCATGACCAAGACTTGTCTTTATGAATGATGAATTTTTCCGATCTATAATGTCATCCATGGTTTCAGTACTTTATCAACCTTGAGGCTATTGTCTGGCTTGGTAGTTGTTTTCTCTAATTTTGTCCTCAAGTAACTAATTTCAAACTCATACTTCTCACAATCTTCTTCTTTTATCTTAAATTGATTCTTAATTCTTCCTCGATCCTCTTTGCTTCTTCAATTTTGACTTTTAGATCTTTAATCATCCTTTCCGCTTCTCCAAGGGCTTGTGATACCTTCACCTTGAATTCACTTTCTTCTTGAACTTTTGACTTTAGACACACATTTCATCTTTTAAGTGAATGAATCTCATCATACGCAAGGTGAAGTTCTTCCTCAAGATCCACTTCTTCATCATCCTTGTTCTTCTTGTCTTTATCACCTTTTGCTTCCATCGCCATGAATAGTATTTCTTCTCTTGAATCTTTCTCTTCTTTTCTTTTGTATTCACTTTTGACCTTTGTATATGTTAGATCCTTCTTCCTTTGCTTCTGATTCATTGTTGGAGCTATCACATGATTCAAGCTTTGAATTTTTCATCTCCTTTGATGCTTTGAATGTTTCCTCTCTTTTAGATGAATTTTCTTCTTCAAACTCCATATCTACCTTTTCATCATATTTTTCTTCTTCTAAACCCATTTCAACATTTTCTTCCCCTTTTAACTTTTCTTTTCTTTCACTCACAAGGTCATCTTCTTTTTCAAATATATCATCTTTCTTTTCCATTTTCATGTGTATTCCAAGTGCCACCTCATCGTTTTCATTTAGTTTTATTGATGCTGTGTGATCAACATTCTGTTTAGTATAAATTCCTTTTCCCTTATTTCCTTTTCTTTTTCCCATATGTGCTCTTAAGATCTACCTTCTAGTGGTTAGGCTATATTCGAAGGAACTTGCTCTGATACCAATTGATGAGCACACAGTTATACTGAGACGGGGGTGAATCATTATACTACAAACTTTTACTTTTCCAAACTCAATCAATCATATCAACTACACATATGCAAGATCTAGCACTTAAGAACACAATGAGAACACACGATTTATGTGGAAACCCTTGCGGGAGAAAACTGTGACACAATATTGCTTATGTATATGTTGGTGTTTCAATTCGCACCTCTGGAATGCGAGTTGGAAATGGGTAGCCATGCACAGATAAACTGCTCTCCTATTAAAAGGGGGAGTTCCCTTTTTTGCTAATGTTCACTAAAAAGATAAATAAAACCAAATTTTGCCTATCTTCTTTTTGATTCTCAACTGCGAGCACAAGGTTATAAAACTCTAAACGCTGTAGAAGAGGTTTTTTCCCTTTTTAAAACTTCTACTACAACTAAGCAAAGACTAATGATGCTTTTAATCTCCTGAGTAAATTCAGAGCAAAGGAAATTAAAAGTGAACAAGGAATGATTGTTTTAACAAAAACTTAAGCAATTTTCTTCCAGATTTATACCACAAGACTTATAGTACTTTAATGATGAAAGCTGAAATGAAACTACATAAGCCAGACATCTGATGACAAAAACTTGATGAATCGAGATAGAATATCAGAGCAAAATAGGCATGAGACTTCTATTCAATATCACAAAGTTGGCACAACTCCAGGACAACAATGCTGCAGCAAAAGGTAGGCATACAACAAGCGATCAAACACCGGAGAACAGATTACACAAAGTGAATGGACACTTGGAATATCAAGATTTGCAGGCTAGAGTATGCACAGTAAATTTGCTATCACAATTACCATTACATACAATGGGCAAGGATGCCCTTATTGATACTAAAATCAAAGGAGTAGGGAACCCTAAAATCTCCTTGATTAACCCTAACTTGCCAACTCGCAAGCTTTATTACTATTCTAAGAAAAAGATACAATAAACAAATGCTTTAAAGCAAAGAAGATTCCAACTATCACAAGTTGATTTCTTTCTAAATATAGAATGGATGAGCTTAGGATGAAAGCAAATGCTTTAAAACAAAAAGTATCTGTTTTAAAGTTGTTTTCTCTTGAAATGCATCCTCATCAACATTCCTGCTTTTTGGTGATGTCATCCGTTGATATTCTGGGAAATAATATCTTCTAAAAAGCAGGTGACTACATCTCTGCTAGGAACACTAATACTCTCTAGAATGGTATTCTGATTCTCTAACATTTCTTCACCATTGGCAACCATCTGAAAAAAATTTGTGAACTTCACCCACAGCTTTGTCAAATTTTACTGTCATTGTGGCAAAACAACTCATCTTGCCAGCACTGATATCATCATTAAAATTGCTACGGACGAGAGTCTGGAACTCTGCTTGCACTTCCCTAAGATCATACAGAGTACCATCTTCTCTTTCATACGAACACGGGATCTGAGAGGCAAAATATCTGACGAACTTGAGGATGTTGACTACCTTTTATTTCCATTATGTCAACTCTGAAATCATACTGTCATAAGTTTTTACTGTGAAAAGATATTATGCTTTCCAAGTAAAAATTGTCTTCTTATCTTCAGCTAAATCAACATAATCAAATGCAATCTTCAAGCCAGAGATAATGATCTCAAACACAGGTCTATTTTCTACCATGGTCTGTTGCAACCCCTGAATGCCTTGGCATAAATCATGAGCGTTGTACTTTAATTGATAAAGCTCTGCAAGTATAACTCACCCTTTAGTCACAAATTCTTCCACCCAACTGTTCATGTGCCTCCCATAGAGAACTAACTGACTGAAATGCCGCTGATTGGCTGGTGATTCTAGATTTAGTGGAAGAAGTAAATCAACCTGTGATGGACCATGGAAAAGGTTGGAAATGTACTGCCGCAGCTGTCTGATTTCAGCTTTGAGAGCTGCTTTGTCTTCTCCATCTTTCAACACCCTTTCTTTCAAATTATTCGCTACAACCGCGAAGAGATTTACATCTGTATGGCGGGTACTTCTACCAAGGTTAGCTTTGACAATCGTGAAGTTATCAACCTCGACATCATCAGCACTTCTATTTTCTGGCGGTGTTGCAGTTTCAAGGATTATTTCTCCATCCACATTCTTTTTAATGCGAACCTGCTTCTTCAGCTTCTTGTTTGGTGTGTCTTGGTAGACACTTTTAAGCTCTGTTAAATCCAGCTGATATGAGGGCTTTCTCCTCTTCCTTCCTATAATGTTTTCAATCCAGGATGAGCCATCCTCTCTTGGAAACTCAGTTCTAACCTCATCAGCTCCTGATGAATCAATGTGTGCATCAGAGTTACGAACTGGCGAATCTGGCTCTGATTCTATGTGGATAGGAGAAGTGATCGGTGAAGAAGGTGGAGAGACATGATCTGAAGGTAACACTTCAACATGCGACATTGGTTCAATAGGAACTTCTGATTCAACTGGTGGTTGTTCCTGCTGGACATGAGTTGGAGACTCGTCCTTTTTCCTCTTTAACTTAGCCATTTTTGTTCCTTCTGGAAGAACACTCATAGCTTTTACCCTTCATTTTGGCTTGGAAGCGGAAGGCTCTGATGGTTGCACAACTGGTGTCTCTGCTAACGGAATATCATCCTTCTGCTTAGCCTTCAAGAATATTATACTATTTTTAACGACTCAACTCATTCTTTCCTCAATGGAAGTGCTCTCTTTTACTGACCAATTAACTGGTGGCAACGATTGTTGCTCAATTTGGTCTTTGAAATATGTGGGAAGTAGAACTTCACCACTCTCTATCAAACCCTCTATATCTTCTAATAGGATATCAGACATCTATTGAAGAGTAAACCTGTTGTAACTGTGTTCTTGCACTTTAAACTCATCAGCACAATTAGCCCAGAAGTCTTCAACCGCGTGCTTGTGCGTACAATTTTGACCAAGATGTGATGCAAAAACACCACGAGGATCATATGAAGATCTCTTGTCAAAAAACTTAAGACCATATCTGGATGATTCATTACCTATTGCCTTGGCATCTGCTCCAGATATGCATCTGTAAATACTCATCCCAAGTAGAAAATTGAAAGCTACCTTGCGTCTGCTACGCAAAAATGTATGAACTTCATAGGCTTGCCTTAAAAATTCCATAAATCCTATTTCATCTATAGGATATCGCGACAACATGGTTGACTCTCCTGAGAAGCCATATACTCTAATGTAGGAAAAAGTGGGAAATTAGATAAACCAATCAGCCCATTCTGGCATCTACTGAAAACCGTATATGTAACTCGTTGTCCATATCTCACACTGCATGCATCAGGAATGCATCATTCACCCGCCTGTAATGTCGTTCAGCTTGAGAGATTTCCAACTGCGGGAAATGATGATAAACATGCTGAATACCTAGAGTTCCAACAATGTTCAAACCTTTGAATTGACCCTGAAAAGCCATCAAATACACAAGGTATGATATCATGTGGAATTCGTGGGCCCTTTGAAAATCAATTATTTGTTGGTGGAGACTATCACTGATGAGTGCCGACCAGTCATGCAATTCGGTTCCATCAACAATCTGGGACATGATGTAAAACATCCAAGGCTGGAACTTGTTAGCATCTACTTGACTCGTGATTCGACTTAGCAGAGTAATCATTATTGCATGTTCCTCCTTGAACTCTCCATGTCCAATGTTCTTTGGCATAACGTTTTGCTTCTCTTTTAACCACCTCTGACCAATCTTTTTTTTGTATTTTTCTTTATCATTGTTCCAAACCCTCTTGCATTATTCAAGTGAAACAATTAAGTTTTCTCTCCAAATTGGTATTGAAAAACACTTCTCAATGTCGTTTGGCCTCAAGCTGTAGAGCACACGTCCATCTCTTGACTAGATTTCTCTTGTGACTGAGTTGTAATGCGTCATGCAAGCAATTACAAACTTGATACTTTGCACTGTGATAGGAAAGGATGCTGCTGCAAGCAAACCGAAGTGTCCTAGGTTCTTGATAGCATTATTTCCTGCATCCTCCAATGAATGTAAATTGATCACTGGAAGTACTTTATGCAAGTCTGTTTCACAAGTTCTCAGGTAATCGTGAACCAACACCGTTTTGTGCCTGATTTGTGTTGGAGAGTACTGCATATTGGAAGATTTGAAATTTGACTGTGAACACGCCTATGTCAGAAAAATCTTGGACAAATGGCTGAAAATTACTTGCTGATTTTTAGAAAAAAGTAGAATGTGAGCAAAAAAGATGGCACATGGGTTTTGTAGATAATTCTGTTTCGAAGCAACCCAGATTGTCAAATTTTGAAAAAGCGGAGATTTTATCAAAAAAGCAGGAAATAAGTGGATTCCCGAAAAAAAAAACTCCAATCTTCAAGAGGATGATATTCTGGATGGACCCATCTTGACGAAAACTAAAAAAGCTCTGGTCAGATTTTTGAAAAATGATCCCCTTGAAACAAGGATCCTGAAAAAGCGAGCCTCCTTGCTTCCTCAACCTGAAACTATGAAGAATGTTGAAAAAACACTTCGTTTGGGTCTTCGAATCTTCGTTGAAAGAAAAATAAAAATATTTCCTATGGATGCAACCTGCAAAATATAATGAAATAAAGAAGCCAAATGCTTGTCTTTATAGATCTTTAGGGCGAAAAAGCAACTTTATTTGTGTGAGAATAAAACTTCACTCTCATCCATGAAGAAAGCAACTTTTAAAGCACAAATCCAAGTGGATGTCTTCGAATAGGAAGAATCCCTATTTTGTAGCTGCCTATGGCTTCATGTGCAAGATGACGAAAAATATCTTCTTTTGATGATGTCATCAAACACACGAGTTGAAAGAAGTGCTAGCCAAATTTTCTTCGTTTTCGACACTTCAACACCCGTTTTGACTTAAATATGGTCTGTCTCTGACTTCAACAAGGTGGAAAAATGTCACCGTTGACTAAAAAAGCTGACTAATCCTGACATTTTGGAGACCTATCAATTGAGATTCCATTTCCGGCCTCCGACTGACGATCTGGCATCGTTTGACCAAGTTTGACCTCCTGAAAACTGCCAACAGGCGAAGATTGGGAACAAAGATGTCAAAAAACACTGTAGACAGAGGAAAAATTCTATCCATGAGCAAGTTGGGCGCCCCAAGTCACCTGGGGCGCCTGGTTTCACCAGACTTGCCATTTTTTCAATTTTTGCAACTTCTTCAATTTCTCGATTTGCGTGTGCGTTCCGATGGCGGAGGACCCCTATTTGACTGTCAATTTCTATCAACTGGGATAAAATTGAGTCTAATGATCTAACAGATAGGTAGGCCTGATGAAAGTTGAGTTGATTGTACCTTCTGTCTGCCTCAAAAAATGTGTTAAACTAATCAACTCTGAACCGGACTGGGCTGACGGAAGGAGACTCACGTTTTTTGAGAAAAACTTCAAAAATAAACTAACTCTGAAGGATTTGGGCACACCAAGTCACCTGGGGCGCCTATCTTTCCATGCCTTAGAAAATTTTCTAAAAAACTCAATTTTTGTACCTTTTCTCGTTTTCTGTGCCCACAGCTCCTGTTTGATCTTCGATTTTGGTCGTTCCGATGACTGCCAAGGTGGGATGGAGGGTGATCTAAGCAATCTAAACATATCTATAATGAAATCCTAGCTTTGACTGACTTTTGACTGAGTTTGACCAAGTTTGACCAACTGGAAACAGGCTGACTGAAGCATTTTTGATGTTTCTCGAAAAATGTGAAAAAAATCTAACACTTGAAACGTTGGGCACCCCAAGTAACCTGGGGCACCCGATTTGCCAACACTTAGTCAAATTTTTGATTTCCAACCTTTCATTCCACCTTGGATCCATCTTGCATCGTTTTGTGTGTGTCATCGAGTCGACAACTGTTCATCGGTTCTACGTCATTGGAACAACATTAAAAACTTGTCAACGAGCTCTGGCACATGAACTTTCTTGTTGATGACTTCTGAGCTCATGCTTCGCCTTCTGAAAAAGCAAAAATGACCCAATAGAGAAAACTTGGTCGTTTGAAGATTCCGTCTGAACTGCGCTGATCGTGAAGCAAAATTGACCAATGAGAATCAAGCACGACACCAGAGTCAGAGATTCTATTTTTAGAAACTTTCTATTTTTTAGAAAGTTTTGCTAGCATCCATATCTCAAGAAACCCAGAAAACCTAATCTGACGTCTATTTTTAGAAATTTTGCTTTTTTTACTTTTTGACGAAAAATTTTCTAGACTTGTTCAAAATGCCTTAATGAAGCAATTTTTTTTATTGGGTACAACAGTATATATATTAGTCTTCTTTCGTAGGCTCCAACCTACTAGAGACTCCAATCCCCACTTGTACAATTTGTGAGCACCAACCCACTGGAGACAACAATCTCCACTTGACAGAATTATAGGCACCAACCTATTGGAGGCTCCAACCCCCACACAAACTAAGCTCCAACCCAACAAGAGGCTCCAACCTGTTGAAATTAAGGAACACTAAGAGGGGGGGTGAATTAGTGTTCAGCAAAACTTATTACTTTGTTCCTTTATTAATTTATCACATACATCCAAAAGAAAGAAGCATGAACACAAGAACAGAAACAACAAGATCACAACACATGAACACCAGGATTTTTACGTGGAAACCTAGTTAAGGGAAAAACCATGGTGGGGGTTAACCCACAAGAATTTATACTCTGTTAAAAGTATTACAAATGGGAAGGCACATGCCTTCGGGCACATTGCTCAAACCTCAATGCTCAATGAGGCTCACTGCCTACAAATCAATTACATAAGTTCACTGGAATGTTTGAACTGATAAATAGCATCTAACAATGCAAGATTACGGTTCCGGTTGAGCTTAGTACACTGACTTTGGACACTTCATCTCTCTCTACCCTACTTCATTGCTCTGCCATGATCCAGAGCTTAGATCTCTTTACTTCGCACTTGATTCTACTATACTTCACACTTATTCCATCATATTCGCACCACCACACTACGAAATGCTCAAACTCATCGATTATATATATCCACTACATGGAATTGCATCAACTGCAGTTAGCCTTAAGAAAAACTTAGACTTTTTAAGAACAATGTTATATTGGATGAATCCATGCATAAACACCAGTGCAGACTAAAACCTCTGTATCCAAGTCACCTTACATGTCAGCCAATACCACTGGATCTCACAAATTACTCAACCAACAACTTTTCTTAATCTGCACAATGATCAAACACCAAGTCAACTTGTTCTTCACTGGACTAAACTGTTTAATCAGAACCTGATACTCATATGCATGTGACTTTCAATCCCTTCATCACCAGAGGCTAAAATCTTGGATTTAGGTAGCCCTGACATCCTTTAACACTCCCTTAGATTTGCAACACAATATGATTTCCTGTGGAGAAATGCGGACCAAAATGTTGAACCCTGTCATATACTCTATTCCTATCTATCCGAACTTAGACAAATCTGCAATTTGACTTCCGGTATGATCCACGGATATAATGCAGATGTGTAAGATAGATTTAGTTGCCATCAATGACAACACCTAACATGCCTAGCAGTGTCTCTTGCCAACAATCTCCCCCTTTGGCATTGATGGCAACACTTAGTGAAAAATGACTAAGTGTTAGAACAACTCCCCCTTACTATGTACACTTTGTGATTTCCAATTGCTAATTGCTCCCCCTTAGCTGAATTCCTCATTTTTCACTATTTTCCTCTCCCCCTTTGACATCAATGGAAAAGGCTGGGATCCGTATATCAAAATTCATGCAAAAATTTTATGTACATACTTCCGCATATGAGCACACAGTCCTTAGGCCTTGTTCATCAGCAAAAATATATCACCAAAAATGTTTTTCAATTGTGCCAATTCATTGTCCCAGTTCTTCTTAATGCTGGCCAAAATGGATATATGCCCACTGAACAAAAATGCTTGTGATTTTGCCTTTTGGAGGTTAGTAGGATCACTAGTAGCAGCACTAACTTGGGATTCTGCCAATAGATAATACTTAGTTTCTAATTTGGGGGAAATTAGTCCCCATAGCTCATCCAATCTACTCAAAACATTAACCTTTTCTTTCTCCAGGTCACTCAATTCATTCCACAAACTCACTACTTGGCATTCTTTGGTAGATATAGACTCAATTAAAGGACTATATGACTGAGAAATGTTAGACAGTTTGAGCTCTAAGTCCTTATTCTTTTTCTCAATATCTTCAACAACTTTAGACTGATTTAGACAAAACTTATAAATCTTTGCACCTTCTGAGAGAGCATTTTGAACACTCTTTACACTAGTGTCAAGCACTGATCTATCATACCTAATTATTTTCCTTATTTCAACAAATCTCTTCTCATTTATTCATTTTTTACTTTAACTTATGTTGACTTCTCTAAGGTTTCAAAATGAGTACTTACAGAGTTTATCAGACTCTTCAACTGACCCGAGGGAGAGTCGAATGAATCCTTTTGAAAGGTTGGCATAATCTTTTCCAGAATTCTGGAGGCAAGACCAAGCAACTCACTGTCCTCAATGTGAGTTTTCAGAATCTCCTCTCTTGCTTTTGCTTGTGCCATAGAGGCTAACTTCATCTTTTGTAGAGGGGAAAGAGTGTCAAAATTGATAGGTCCTTGAATTAGCTCCAGTTCATCAAACTCAAGCTTGTCTTTCTCAAGTAATCTCTTCACTGCATCTGCAATGTCTCTTGCCAAAAATGCAGTTCCATCTTTCAGATCCTTGCCGGTAATGTCATCTTGCTTTTGCTCTTTAATATTCTCTGTTGTTTCTCCTTCTTGTTCATCCTTGTCCTTAACCTCATTTGCTTCTTGCTCTTTATTCTTCACAGAGGCATCTTCACCAGGAGCATCTACTTATGTATTCATCTATGTAAATTCTCCAGCATACTGGTCCGGAGGAATTTGAGTGTCCTATGCACCATCAAAATTAACTTCCTCCACCATCTCTTTATCTCCTTTATTTAGTATTTCATCTTCTAGAGTAGAGATGTCAGCTGGTTGTTCACTTTCTTTCAACTCCTCAACATTTGGAATGGAGGAATCAATTTCATTATCAGTTTCTTCTTCAACAGTGTGAAGATTATGCTTTTTCAATGCATTCAAAAGAATCTCCTGAGTATCTCTAACTACCTTATCAATCTCTCCCAGGATGAGCATATTCATTCTGATCTTACTCTTAAAGTCCTCTTTCACTTCTTTGAATATCAGGTTCTTTTGATCTAGAGTAATTTGAGGATACAATTTTATTAGCACATGCTCCCGGAGCTCAAAGTCTTTAGCTTTTGCATTCTCTTTTCTTATTTCTAGAATTTTTGCAAGGGTTTCTGGAATTTCAGAAGTTATTTCAAATAAAGTCTTACTATAGATATTTAGGTATTTGACTGTTGCTTCCTCCAAAACTCTCTTATCAGCATCACTGTAGTGATCATAAAATTTAGTCATTGGCTTCAAGTTTCCATCTACAGTAACTAACTTAATGATGTCATCCACAAAAAGAGAAGGCTTCTGAACATAAGCCTCTGTCTTATGCCTTTTACTTGACTTTATGCTTTCGGAGGGCTTCTCCTTAGACACTTTAGCAGCTTTGGTGCCTGAGGCCTTCAACTCCTTAACCTCATCATATGTGTCAGTTTCTTCTTCATCCACTTTCTCCATACTGACATATGTTCCTTTTCCCTTTACCTTTGTCCTTTTTCTTTCCTTACCGGTAGGTTTTTTTGCAGCAGGAGAAAGTGACACACTGGAGGTTGAACTAGAACTCCTAGTAGACCTTGCTTTAGAAGTGGATTCCACCTAAACACTTCTCTGTTCTCTGTCTTGTTTCTCCTTCTCAGCTTTCTCTATCCTTTCCCTGTTTTGTCTCACAGCTTCTTTTGTTATGTCAATGCTTTCTACATACATTTCAACTTGTCTTCGAATCTTTCTCTTAGATTTAGGTTTTCGGAGCTCAACATGCAGTTTCACATTGAGTTCCCCATATTTCCCAAATCTTTTAACTGTGGTGTCCTTTGGTTTACTCAGAAGGTGTTGAGCATACATATCCAATACTTGCTTATCAACTTCATACCCCATGGGCATGATCCACACAGTTCTTGGTTCAGCTGCTTCCATTAAACACTGATCTGTATCCACCATAAAACAGACTATATCCTTGTATTTTTCAACCATAGATGTAGGGATTCTTTCCCTTGATTGCACCATGTTCTAAAAATTCTTGAAATATCCCCAAAGAGCAATCCTTTGGGTATTGGAGTCACCAATCTTGTTTAAGTGCTCTCTTATTTGTATGGCATTAGTCTTATCACTGGTCCAACACATGCTTTTCTTGCTGGGTAACTCATTCATGAAATAAAAGAACAAACATAATACTAATGTACCATACTTGAATTTATTCTTCTTGTCCTTTTTTATCTTGTTCAGGTTTTCCATCAGTTGGTTCTGTAGCAACTCACACAAGTCATAGTCAGCATTCTCTCTCAACATCTGATAAGCTGCATAGATAGCTGTACCAGATACAGAATTCTCCCTGCTAGAATGATATATCTTGTATCTAATCACCATTGATGCAAATTTGACATCCAGATTAGTGATGTCATTAATTGTCATTGCCCTTTTATCAAACTTTGAACCGGTAGCATCAGTCACAGTTTGATTCTTTACTGACTTCAACATTGGCAGTCCATCAGATGAGTTCAACCCTATCATGGCCTTGATGGTGTCCTTGGTGATCTTGAAGGGTTTCATTAACCACATAAACTCATCATGCATCTGACTTAGCACATACCAGACCCATTCATCTTCATCGAAGGATAGAAACCCTATAATCTGAATGAAATGTTTATCTTGTAGTGCCTTATACTCAGGTTTAAGGCCATGAATTTCATCCCTCAGATGATTCTTGAACAAATCTAATAACTTCAAGTCCCCAAACTCATCTATGCTAGCATGAATATAAGCCCTAATATCTTCAACATGCAACACACCATACATAACACTTGAAAAGGCACCTAACGAATCGACCTCTACTGATTTGTGTGGATGCTTCTTAAACTTTGGCCTAGGTCGCTCAGTGATATTCACAACCAGAGGTGTAGCCATTTCAAAAAGATCACAAGTTCAAAGCTTCGCAAAATAATACCTTTTTCTCCACGGGATTAGGGTTGGCTGATGAATTTGCCTGTCGCACTTTGAATCTTTGAAATCTTAGCTCAAGTGCTCTTCTTCTTGTTTTCTTCAAATGCAGAGTGATTCGTTGACTGAATGACTTTTTATGCTCCGCAAGACCTAATTCGCCATTGTAATAAATTCTCTACCCTAATACATCTGGTTACACTATTTTTGCATACAGTCAATCTTCAATTGCTCAGCAATCAATCGCATTAGCTTCTTTTCTTCCAGAAATTGCTTCAATAGATCTACAATTGGTTTCTTTATCTTCATTCATCGTGTCAAATTCAGGCACCCACTTACTGGCTGAGGGAATTATATTTTCAATGCAGCTCCCCCTGAGCCAGAGCTCTTGTTTCAATTCCCGGAGGAATTAACAGCACTAGATTCTGGTGCAGACCCATCACCATCATTCACTTCACCTTTCTTTACCCATGTTTTGTTCATTTCATTCTGGATCTCATTCACATTTACTTTACCCTTGCCTTTATCTTGTCCTTGCATATTTTGGTTTCTGTTTACCGGACCTTTTCTATCATCATTCCTGCTTCTACATAATCTTGCAATATGACTAGATCTATTGCAATTGAAGCACACATTTCTTTGTTCATTTATTTGATTTCCTCTTGATCTACACTGGTTAGCCATGTGTCCAAATCTATTGCAAGCAAAACAGTAGCCATTGGGAGAATTGACATTTCTTCTGTTGTTAGAGTGGTTCATCATCATACTTCTGCATTCATTGGATCTATGACCATACCTTTTACAATTGAAGCATTGATCGGAGAAGGATGGACCACTTTGATTCACTCTACTTTTGTACTGAGTAGCTCTATGACCAAATTTGTTGCAATTGAAACAATTTCCATTGAAAGATGGATACCTTTGGGCATTAGGTTGTCTTACCGAAGGTCTTCTAGGTATGTTTCTCTGATTCCTTGATTTAGGATTTCTTTGACCGAATCCAGAGCTTTCACCTTTCTCATTTCCTAGACCATGCTTATCATCTGCCATTTTCTAACTATCAAGAAGCACTTCAAGTTTAGCTGAGCTTCTCTTGAACTTCTCTTTGTATTCATTTGCAACTTCTAGGTCATGTTTGAGAATAACAATTTGCCTTTCAAGTTGTTCCTCATTATCCCTAGTTTCTTGTAGATCATATTCTAGATGACCAATTATTATGTCCAATTTGTAGCACTTTATGTTCTTTATTTCAGAGATTGATTCAGTTTTTCTTCATTCTTCTTCCTTTCTACAATTTCCTTGGTTAGCCTCATCACTCTAGATTCCATCTCATGTTTTAGGATGACAACTTCTTTTGCCAGCTTCTCACATTCCTTTGTCTTTTCTTTTAGAGCCTCATCCATATCATTGTCTTCATTCTGATTTGCTAACCGCTGAAATAGCTCTCTCCTCTTTTCATTGGATTTGCTCAGTTGTCCTTTTAAGGTCTCAATGAAATCTTTAGCATCTTTAAGGTTCTCTTGCAGATCTTTGATTTCTGCTCTGGACAGGTCAAGATCATCTAAGGCTACTTGAAGCTATTGATTGATACCATTAGAGTGCTTGAGTGGACAGATTGAAAACACCTTCCCAGATCTTCCTCAAGTTGTTAAACTTCTTCTCAGGAACCTTGCTTTGATACCAATTGTTGAAATTAAGAAACACTGAGATGGGGGGGTGAATCAGTGTTCTGCAAAACTTATTACTTTGTTCCTTTATTAATTTACCACATACATCCAAAAGAAAAAAGCATGAACACAAGAATAGAAACAACAAGATCACAACACATGAACACTAGGATTTTTACGTGGAAACCCAGTTAAGGGAAAAACCACGGTGGGGTTAACCCACAAGAATTTATACTTTGTTAAAAGTATTACAAATGGGAAGGCACATGCCTTCAGGCACACTGCCTAGAGATCACTTCTCGAGGAGGCTCACTACCTACAAATCAATTACATAAGTTCACTGGAATGTTTGAACTGAGAAATAGCATCTAACAATGCAAGATTACAGTTCCGGTTGAGCTCAGTACACTGACTTTGCACACTTCATCTCTCTCTGCCCTGCTTCACTACTCTGCCATGATCCGAAGCTTAGATCTCTTTACTTCACACTTGATTCTGCTATACTTCACACTTATTCCATCATATTCGCACCACCACACTACGAAATGCTTGAACTCATCGATTATATATATCCACTACATGGAATTGCATCAACTACAGTCGGCCTTAAGAAAAACTTAGACTTTTTAAGAACACTGTTCTGTCAGCCGAATCCATGCACAAACACCAGTGTGGACCAAAACCTTTGTATCCAAGTCACCTTACATGTTGGCCAATACCACTAGATCCCACAAATTACTCAACCAACAACTTTTCTTAATCCGCACAATGATCAAACACCAAGTCGACTTGTTCTTTACTAGACTGAACTATTTAACAAGAAACTGATACTCAGATGCACGTGACTTTCAATCCCTTCATCACCAGAGGCTAAAATCTTGGATTTAGGTAGCCCTGACATCCCTTAACACTCCCTCAGATCCGCATCACAATATGATTTCCTGTGGAGAAATGCGGACCAGAATGCTGAACCCTGTCATATACTCTGTCCCTGTCTATCCAGACTTAGACAAATCTACAATCTGACTTCCGGTATGATCCACTAATATAATGCGGATGTGTAAGATAGATTTAGTTGCCATCAATGACAACACCTGACATGCCTAGCAGTGTCTCTTACCAACACAACCTCTATTTGATAGGCTCCAACCTATTAATCCTTCAATGAATGATATGGTTTACTTCTCCGCAAGATCTTCCTTTCACAAAACTAATTACTCCCTTTATACAATCTTGATCTAAACACAAATCTGAGTCAACCACAAAGATGCTCCACACTTGAATCTGATCCACACTCAAATTTGATCCATAATAAAATAACAATCTTCCTTTCAAGTCTAATCACACACTTCCCTTCAAGTTTAATCCAAATCATGCATAACTCATTTATACACAACTGATCATAATCATGGCATTATCTTCACATAAATTTATGTCTTACAATCTGCTCTTGTTTTTCACATATATTCATTATATATATATATTTGCAATTATCCTTCTCACATGGGTTGCATATATTCTTTAATATGAATCTGATATACTCTTCATTTCTGCCCTTTTATCTCTTCTATATTTGCTTCTTAAACTTAGAAAATATTCATTTAAATTCTTGCTTTAAGTCACTCTACCACAAGTTTTTATATAATCTTCAAATGAGATGTCTTTATGAATAACTATGTCCTTTCATAATGGACATGACACTTCAAAGAGTTTGCACCTCTTCAAGAGAATCGCACCACATCAAAATTAATTGTTGCATTAAAAAAATGATCGTTGCCCTTTAAAATTGCATCTCTTCTTTTATAAGACTTTTGTCTTATTTCCTATTTTGTCTTTTTCTTCACTTCAAATCTTTATCGTTGCTCCTCACATTAGTTAAACCGCGACATTTTATGAATTAATCATTGCCTTTTAAAATCGTTGAATATACAATCGTTGCCTTGTCTTATATGTTGATTTGTCTTTTATGAATAAGACAATTTTGTCTTATTTGAATTTTGTCTTATATGAATAAGACATTGTCTTATTTAAATGTTGCCTTCTCTTTGATCTTTTAATTGTTCTATTATATATAATGATCACTGCTTATATTATCTTGATCGAACCACACATATAATTATCAATCGCTAATTAAGGTAAGTCAGCTTTTTCAACTAGTTTAAATCTTTAATTTAAACTATAATATAATTGCTTCATTTCCATTCAACTTCACAATGATGATGACGATGCTTTGTCCTTGATGATGACGATTTACTTCATGTATTGTATGACATCAATGACAATATATTCCAACAATCTCTATAGCGATTTCTTAGACGTCAATCTTGCCAACAATCTCGGTCTTATGTCTTTGACATTAGTGACACCAATCTTGTTCATGCACCTTCTTGACATCAATGACATGTTCTTAGACTCTCGTATGTTCATGACTATCTTCTTAATCTCAATGACAACATGTGTATGCACCTTTGACATCAATGACAACATTTCCAACAAAAACACCATTCACGGCGCTTGACTCAGGCAAGCTCCTAAAGAGCACCCAACCATTTTCCTTCTTGTGTGTGTGCAGGTAGCATCTGGAAGAATCTACAAAAAACAAGTTATAGGAAGTAGGAACACAGAAGGGCGAAGACATAAGAAACTTAACATTCTGCCAAACCCTAATCAGGGTCTAGGGCATCCAAGCACCCTAGTCCTTCTGGGCTTTCAAATATGGATCCAAGTTCTACTCTGCCCTCTAATCCCCGCTGTGGTGTTAGATTTCTGATATTTGTTTCTGACAGTCTGTTATGCTCCGATCTTGGTCAACTAGGGTTTCTATTTTGCCCTAGCTTGATTGGTTGGATTTGGTTGATTCTCCCTACACAACAAAGGGACAAAGCCCCTGTAGTTTGGCTCTCCTTCAAGGGTAGAATTCAAGCTCGGCTTGTGTTCTAATGTTAGATAGAAGAGGGTTTAACCTAGTTTAATCTCTTGGGCTAGGTCTCTCTTTTTACCAAACAATGTCATAAAATCAAAACCTCATTAAGAAATAAGCACACAAAAGGACTCCATGCACAACGACTAATTTCATCACCAAATCCAAACAAGATATTAGAGCAAGCAATACCATGTAATGATGTCTAGATAATGCTAAGTGCAAGTAAGATGAAAGTGTGTGATTAATTTCATTTCTCATATTTTCTTTTCACTAATTTTTGTTAAACAACACCCTCTTGTATGATATCCTTTCTTTGGTTTAAGTTGTATACCTCACATAAATGACGATCAAAACATAAAATAAATATTATTAAATAACATATATTAACATTCACAATAATTTCTTAAACATTAAGGTCATTAAAATAATTCAATTCATGAATTTGAAATTACAAATTTAAATAATGATCTTCTATCATGAAATGTCTAGGATTAATCAACATTCACTTTTATGCATAAATTCATTATAAAACTAACTTAAATTGCCCATTTATCTAATGTAATTATCATGTGGGTCTAAAATAACTATTCCATTCCAAAATTAGAATTATAAAATTTTAGGGCACTACAATTCTTTGTTTATGTGTTTAATAGACACTAATAAACTAATTGATTTTTAGACGAAAGAACAACATCTATCCCTAGGTCAATTTATATGTAAGAACAATGTGGAGAATTTAATGATTTCAAAACACCATAGCCGTAAGTCTTTAACATTTCAATCCCACATCCTAACAGAAAGTAGACACATTTTTTCTTGAAAACGAGAATCATGCCAAAAGATAATGATGGTGAGCATCACAAATCATATCAGTATCACCACCATTCAAACTTATTTGATATTGTATGATAGTGGAAACTGGTAGGAGAAATTCCCGTGAGAAGAGGAGATGAAAGGATTCCATCCATCCACTCTTAACATTGAGACAACGAGCTACGCATCATATCTGCAGATACCAAAAAGGACACCATTTTTATAATCAATTACAGACCGCTTTTCTCAGTTATTTTGCTCTGGTGCAGCAATGTGTGTCCAACATTTGGGAGTAAAAATTACACATCGAAAGGGGCATTCCGAGAATTGAACTCGGGACCTCTCGCACCCTAAGCGAGAATCATACCACTAGACCAAATGCCCTCACATACAAAGAAACTTGCAATGTTAGTGTTCTATCTGTTAAATTAAGCAGAAAATTCGTGAGATAAACTGTTGAGAGTGGGATTTGAACCCACGCCCTTTCGGACCAGAACCGAAATCTGGCGCCTTAGACCAAGTCGGCCATCTCAACACGGAAGCCAACGGTTCGGCTGTTTGTTTAACTTTGCAAGCAACAACACAAAATAGCTTGAAACTTGGCACGGCATTTTATAGATCTATTAAAATAAATTTTCTTTGCAGTTGTACTCATCACGATGGGTTGATGGCCATACGAGTTATCTAATTTGATTGGGCGTTTTAGTTTACTACCAATCCCACTTTGGTGTGGAATGGGTATGGAAGTTTAATTGTTGTCTTTTTAAATGAACCATTCCATTAGACCATGTGTTTTTTAAATTGATATTTTTTTCATTTTGTGCTTATATGGTCTAATTATATGGATCAATTATTTTTTTATTTTTTTTCAATATATTTATAAAAAAAATATTTTAATATTCATTAAAAAACAAAGCAATAAATATTAAGTTGTCTATAACAACAATAGTTTTTAATTAAATGTAGTGCAATAATATCTAGAACAATAAATACGAAATAGATTTTTTAGAACATTTGTGAGTTTGAAACAATGGAAGACACATCAAGGAATAAAAGATAAGATATTAGTTGAGATATAAGAAAACAGGTGTTTGGGCTTTCCATGGGTTTTGATTTTATGTGTGTTTATTATGAATGGTTTTTATTTTTGTGAGCTTGTTAGGTTTTATTTGTATCTAAACTAATATGTCTTTTTACATTTGGGTGATGTCTTATTGGACTTGATTTTGTAACCATCACATGTTTTTCTCTCTTTTGGAGAGGAGTCTTGTCCCCCTGGGTTTTCTCCTTTTCTCCACTTTATGATAGATTCTTAGTTTTTAAATGGGTGTTTGATCAGAACTTTTTGTTGGGACCCATCTTCATCTTCATCTTTTTTTTTAGCTTATGTGTAACATCCCTGAGTTGCACTTGGGGGGGTGTTGGTGTAAAATTATATTTATACATTGTCATAAGTTAATTAGGGAGTTTATTAGGAAAGTATTTTCCTTTATTAGTTGTCAATTTTATCACTTAGGATAAGATTGTACTTATTTGCTTTTCCACTTTGTTTATTCTTGACAAATGCAAATGTATATCTATGTATTATTCCTTTGTGAATAATTTAATGCACATGAAGTATTGATTGCAAATTTGATCCTCTAGTTTTACTTTTTAAGCAATTTTCACTTTTTTTGAAGCAACTCCCTTTGTAGAAGAAATACAGTAGATGATCTTGAAATCTAATAAGTGTCCTCGAGATTTCTTGTCCTAGCATTGTGTGTGTATCCTAAGATGCACCACAACTAAATAATAATACACCACACATTTCCTAATTGAAATAATGGGTCACATTGGTGAGAATATCTTAGAGCTCCATGAAGTCCAAGGGTGTGATTGAGGTGCTTGACGATTGTTCTTTAGATTTTGATTTTTTGAAAATTGCGTATATGGGAAAAAAATCATGTTGAATTCAATTTAATCTCTATTATATTGATTCATAGGGATGTTTTTGGTCCTATTGATGTATCTTCACTAGGAAAACCCTTGTATCATGTATTATCTATTAATGATTTATCTTGAAAAACATGGGTGTTCTTTCTAAAATAGAAGTTTGAGGTCTTTAGTATGTTCAAGGAGTTTAAGGCTCTTGTGAAGAATCAAACAAAGAAGAAGATCAAGGTTATGGGAATGGACAATGGTTGATAATTTTGCTTCACAAAATTTGAGAGGTTTTGTAAGTATAATGGTATAGAAAAATAGAAGACAACTTCATAAAGTGCTAAAAAAAATAGAGTTGCAAAAAGAATGAACATGAATTTGGTGGAAATAGTTAGGAGTATGCTCAGTGGTGATGATTTGGATAAGAAAAGAAGCAATTTCAATATTGTTTGTTGTCTTGTCAATAAATCTCCTACATATGTACATATTGATAAAATCATAGCAGAGATTTGGATAGGCAAGAAGCCCTCTCTTCAACATCTCAAAGTTTTTAATTGTAATGCATGCATATGCCCAAAGGAGAAGAGGTCTAAATTAGACTTCAAGGTGGACAATTGTATCTTCATCGGTTATAGTGATGTGTGTGTTGGGTCATGAAATCATAGCTCCATAATCCTAGAGTATTATCATATCCTCAAGACCATGGTAATATAGTCAAGAGGGTAGGACGTGGGCTCATCAACATATTATGGATGATTAAGGCCAACTATTGTGAGTGGGTAGGCTCAGCTTCATCTCTAGGCTCTGTCATCCAAGGGGGGCGTTCCTTGAGGTCTCATCAATAGGATAATTAAAAAAGCATAAAACATTAGACTCAAGGCCTTTAAGCAGTCATACGCAATATGCTATGAACCCCAAGATTTATCACTAGGTTCATGTTAGCATTGACTACATGTGGACCTACAAGACCTCCAACAAGTAGATGGTAACTCACTCTTTCCGTACAACAGAAGATAACATCAGTGTTATTGTTGGAATACTAAGGATCACTGAGAGGGGGGGTGAATCAGTGATCCAATAAAACTTGTTCATTCATCAATCTTGTAGAAACAATTTCTAACATTATCATGCCAAAGACATCTACAAATGATAGAATCACACAAATAAAACCATAACACAATATGTAAAGTGGAAAACCCTATCCAGGGAAAAACCACTGTCCAATCCTCACCAAAACTTTATTAGGTCTCACTGACCAAACTCTCACTAATTACATACAAGCCTCACTGGCTAGGATCTCATTGATCACATACAAGCCTCATTGGCCATAAACCTCACTGGTTACAATGCCGCACTGGCAAATGATCTCACTGATCACAAACAAGCCTCATTGGCAATCACAATAACTCCAATTACAAAATGTGAGAACATACAGAGTACTACTCTGTTTACAATGAAAATCAAAGGTTATAGATGAGTTCTATAAGTCTTATATAAACACCTTATCTCTCCTAATCAACATCTCAATGATATCTCTCTTTTACATAACAAGACCAATCTACCATACATATAATCCAAAGGAACATTACTTTGACATCATAGAACAATACAATAACTCCTGATTACAATGGCATCATGTCACCAATTTCACTTGTTTGACAAACAACCTATCAACAACCAGTCTTGCATACATGAATGATCATTAGTCTGCTATATATGTGGACAGATGAGTCACTGAATCTCTACACTTGGATGATCAAAATAATAATACAGAATAATGACTTCATGCTACATAGACAACTGCATTCACATGAATCTCTTCACAAATGAAGCATATGCACACTGTCCTTTACAAACTTCAAGAATACAGAGACAATCCTAATACTAGTCATTCAAAACTGTAAAACTCTTCTTTTAACTGTAATCATAAAACTTCAAATGCATACTTAGACAAAACCTTTTGATCACACTTATGTATAACACTAAAACCCACATGCTTGTTGTCTCACTTAGATAGTTAGTCTATGCAGAATACAGAGACAATCCTAATACTAGTCATTCAAAACTGTAAAACTCTTCTTTTAACTATAATCATAAAACTTCAAATGCATACTTAGACAAAACCTTTTCATACCCTCATCAGTGCTCAACAGATGCTCAGTCTTACATCAAAACATAAATTATCAAGTCTCACATTACCTTAGCATCACCAGATTCTATCATCAACCTGCAAAAGAAAAAACTCATTCTACATACCTCAAGTGATATCTGCATGCAACCATATGCTCTCATACACATTCTATCTATTCATCAATATATGTTTATACATGTACACCTTAACACAAATTGTGTTCACATCATGCTAAACATCAATAATACTCTTCTGCAGATAGAACATTCAAACTCCCTTATGTAGACAAAACCTCATTACAAGGTTACATTGTGAATCAATAACTCTGTATGTTACAAACAGTTACACCAAATCAAATCTCTACACATTATATATATATATTCAAAATATGAATACCATGGTTATTTGCCCACATATGTTACTATAATCAATCAAGATATATTATCAAGAAAACTCCCAAAACATTCACACAAGTCTTAAATCAAATCTCTAACCCTCGAATGCAGTTGAACAATTGAATGGTAGTAGTTAGCACACAGTTTCTAGAACTGCCCGTCAAATTTCAACCGGGAAGGTGGTCTGTTGTAATTTAAAACAAGTTTAAATCTCCTCTGTCGATGCGCACTTTGGCGCCCTTGTATCCACCATGGATTTGGTGTTCCTTCTCGAAAACTCTCCACATACCTGACAACCTCGGTTGCATTAGAGGATGGGGTCGGTAAACTTGTGGCATCAACCCCTCAAAGTGTTTACTTAAGTGAACTATTACCTCCGATCGTCGGTCAACGCACAAACATAACAAAAGTGCATACGAGTTACAATTGTAGTTTGTGTCTTAAGCACTAACAAGGTTTTTAGGGTTTTGAGTCCATAAACACTTAAAAAATGCAAACCCTGACCTGTGAAAAAGAAGATTTAAACTACTGAACTCAACGTGGAAAATAAAGATGACACTGTAGAGACATGAATGGCTTCAGAGAACGTAAAAAGAAGGCAAAACATTTAGCATTGACCTAGGAAAGATTAGATGAGAAATAGGGCACAAAAAGGTCAATGACTACTAAGCACATAAAGAGCTCCAAGATCATCAACATGCACTTATACATGACAAATGTGCTCTGCTAGAAAATAGACAAGATCACCAACAATGAAGCCAAGTGTTGAGACATGAACACAATAAAGGTGCACCACTTGATACTAGTAACACAAGACATCATGTGGACATCCCACTATCAATTTGATGCTTTGAACTGCTAACCAATACAAGACACCTAAACACATTGTGATCTTGAGCATCTTGTGACACCATTGCACAATCTTTAACACCACACCATCATAAGATCCTGATGTGAATCAACATCATCAAGTCACAAGTCAACTCATGACCAACACATCAATACCATCAAATCACAAGTCAACTCCTAAAGCATGATTGCATGAAGCATGAACATCAACAATCACTTTAGCAAGCTTCAACACAACATTCATCTGTCTGAGATGAAACACTGCATCATTGCACATAAATAAGCATAAGCCTGAAGGCCCTATGAAGAACAATGACAAACTCCATCAACTCAATCAACCTACAAAGATCGTGATCATCTTTTGATGCGGAGACAAAACTCTATCATACAAACTGATCGGCAAGAGGGTGGTCAATGTCTTGGCGATCTTCACTTTATCGGCCAAACATTCCCCGTCAGCCACCTTGCTCTTTTATCTTCCCGACGTTCAACTCTTCCCGATGTAAGTCTTCACCTTTGTATCTACCGAGAGATACATCCTTCAATGTACATTCAGGATATGCATTGTCGGTGTGACCTTCCTCGTCGGTGAGCGCTTTGTATATGCTCCTGATACACCGATGGCACAGCTTGTATATACCTTCGCCAACTTGTGATCACCAGTTTCCTTCACTGTCTCTACCAGTCACCTCTTGCATCTAACACAATGTATATGCGCAATATACATTCAAAACATACAACCCAAATATGCATTCAGTGAAGCCGACTATTGACTTTCCTTGTTTGCCGATACACTATCGGTTAGACTTCCCAGATCGGAAGCTCTCAACTTTCTCACTCCGACACCCTTTGTCACTCTGATGCAGAACTTAACCATTCACAAGATACTTTGCGACATACACTCGGACATACAATTGCGAGATACATATGAAATGACCCCCAACATACATTAGTGATATACACACATAATGTATATCCGGTGAAACAACATAAATCTTCGCCGATCCAAACCTCTACAAACCCTGTAACTTCACATATCCTTTTCTCCGACAATCACACAGATCTTAGACTTTGCCAACCTAGCACATGAGGATGCTAGGATCTATCAATGCATCTTGTACACGATCCTGCAAACACAAATGAACAAAATGAAAAACACAAAAATGAACTGTACAGCCATTCCACCGATTTCAAAGAAATCTAACCGGTGGAATGGACTAAGAGTCCATGTCGCACAAAACAGTAAATCGATTGCATAGAGAAAACCTAATGAATTCAGATGACAGAAAGATGCACAGAACTTTGTTTATTATGCCTTTCAGAAAATGTGCATACAGATGCTCTGTTTCTCAATTACAATCACACTGATCTCTAATCTCAACTACAACTATTGAACTGAACTCAACTCAACTCATTACATTCGATCTGCTCTGGGGTATTTATCTACTTGCCTTGAGTAGTACCAACCTGACTCCAAGCGGCTAGGAGACAACCTCCAAGCGGCTAGGAGATCTAAGAACCTCCAACTGCCTAACAACCTTTGTAATTACAGATCAACAAGTGTCCTTGGGACTTACAACATAAACCTAGATACAAACTAAAATAACATGCATTGGTCAAACAGACCTTATTACATAAATGGTCTTATAGGACCTTATTGGAAACAACAAATTGAACATCAAACAGTTGAATGCCTCATGGAGGCCAATGTGGATTGGGTGCTCCTGCACCATACACCCCACCGCAAAAAGAACTCATGCCACATGAGTTAAGGCTTTGTTTTGCTCTACCTGTATCCTCTGTTATCTCATGTCTTCCCCATGATCTCTGAACTGCAACCTGCTTCCATGGAATCAAAGACTCATGCCTAGCTTTGTATGCTCTACTCACACCTTGCCATGAGTGACTACTTGCCACCAGACCTACCCTTTTCTTGCCATTCTTTCTTACTGTCATCTTTGTCTGAACACCTGCATGGGAAACCTTGGTTAATGCTTCTTGTACTACTGTTATGGCAAAATATGTTTGCCTTTCAACCCTTGTTGGTTCTAGAGGACAAACAATTGTCCCTACTATGATAGCATCCTTGTCTTTCCAATCAACTTGTGGCTGCTTGTAAACCTGCTCTTGGACCTTCTGCTGATCCACCTGATCTCCATCACCAAAAACTGAAATCACCTTCAAACTTTTTTCCTTAGCAACCCCACTCCTTGAGGTATCCTCAACTTCCTTTGTGCCTTCTTCATTGAGCTTCACAAACTCTTTCTTACCCATCAAAATGATCTTGGCTGCCTGCTTTGCTTCAGTATCCTCCTGCAATGGTGTCATCACAAAAGTCTTTCCATCCTTCTTGATGGTGTATGTGTTAGCATATCCATCATACAATGCTTGCCTATCAAATTGCCATGGTCTGCCTAAAAGTAGGTGACAACACTCCATGGGCAAAATGTCACATAAAATCCTCTCCTTATATTCTCCAATCTAAAAATCAACATATGCTTGTTCACTTACCAAAAGTGATTGACTGTCACTTACCCAAGATGCTTTGTAAGGAGTTTGATGAGGAATTCTTTCTATGTTCAATTTATCCACCATTTCCTTAGACACCATTGTAATAGCGTAAAATTGACACAGGTCAAATTAAGTAAATATTCTGATATTTATCTTAATTCATATTTTCTTCTGTCCTACAAATAAATATTATAAGTTTATTTGATTGGTTCATTATCCTACAATTAAATAAAATCATTTTATTTAATTAAAATCCATAAATTCTTCTAATGTCTCAAATCCTAAATCCACCTCATCAATCCACCTCATCATTCCACATCATCCCTTCCACCTCACCATGTTGCACATATAATTAAATATTCTTAATATTTAATTAGCTAATATCCTCCAAAATCCAAAATTGAATTTTTAATTCAATGTCCCCCATTATTCTCCACCAAATTGAATTCTAAATTCAATGTCCCCCATTATTCTCCACCAAATTGAATATTTAATTCAATTGTTCCCCATTATTCTCCACCATGAATTCTTAATTCAATTGTCATAACTCACTATCCTCCACCAAGGATTCTTAATTCAATTGTCATAACTCACTATGCTCCACTCTGAATTTTTAATTCATCCATTATGAATTAAAGATTCACAAATAATGAGGGCCATTGATCTCATCTTTTGATCCTCACCCTCCGTTCTATTTTCAGAAAATTTATAAATAGAACCCTCTTCTAAGCAATTGGGGGAGACTTCTTCTGGCATCCTTACTATGCCCAAATTCCTCTAGGGAATCTTCTTCTTCTTCTCTTCTTCTCTTCTTCATACCGTCGTAATGCAGGAAATCATATCACATAGCCATTTCATCTTGTCATCTTGAGGAATCGAAGCAAGGAAGCAAGCTCCCTGAGGGCCCATCTTCATCATTCAAGATCAAGAAAGAATAGGTGACCAATGGAAGCCGCAGGGTAACAAGGTTGTAAGTTTTATGCTTTCATTTGTTTATTCTTGTTATTCTTTTTTTATGGTGCAACATGGTGAGGTGGAAGGGATGATGTGGAATGATGAGGTGGATTGATGAGGTGGATTTTGTGAGGTGGATTTAGGATTTGAGACATTAGAAGAATTTAGGGATTTTAATTAAATAAAATGATTTTATTTAATTGTAGGATAATGAACCAATCAAATAAAAAATAAAACAATCCACAATCTAATCCACAATCTTGTGAGTGTTTGTCTTTGCAAGTTTTCTTGTTGCAGGATACAAGTGTTTTACAGAGCACATTCGAGCATCAACTTCCACAAACAACCTCCTACGCGCAAATCGAGCCCACCGTTGGGTCCAGACGGCTTCAAAGATAAGAAATCGCCTATACTTTCTCTAGTTTTGCTAGTTGAAAATTTTTGAATTTTTTTTTTTTACTTTTTTCGCGTATTTTTTGCAAAAAATCAAATAAAAAATATTGAAAAATAAAAAAATTAAAAAAATAAATAAATAAATTTAGATTAGATATCTCTATTTATTTCTGTTTTTTTTAACATTTAAAAAAACAAAAAACAAAAAAAAAACACAAAATCACACAACACACCCCCGCGCCCCTCCCACATTCCCCCACCCCTGACCCCCCTCTGCTCACAGCAGCCCCTCCCCCATTCCCCCCGCCGCCACTCGTGGCTACCCCTTCCCCCCACCTTGCACTACCCCACCACCCCGTATCCCCCCTCCCCCGATCCTCCTTCTCCCGCAGACATCCCCCGCCCACACCTGTGCCCTCCCCCGCGGCCTCCCCAGCGCCCCGCCTCCCGCACGGCCTCCCCCGTGCCCCGCCTCCCGTCGCACCTCCCCGCCACACTCCACTCTACACCCCCTGCCCCCCTACGATCCACCGCCGCCCCCGTGCCCCCTGCACCATTCCTCCCCCCTCCACTCCCACGCACCAAAACCCCCTCCGCTCCTGCCCGCCTCCCTCACGCCCAACTGTCGCCGCCACCTCTGCCCAGCTCCACGCTACCGCCGCCTCCACTTGTGCCGCCGCCCCTCCGCGCCTCCACCGCTCCGCCTCCCCCTTCACTGCATCCCCTCCCTCGACCCTGCGCCTCCCTTCCCCGCCGCCTCCCCTCTGCCTAGCCACGCCGTCCAGATCTACCACCACCACCGCCTCTTCCACCCACCACCACCTACACACACCAAAAACACAAAAACACAATACAAACTTTTCCACCAACTTCACAAACCAAAAAAAAATAATTTAAAAAAAAAAAGTAAAAATTATTACTTTTTCAAAAGCACTCAGCCCCTGGTCACATAGAGGACCAGGGGTCTGTTTCAAACCCTTAGCATAAAATGTTAACCACCAGGGGCATAAACTGCCCATGTGATCAAAAAAATTTGCAAAACCGTTAGTGGTTAACCGCCAGGTAGACCTATTTGTGCTCCCTACATAGCGAAATAAGGCCTTCTTTTCAAATTTTCACAACTTTTGCATACGATACCGAAATCGCACAAAATTGGTGGCATCGGAAAGAGGATTCCGAGTACTTCGTAGTTGTGAAGAAAATTTCGGTGATGGTACTGTTTTGACCATTTTTTTCGTAGTCAAAGTCAAACCTACTTACAACCTTCAAACGCACATAATGGGAGCAAATTTGATCATTTCTCATTGAATTTTTTTTTCAACGTGTATGGAATTTCGTCTAGAATCTAATTATGCACTTCATTTTCCTATATCAATTCAATTTTCATCTAATTTTATCAGATTCCTAATTTTCGCATAACAATATCCTTGGCTAGTCTAGTTGCTTCGTTTTTGATTTGGCGACTTGCAGGTGATCATACAAGGCTGGAACAACATCTGGATCAACATCTGGATCAACATCTACACTAGTTTGGATAGCAAAAACAATCCAGGTGCACTCATTCTATCTCATTTCTTCATAATCTTGTTTGCATACAAACTTCAATTTGGGCTCTAAAACGAACATTTATCTTCATCACATATCAAATTGGGCATAAAATCAATCAGTGTCTTTCAATCACATCTTGAAATTGGGATTTAAAAAGAACCATTGCTTGAAGTGCCTTCCTCACATTTCAATTCTTAAGGGTTAATTTACAAGCGTGAGTGTGAATCAAGAGTGCGTGTGTATGCTCTCTCCTCGCACCACAAGGTGACCTTGGAGATCAGAAACACCTCACTTGATTCGCTTTTGTCAACACCTTTCTTAGGAGGCCTGCTAGGGGATTTCATCACCTCTAGGGATGACCTCATCTGAGGCTGAATCGAAAGACACCCTCATTGAGATCAGAATCTTATCACTCTTGGCTAAGCCCCAAAGAACTTTCTACCTTTGGGAAGTGAAGGTGAAGGGTGGGTTACCCCCTTCTCCCAGCTATGTGATAGGATTTCACTTTCAATCCCTAGTCAACCTCGTGTAAACATTGCCCAAACCTAATTGGCCATACTTTACATCAAAGTAGACATTAGGGCATGTTGATGTGTCTTCCACAAGTGCTTGTTTAGTAATCAGCATATTCTTCAAATTCAACAATTCAAAATTGCTTATTGTGTCTTGTGTGAGTGACTCATGCTTGTACATGTGTGATCATTGAACATTGCCAAACCAATCAAAAACTAGAATTGACACATTTGATCTTGACTTGTGACACCTCTACATTCTGTTACGACGCATTTACTGCTACACATCCAAACTAGTAAGCTTTTCCAGTCTTGTGTCAATGGCAAACAAAGTAGAACATCTTAAGCAAAAAATCCAATCTCTGCAATTGCAAATCAACTTAGGTCCCTCTCCCCAAGAGTGTATAGCAATTATTCAACAACTCGACATCTTACAACAAGAATGGACAAGCTTGCAAGCTGAACGTGCCAGTACTAGCTATGCCTCACCCCAAAATCACATATCCTTTTCCTGTACTCATGACAAGGCAAATGCCCCCTCAAGTTAGAAATCGTATACCACTCTGTCTACTAGTCCTCCTGCGCTATCTTCTAAGACACATATTCCAACACATACCAGTTCTACACCAAGACCGACCTCAAGTTCCCCACTGTCTAAACCAACAAACAAAACATTCTTGGCTGATTTTTGGGAAAGATATGCAACATATGAAAAGCTATGGAGAATTCCAAAATCCACTCATCCATCACCTCATCCATGTACTCCTACACCTACGAAGGATGTGATTCAAGGACTATCAGCAGAGAGTCAACCATGTCCCCAAACTTTGATCCTTGGCCTTACCAAAGATTCTTCCAATGTCTTGTCAACGCCTACAACGCCTTCATGTCACCCGCAACCCCTTGAGCTTATCGAAGAACCTCCTATCATGGACCAAAGTCAAGGTCCATCAACCATCCATATTGCCAACCAAGAGCCTATCTAAGAGTCTTCTACCTCCGCTTCAATTCAAACAACCCCAGAGTTATGTCAAGAGCACACTTTAGAGCATGTGGAAACATCCACCCTTTGTCTAAACCAAGATCAAAACATTCCCAGCCGACCCCTTCATAACCTTTATCTCTTCACAGATCCTATACCTATACATGAGCAAGAGATCCAATCTCCCACTATGCATAACCTATATCTTTTCCCTAATCAAGATACTACCGTTGATGAAGAAGCTATCCATGAGCAACTTGATCCTATGCCTGAGCTAGAGCCCCAATGGCTTTTCTATGATCCAGATGATATCCATAATCATGAACCTCTCCATGAGCCACTTGATCCTACCCATATCCTCACACCTATACATGAGAAGGAAATCCAATTCCAACCCATCCATAACCTTTATCTGTTCTACGATCAAGATATGCCCTATGAAGAGGATGTCCTTGAACAACTTGATCCCACACCCATCCATGAGCGAGACACCTCCATTACTCCTATCCATATTCCACCTAGTCACATCCGTGATCCAACAACTTCCACTTCCCTTGATGAGACACTTGCCCCCCAAGCAAGCGTAGAAGATCGAACCAGTAATGATCCCTCACCATCTGTTATTGACCATGCTACAAAGACTACACCATATATCCTTGGTCTTACTACCTTCATGCATGAATGTTCTTCCTTAGAACACCAGCAACCATTATCGGCTATCGCCTCTTCCTCATCTAATAAGGAACTCGCTGCTAGTGCACCTATACATAATCTTGTTGTCCACCACATACTCCAGAAGATGAACTATCAAGGTAAAGGCTTAGGCCTTCATGAACAAGGTATTTTGGAGTCCATCCATGTCAATGTCCCTGCACCTTCATACAGCCTTGGATACATACCCCAAGGTAAGCAAACTCAAGATGTTGGTACTTCCTCCACTCCTCCTAAATCTCCCACTTTCCATCGCAAACCCTATCATATCCCCAAAACATATGTCACCATTCCACCTCCATCATCATATAATTGTCAAAAGCATGTGACCATACACCTTCCACCATCCAAACTCCCTCCACTACTTCCAACTCCTAATATCCCACCTCCCTTATCATACACATCCCAAAAGCATGTGACCATACACCTTCCATCATCCAATCTCCCTCCGCTACTTCCAACTCCTCATATCCCACCATCCAATCTACCTCCACTACTTCCAACTCTTAATATCCCCCCATGCCATTTACCACCACTTCTTCCACCACCTTATACATCCATCTATACATCCTCTCAATATCCCAATCATGGCCAACAAATGCACATACTGTCTAAACAAGGAGCTTTGACCAACCTCACTTCTACCATCCCACGGGGATTCAATGACAAGTATGTGGATGCCTCTACCTATCAAGTCAAAAATCCTAAGAGTCCTCATGACCTAGGATATAAAAGCCAAAAATCAAAGAATTATCCATATCAAAGGCTGCATACTCCCATACACCTCAATCCCAAATTGAACAAGGTGTGGATCCCCAAGCAATAAATGATTACTCCAAAAGCTGCACAAAAGATGCATACACCCAAACCCATACCTTCACAGGTACTACCTAAAAACAAAAAGGTTTGGGTACCCAAGCAAAAAGCCCTAAAGTTACATGAGGCATCCACCTCTCAAGAATCTCAACCATCCACTTTCTCCCATTCCATCCATAAGTCTGAAATTCTTCCATCCCACATGGCAAACAAAAATCAGGACAATACTCAGTCTATGTGGATCCCTGCCTGCCTACGTCATGCATCCACAAGCAGAAGTCTCCGTTGCTTCCTACACTACTTTCCCATCACTAGCTTCAATGCTTACCACGGTATGTGCAACCGTTGGTCATGATCCCCTTCCTTTCACTATTATCCTGCATATCTTCCTCATCCTATTCCTATGGTCCATACTTTTGCATAAGCCTTCCCTCCATATTCTATATCATACTCCACTATCTACCTACGCCATATCACTTTCATGCAATCCCCTACCAACATCTGTGAGTACACTGAACACGGTCCATTCAACAGTATCTATCTAGTGGGACTATCACCTTTCAAGGAACCATATACTTGACTCTTTCCATATCCACCTTCTCCTATCTAAATATTCAACAAAAAAAAAACAAGAGAAAAAAGAAAACAGTAAAGAAAAATCCCTTCATCCAATGGTGAAAACTTGGCAAACAGGCGCCTTGGATAAGTACCATGATGAAAACCTGGCAAACAGGCGTCATGTGTAAAGTTGATCTTCTATGTCACCTACACTTGGGGGCACCTTGTCTCATCAGCATATCACTCTTCCATTACATTTCCTATCCTATCCTCTATCCATTGCATACCTATCCTGTCCCGTCCATCCATCCAAACTTCCCTTCCTCTATTCTTTGGTCTTGATAAAAATTGGGGGCACAATGTTGACAAATGTTTTAGATGTCTCTTGACATACCTTATCCCTCCAAAACATGCAAATCCTTCATCCTCCTATCATCATAAATATTGCCATGAAAAATCCTAAGTATTCTACCTACAATGGGGCATGCTATACTTATGTGACATAGCCCTTGGAGATCACATCCTTGTTTCCATCTGTCTGCTATTGCCCATCCTCATAACCATCCATATCTACTATCTTCCATCCATCTACATATCCGTGGTGGTTCCTTGTCATCAGTATTGTTTGTTCCATAGTTGATCCATATCGGTTCCATATCGTGTCTTATCTGACCCATATTGGTTCCATATTGCGTCTCATCCGATCCATATCTTAGGTCCATTAGGGTTCTTGTCGAACTACGTCGCCTCTAAGCTATCACATAGGCAAGGCCATTTTCAATGCGCCCCCGAGGCTCTGCTTCCCTGTCCATCTTATATCTTGTCGTCTATCCTCTAGTCCATCCATGGTCCAAGTCCCAAACTACGCTGCCTCTGCGTTGTCACGTAGGCAAGGCCATTATCAATACGCCCCCAAGGCTCCACTTTCCCTATTCGTTCCATGTCTAGTCCTTCTATCTGTCTGAGTTCGCTCCACTTTCCCTATTCGTCCCATGTCTAGTCCTTTTATCTGTCTGACTCCGCTCCATTTCCTATCCATCACATGTCTTGTCATCTATCCCTCTATCTGTCCGTGTCTGCACCTTTATCTAGACAAGTGCACGCAACCAAAGCCCACTTCCAAACAAAAGTCTTGACGAAAAACATCAACCTGTCCAAGGCAAAACAAAGCACCATACTGAAACACTCAAGCTAAATCTCATATCAATTATGGCAAAAAGACACATCTAAATGCAAGAATGTTTTGTGTTGGTTAGATTAAGAGTCTTGATTTATGCTATCATGCCTTTCTATGCTACTCGAGGATGCCAAAAGCTAGAGATGCTATGATGGGGGCATGATTATTTTCGTTGTCTGCTGCTTTTGGATCAAACTTTAGTAATGTGACGATTTCTGTCTAACAACATGATCGGTAAAAGATCATCAAGGACTCTGAGATCTAAACATGAAAAGGGGCAATCCTTGTCTGTTAAAATGCAAGAAGTACTTAGGTCATCTAGATTCAATTTTGGCTAGATGCTTGTATTGACTTGTTAAATCAAAATCCATATAAGCAATACTCAGGTCATCTCGGTTCAATTATACCTAGATGCTTGTATTTTCTTACAACATAATAAAGCCCAATGATGAAAGCGCTTCAAAATACTTGCTATATCAAGGTGACAAATATCCATATCTATATCCATACCATATCATATCCAACTACAGTTCATATCCATTTCCATATCTATACTGTATCAAATTGTGTCTCATATCCATATCCATACCGTATCCAATGGCAAGTCCGTTCTTAATCCATGCCAATCAAGTCAAGTCAATCTTGTCAAATGATCCAATCACAATTAGTGGTCTTGATCCTTGTCCGGTCGTAAACCAACTCAATCAATCAATCAATCACTTGTCTTAGACATGATATTGCATTGTCGAAACCAGACCAACACACGCGTCTTACACGACATGTTTCATTTCCTGAAACTAGACACTATCCTTCGTGTTGCTCTAGGGATATATCATTCCCCACCATGACAACACTATCGTATCAAATGCCTTAGACAGGATGTTATATTGTCGAAACCAGACCAACACATGCGTCTTATACGACATATTTTCCTGAAACCAGACATCATCGATCCATATCATTGGTTTACCGCTCGACAAGGGCAATACCTTGTTTGTGCTTGTATCATTTGTGCATACTTGCATACTTGCTTGTGTGTGTTATCATTTTTATCTTGCATTCCATATCATTCATCCCTTTCTTCTGCATTCAACCATTTCATCTTCTATCAACATATCTTATCGTGAGATTGTCCGTTTCACGCCTGCCGCCTTCTCCCCGTCCAATCTCCCGATGGGGCATCCTATCATCATAACCTGTACCAGGGGCAAACTGGGGCATGTGTCATTATCAGACTATTCTTATTCTTTGAAACAACGTGATAAAACACATTGCTTCAAAGAGGGGCAAAATGTAATAGCCTAAAATTGACACAAGTCGAATTAAGTAAATATTTTGATATTTATCTTAATTCATATTTTCTTCTGTCCTACAAATAAATATTATAAGTTTATTTGATTGGTTCATTATCCTACAATTAAATAAAATTATTTTCTTTAATCAAAATCCCTAAATTCTTCTAATGTCTCAAATCCTAAATCCACCTCACAAAATCCACCTCATCATTCCACATCATCTCTTCCACCTCACCATGTTGCACATATAATTAAATATTCTTAATATTTAATTTGCTAATTTCCTCCAAAATCCAAAATTGAATTCTTAATTCAATGTCCCCCATTATTCTCCACCAAATTGAATTCTAAATTCAACGTCCCCCATTATTCTCCACCAAATTGAATATTTAATTCAATTGTTCCCCATTATTCTCCACCATGAATTCTTAATTCAATTGTCATAACTCACTATCCTCGACCAAGGATTCTTAATTCAATTGTCATAACTCACTATCCTCCACTCTGAATTTTTAATTCATCCATTATGAATTAAAGATTCACAAATAATGAGGGCCATTGATCTCATCTTTTGATCCTCACCCTCCGTTCTATTTTCAGAAAATCTATAAATAGAACCCTCTTCTAAGAAATTGGGGGAGACTTCTTCTGGCATCCTTACTATGCCCAAATTCCTCTAGGGAATCTTCTTCTTCTTCTCTTCTTCTCTTCTTCATATCGTCGTAATGCAAGAATCATCATAGCCATTTCATCTTGTCATTTTGAGGAATCGAAGCAAGGAAGCAAGCTCCCTGAGGGCCCATCTTCATCATTCAAGATCGAGAAAGAATAGGCGACCAATGGAAGCCGCAGGGTAACAAGGTTGTAAGTTTTATGCTTTCATTTATCTATTCTTGTTATTCGCACATTTCATTGTTGATTGGGTTAATTATCTTTATTGATTTATCCGATTTTCCCATTCACAACCATATTATCTGTTGAACCAGAATCTATGACTACCTTGCATATTTTACCTTTACTTCTGCAATTGATCCTAAAAAGAGCTCTCCTCTGTGATGGTTCAGCATTCACTGGTTCTTTGAGCAACATCCTCTTGATCATCAGACTTTCTCTCATTTCTAATTCTAGATTCACTTCAGGAGTTGGCACACTCACTACATCCTCTTGAGTCAATGTGGTTCTTCTCTCATTACCATGAGAAGTTGAGGCCTTCTCTGGACACTTATAAGCCGGGTGCCCTATCTTATTACAGTTATAACATCTCATATTGGAGAACTTGGATTCTCTGTCTGATCCATTTGTCCCACCTCTTCCATTCGACCTTCTTCCTCGGTAGCCTCCTCGGCTACTTGAGTCTCCAACTTGCTCTTCTTGGCTAGACTCACTACTAGGCCTCTAGTTAGGACTCCTGCCTCCAAAACTACCTCTAAAATTTTTGTCACCTCTTCCTTACTCTGCTGCTCACCTTTCCTCTTCAGCTTCTCTTTAGCGCTTAATGTTACTTGAAAGCATTTTTCCACTGTTTCAGGGGTAAACAAACTTATCTCATCTTGAATATTGACCCTCAGATCATTTAAATACCTTGCTACCTTGGCTTTTTCATCCTCCATGTACCCACAATGAAGAGTGTATTTGTGAAACTCCTCAGTGTAAGTAGCCACATCCATATTTTTTTGCTTAAGATTCTGCATTTTCCTGTAAATTTGCACCTCATAGTCAGTTGGAAGGAACTGGGACTTGATCATCTCCAGCATTTTGCTCCACAAAGATATCATACTCTTCCCATTCTTTACCCTTTCTCCTTGGGTGTAATTCCACCATGTAAGGGCAGTACCTTTGAGTTTAGTTTTGGCAAACTTAACTTTCTTACTGTCAGGAACTTCCTTGTACTCGAAATAGTTGTTTAGAGCCTCAATCCATTCCATGACTTCATCAGCATTCATCTTTCCACTGAACATGGGAATATCTATCCGAGCCTCTGAAGAGTCCTTGCTAATGGCCTTAATGGTTTCCAGGAATTGCTTTTGTTCAGCCGGCATCTTTGTCCCATCTTGTTCCTCTGCTTCTTCTTCCTCTTTCTCTTCTTCTCCATCTGAATCTTCCTCTATCCTTTTTCCTATCTTCATTGCCTTCAACTCAGCTTGGAGTGCTTCCTTGACCCCAGTTTTGATCAGCTCCTCCATCTCCTTAAATTTCTTGACCACTTCGGTGGTCATCCCCTTTGGAGGCATATGGCTAGCCTCTCCTTCGCTTTCTCTGTCTGAAATAAACATTCACTGACAATGCCAACACTTCTGCAAATCCTCAATTCGACTACAACACAATGCTCAATCAGATGTCGCTGCTACAGACCCATTCCTCTCATCTAACAGCAGATTCTGGAGGTGCACTACCACTCTCTCTCGCAGTGGCCTTACTCTGCAACCTCTTCTAGCCAAATATCTATTGGTGAATGGTCTTCACATACCTCATCATTGTCTGCCCACACACTACAGGAATAGGATTCATCTGCCTTCAGAAAATTAAATACATAAACACCTCTGCCCAGAGCTTTCTCTAGCTCTGATACCAATATGAGGCGGAGCCAAAACTCTGTCATACAAACTGATCGGCAAGAGGGTGGTCCATGTCTTGGAGATCTTCACTTTATCGGCCAAACATTCCCCGTCGGCCACCTTTCTCTTTTATCTTCCCGACGTTCAACTCTTCCTGATGTAAGTCTTCACCTTTGTATCTACTAAGAGATACATCCTTCAATGTACATTCAGGACATGCATTGTCGGTTTGACCTTCCTCGTTGGTGAGCGCTTTGTATATGCTCCCGATACACCGATGGCATAGCTTGTATATACCTTCGCCAACTTGCGATCACTGATTTCCTTCACCGTCTCTACCAGTCGCCTCTTGCATCTAACACAATGTATATGCGCAATATACATTCAAAACATACAACCCGAATATGCATTCAGTGAAACCGACCGTTGGCTTTCCTTGTTTGCCGATACACTATCGGTTAGACTTCCCAGATCTTAAACTCTCAACTTTCTCACTCTGACACCCTTTGTCACTCTGATGCAGAACTTAACCATTCACAAGATACTTTGTGACATACACTTAGACATACAACTGTGAGATACACATGAAATGACCCTCGACATACATTAGCGAATACACACATGATGTATATCTGGTGAAACAACACAAATCTTCACCGATCTGAACCTTTGCAAATCCTGTAACTTCACAGATCCTTTTCTCTGACAATCACACAGATCTTAGACTTCGCCAACCTAGCACATGAGGATGCTAGGATCTATCAATGCATCTTACATACACGATCCTGCAAACACAAATGAACAAAATGAAAAACACAAAAATGAACTGTACAACCATTCCACCGATTTCAAAGAAATCTAACCAGTGGAATGGACTAAGAGTCCATGTTGACCACAAAATAGTAAATCAATTGCATAGAGAAAACCTAACGAATTCGGATGACAGAAAGATGCACAGAACTTTGTTTATTATGCCTTTCAGAAAATGTGCATACAGATGCTCTATTTCTTAATTACAATCACACTGATCTCTGATCTCAACTACAACTATTGAACTAAACTGAACTCAACTCATTACATTTGATCTGCTCTGGGGTATTTATCTACTCACCCTGAGTAGTACCAACTTGACTCCAAGCGGCTGGGAGACAACCTCCAAGCGGCTGGGAGACAACCTCCAAGCGGCTGGGAGACAACCTCCAAGCGGCTAGGAGATCTAACAACCTCCAACTGCCTAACAACCTTTGTAATTACAGATCGACAAGTGTCCTTGGGACTTACAACATAAACCTAGATACAAACTAAAATAACATGCATTGGTCAAACAGACCTTATTACATAAATGGTCTTATAGGACCTTATTGGAAACAACAAAATGAACATCAAACAGTTGAATGCCTCATGGAGGCCAATGTGGATTGGGTGCTCCTGCACCATCTTTCACCTAACAACATTGTACCTGTACCTGTGGCATCAATGACAAACATTCTTGTTTCTTTTGACATCAATGACAAAACATCAACAGTTATATCCTTGAGATGAATCCACTTAACACTGCATACACATGGAAGAGGATGATGATGGGGAGCGCACAGCGGGAAACATAGAACAAGCCCTGAATTGCTCACAGTCGGCAAAATCTAAGAAGTGAGCTGCCGATACATCTCCCCGGCCAGACAACCATCATTGGGTCAACTTCTTCGTTGCTCAAACTCTCATCGATGACTCTTAGCTTCAGCGTAACCTGTTCTGTCGGCGAACACTTACAATACTTGGCTGATGCACCGATGAACCAACACCGCAATATGCTATTAGGGTTTCAACTCACTCACAGTCTGATCTACACTCTATGCCTAGCACATAGAGATGCTAGGGCATGCTATTGTGCACACTCCCCAATCTGGAACACCTGCACCGTCGACACAAAACAAAACAAAAATGAATATTGGTACATCGAAGTCATTCTGTTGATTTTGACAAAAATCGTACCAGCAGAATGCTTCACGAAGACATACAACAACAATAAAAAACATAGAAAGAATAGAAATCTATAGCTAACAAATTTACAATTGCAGAGAACAAGAATTGAAGTGACGGAACATAATATCTTTATTTCCCTTTAAAACAATGTTCAATCACACTCAACCTCCTCTCTGTGATCTGATTACATTCGATCTAGTTACCATCATCATTCAGTTCATACTTCTGGGCATTTAACAACTCGCTCTGAGTAGTACCACACTAACTCCAAGCGGCTGGGAGAACAATCCAAGCGGCTAGGAGATCTAACAACCTCCAATTGCCTAACAACCTTCGTGATTACAGATCGACAAGTGTCCTTGGGACTTACAACATAAACCTAGATACAAACTAGAATGACATGCATTGGTCAAACATACCTTATTACATGGATGGTCTTATAGGACCTTATTGGAAACAACAAAATGAACATCAAACAGTTGAATGCCTCATGGAGGCCACTGTGGACTATGTGCTCCTGCACCATACACCCCACCTTGAAAAGAACTCATGCCCCATGAGTTAAGTCTTCGTTTTGCTCTACCTGTATCCTTTGTTGTCTCATGTCTTCCCCATGATCTCTGGACTGCAACCTGTTTCCATGGAATCAAGACTCATGCCCAACATTGTAGGCTCTACTCACACCTTGCCACGAGTGACTACTTGCAATCAAACCTAGACTTTGCTCGCCATTCTTCCATACCGTCATCTCTGCCTGAACACCTGCATTCAAAACCCTGTTTGATGTTGCTTGTACTACGACTATGGTAGGATATGTTTGCCTTGCAACTCCTGTTGGTCCTAGAGGACAAACAATAGTCCCCACTATGATAGCATTTTCTTCTTTCCAATCAACCTGTGACTGCTTGCAGTCTGGCTCTTTGACCTCCTACTGATCCATTTCAGTCATTACCATATGATCTTCATTAGTCAAAACTGAAATTACCTTCAAACTTTGATCTTTGGCATCCTCATTCCTTGAGGTATCTTCAACTTTCCTTGGCTCTTCTTCATTGATCTTCACAGACTCTTTCTTACCCATCAAAATAATCTTGGCTGCCTTCTGTGTTGCAGCATCCTCCTGTAATGGTGTAATCACAAAAGTCTTTCCATCCTTCTTGATGGTTTATGTGTTAGCATATCCATCATACAATGCTTGCCTATCAAATTGCCATGGCCTACCTAAAAGTAGGTGACAACACTCCATGGGCAAAATGTCACGTAAATTTCTCTCCTTATATTCTCCAATCTGAAAATCAGCATATGCTTGTCCACTTACCAAAAGTGATTGACTATCACTGACCCAAGATGCCTTGTAAGGAGTTTGATGAGGAATTCTTTCTATGTTCAATTTATCCACCATTTCCCTAGACACCATGTTATCTGTTGAACCAGAATCTATGACTATCTTGCATATTTTACCTTTGCTTTTACAATTGATCCTGAAAAGAGCTTTCCTATGTGACAATTCACTCTTCACTGGTTCTTTGAGCAACGTCCTCTTGATCATCAGACTTTCTCCCGTTTCTGATTTTAGATTCACTTCAGGAGATGTCACACTCCCTGTATCCTCTTGAGTTAATATGGTTCTTCTCTCATTACCATGAGAAGTTGAGGCCTTCTCTGGACACTTATAAGTCAGGTGCCCTATCTGATTACAGTTATAACATCTCATGTTGGAGAACTTGGATTCTCTGTCTGATCCATTTGTCCCACCTCTGTCATTTGGCCTTCTTCCTCGGTAGCCTCCTCTGCTACTTGAGTCCCCAACTTGCTCTTCTTGGCTAGACTCACCACTAGGCCTCTGGTTAGGACTTCTTCCTCCAAAATTACCTCTGGAATTTCTGTCACCTCTTCCTCTACCATTCTGCTCACTTTTTCTTTTTATCTTCTCTTCAACCCTTAAGGCCATCTGGAAACACTTGTTCACTATGTTTGGTGCTAAGATACTGATCTCATCTTGAATGTTCATCCTTAGGCCATTCAAATACCTGGCCACCTTCTCTGACTCTTCTTCTTGTCTCTTTGATCTGAGACTGAGTCTATGAAACTCTTGTGTGTATTCATTCACATCAAGGTCTCTCTACCTGAGGTTCTTTATACATCTGCACATCATAGTCCAGGGGTAAGAACTATGCCTTAAGTTTGGTCTTCATCCTTTCCCAGGAGGTTATCATGTTCTTCCCCTCCTTAACTCTATCTCCTTGTACATAATTCCACCATGCAAGAGCAGATCCCTGCAACCTTGTTTTTGCCAACTTAACCCTCTTATCATCAGGGACTTTATTGTATTCGAAGTGATTATTTAATGCCTCAATCCAGTCAATCACCTCTTCAGCTTCCATACTTCCACTATACATAGGTAACCCATATATGGTGTCCCTATTGACTAACTTCAATGCATTTAAAAATGCCCTCTGGTCTGCTAGTATCTCCTCTGTCTTTTTACTGGTTTCCCCAATTTCTGTGTCGCCTTCATCGCTGTCACTTTCATTGTCCCTATCTTTGGCTTTGGACTGCTTGAACTCTCCCAACTTGGATTCAAGCATCTCCTCGAACAACTTCTTAACGGCATCCTGCGACATACTTTTAGGAGGCATCCTCTCCACCTTTGTCTTGCTTTCTTTGTCTGACATAAACATTCACAGTCAGCACCCAAATGCCAACACTTCTGTAAGTACCAATATGATGGGGAGCGCACAGCGGGAAACACAGAACGAGCCCTGAATTGCTCACAGTCGGCAAAATCTAAGAAGCGAGCCGCCGATACATCTCCCCGGCTAGATAACCGTCATTGGGTCGATTTCTTCATTGCTCAAACTCTCATCGATGACTCTTACCTTTGGCGTAACCTGTTCTGTCGGTGAACACTTACAATACTTGGCCGATGCGCCAATGAACCAACACTGTGATACGCTGTTAGGGTTTCAACTCATACACAGTCTGATCTACACTCTACGCCTAGCACATAGAGATGCTAGGGCATGCTACTATGCACACTCCCCATTCTAGAATGCCTGCACCGTCAACACAAAACAAAACAAAAATGAATACTGGTACATCGAAGCCATTCCATTGATTCTAATAGAAATTGTACTAGTAGAATGCTTCACGAAGACATACAGCAACAATGAAAAACACAGAAAGAATGGAAATCTACAGCTAACAAATTTGCAATTGCAGAGAATAGGAATCGAAGTGATGGAACATAATATCTCTATTTCCCTTTGAAACAATGTTCAATCACACTCAACCTCCTCTCTGCGATCTGATTACATTTGATTTGGTTACCATCATCATTCAGTTCATACTTCTGGGCATTTAACAACTCGCCCTGAGTAGTACCACACTAACTCCAAGCGGCTGGGAGAACAATCCAAGTGGCTGGGAGATCTAACAACCTCCAATTGCCTAACAACCTTCATGATTACAGATCAACAAGTGTCCTTGGGACTTACAACATAAACCTAGATACAAACTAGAATGACATGCATTGGTCAAACATACCTTATTACATGGATGGTCTTATAGGACCTTATTGGAAACAACAAAATGAACATCAAACTATTGAATACCTCATGGAGGCCACTGTGGATTAGGTGCTCCTACACCAGATGAACACACTAGTTATGACCCAAAAAAGATCTATAAGTTTTGAGACACCATATAGTATGTCATGATTTGCATTACTAGGTCATACCAACATGGTGGAACCTAAACTACTCCTACAACTAACAAGAGATAAGACTAAATAAAGATTTTTAGCCCCTCACCAATCAAATCGATGCCTACTCCATTGGACAATAGAGGAATGCCTAGGAAAGAGGATGAAGACATGCCTGCAAATTAGCATTGGAATAAAGCTTGCACATACATACAAACTCAAAAAATAAGAAAACTAACAAATGAATATTCTTAGTTATCCCAAATAGATCGACAATATCCTGTTAGAAATGAAGGTGCAAATGACACAACAAAAATCTGATTCAAACCTTATTATCCTCTAAACAATGTAGAATCAATGGAGATTGCAATAGAAATTAAAACCCATTACATAGAAATAAAATGCATAAGGAATTAAACACATAACACAATATGTAACGTGGAGAAAACCCTTTCAGGTAAAAAACTCCACCAAGAAAAAGAGGCTCCAAGTTGTATTATGTAAAAACCACTAAACCATCACAAAAGTAAATGAAGTAAATAATCCACTTAAATACAACATCACAAATAACAAAAGTAAATGATGTATATAATCAGCTTAATTACAATATCACAAGTAAAAAGATAAATCCCATAAATATGAATCAGAATGTCATTAAATCTTACAAAATCTCGTGCTCAATCCAAGTGAAAGCACTATAAAATAATATACAGAGTCCATGGGCATTCGTGCCATAATACATCCAATTTCAAGTTACAATAATCATGTACAACAAGAATAAATAAATCAACATGCTTATCAGTCACCACGAACCAAGTGGTTCTCCTGCGAGCCAAGAGATGGGAACATGGCCCAGGTGCTTTTCCACCCAACCATGAAGCAATTACTCTTCCCCAGATCCCTTCATGAAATGAAGGAAACCCAGCCCTGCACGAAATGTCTAGCTACCTGAAACAACTGGCAAGTGGGAACACCTGATGCAGGAGCATCTAACACAAGGTGGCCTCCATGAGGCATTTTAATCATGTTTTGTTTAGGAAATCATGTTTGCATTGTAATAAGGTTTGTTTGACCAATGCATGTCATTTTAGTTTTGATGTAGGTTCATTTTGTAAGTCCCAAGTGACTTAGGGGACATTTTTCAAATTGTAATCGCATAATGCTAAAAATAGCAATAATGCCAAAAATAGGCAGTAGTGTTTCCCAGCCGCTTGGATTCAGTTCGGTACTACTCAGGGCGAGTTGATAAATGCCCAGAGGAATGAACTGAATGATCATTGAAACCAAATCGAATGTAATCAGATCGAAGTAGTGTGATCAAAAGTGATTGTATTGTGCTCAGGAGAAATAAAGCAATTCTGTTATGTCCATTTGATTTCTATTTCTTACAACTGTAAATCACGTAACTGTAGATTTCCATTCATTTGTAATTTCCATTATTGCCGTATGTCACCGTGAAGCATTCCACTAGTGAGATTTCTATCGAAATCAGTGGAATGGCTTCGATATACTAGTATTCGTTTTGTTCTTTGTTTTGTTTTGTGTCGACAGTGCAGGCGTTCCAGACTGAGGTGTGTGCACATTAGCGTGCCCTAGCATCCCTATGTGCTAGGCGAAGAATAGAGATCAGACTGTGTGAGGCTCGAAAATCCCAATGGTGTATCGCTGTGTTGGTTCATCGGCGCATCGGCCGAAGGTTGCAAGTGTTCACCAACAGGGCAAGTCACGCCAAAGGAAGGCAGTTATTGGCGTAAGTCAGATGACGAAGTGACTTTAGAAAGTCATCCCGATGGTGGCTGTTTGGACAATGGAGTTGAATCGATGGCTCATTTGACTGGGAGGAATTAGGGCATCGGTTTGTGGTTATCTGTTGTTGGCTCCCCATCAACACCCAATGCAACCTGATGTCTTAATGTGTAATTCTAAATAATGAAATACAGATTGTCTCACAACAGGATGTGGCAGATATATATATATATATATAAGTTTGCTAGACAAAATATTCATCTTTTTCAATGACAGCTCGATTAGATCTAATCCTTTAAACATAGTAACCTGGTTCAATTCTTGAAAAGAGGAAAATCCATCTTTGATAATCCACATTCGACATCCTAGCGTAGAAAGTAACCCAATAACATTTCTAGATAAAAATCTACTTCTTTCCTCAAGAAATAATTAAATAAATAAAAACAATTGATGTTCGCCTATAATCCATTTCAAAATCCCTTTCCCAAAACACCAATAAGGAAACACACTTTCCAAGCAATTATCCATCATTTGTCACATACAATTGCATCCATAAGGCTATCAAATTGATATAATTACCGAGTCCATATTTCAATCACAATTCACAATATAATAAGCATTATAAGTTATTAAACAATCTTATTGTCATATCTGTGATAGGAACTATGGTGCAGGAGCACCTACCTGACAGCTGGCCTCCATGAGGCAGTTAGTTAGTTTGAGTCGTGTTAATGTTTCCAAGAAGGTCGTATAAGACCAATGCATGTAATAAGGTCATGTTGACCATACTTTACTATTTTTAGATAGTTTGGACAGCTGTTTAGGTTGTTAGTTCGGTTGGATCTCCTCCCAGCCGCTTGGAAGCTCCCAGCCGCTGGGAATCGAGTGGTAGTACTCGCAAGAAATCCTATTTATACAGGCGGATCGGTTGGTATTGCATATCATCGATCATCGATCAGACTTTGTAGAGAGTGAGACAGAGGGAGAGATAGAGTATTGTGCTTTCATCTTTTGAAATCAATAAAGAGATCCTGTTTTTGTTCATTCTCTGTTTGGATTCCTTTGTGTAATCGAGTTGCTATTCTAGTGGTTGCATGGATTCGCTGATCCATTCCACCGGTTGATTCGTCGAATCGGTGGAATGGCCATGTATAATAGTTTAGGGTTTAGTCTGCATTTTGTGTTTGTTTGCATGCAGGTGTGCAGGATCGCAATCAAGAGGTGTTGAGAACCCTAGCATGGGTATGTGCTAGGTCGTGCTGGTTGTTAGAGCCTGGAAAGTTGTCCAGGAGACGGATTGGGTCACCTCAGGAGGTTCGGCGGATCGAAATTCACTAAGGTTGGAAATTCGTCACAACGGCATCATCAGGATATTTCTGTGTATATCCTGCAGTTACTTCGGGCGTCATCCGAGTAGATGAAGGTGAGCATGATGCAGTCGTTTGCATAAGGTGAATGCGTTTCGGGGTGATCATCATTAGGTGTTGCTGAGGAGGAGCGTATCGGCATAAGGTAGAAGATCGGGTTGATAAAACCATCGCAGGCCGATAATGTTAAGTTTGGCCGACAGTAGGATATTGAAGGAACTGCATGTGACGTCATCGTCATCAGGATAATCGTCATCAGGATATCGGGGTGACGTAAGCATCGAAGGAAAGGTGCATGAGGTTGTCGTCATCAGGATATATGAGAGGAACCGGATATTTTATATCCTGCTGATGAACATGATGTTGAACATCATGATGCTGCAGATAGAGGTTGGCGGTAAGATGAATAGTGAACATCAGGAGGATGTTTGCGCTTGCCGAATATGATGATGCTGCCGATAGCCGAATATGATGATGCTGCTGACAGACGAAAGGTCGAAGGTTTGTCTGTAGGAGGATATCGGTCGGCAAGAGAAAATATGATGATGCTGACAGTGTTAAGGGAAATATGATGATGATGATGAAGGGTTGTAGACATACATCTTGTATGTCAAGGTTTTAGTGTGGATGCCTCTGCATCATAGTGGTATCAGAGCTCAGCAAAAGGTCTGGGCTGTTGTGTGTTGATTCTGTCACCGAAAGGGCAGAGGTAGAGTTGATTCTGTCACTGAAAAGACAGAGGTAGAGGAGTGAGAGGTTGACAAAATGCCTCCGAAAGGTAATGGTACTGCAAGGGAATTGCAGGAGATGAAGGAAAAACATGCCAGAGAGATGAGGAAGATGAAGGAGCTTGCTGAAGCACTTCAAGCCAGGCTTGTAGCCTTGGAGAAGAACAAAAAGAGGGAAGTGGAAGACAGTGAGTCTGAAGAAGATGAAGATGCTGTTGAAGAGTATGAAGAGGTAGCTGAAGATCTGGATGCTGAAGACCAGAGATTTGCAAAACTGTTAAAGGCAGTGCAGAGTGATAAACCTAAGGTAAAGGTTGATGTTTCCAAGTATAATGGAAGTTTGAATGAAGATGAGTTACTGGATTGGATTGCTGCACTTGATAATCACTTCGAATGTGAAGATGTTGCTGAGGATCAGAAGGTAAAGATTGCAAAGACCAAGTTAGGAGGTCATGCTTTGGTATGGTGGGATTATGTACAATCCGAGAGAAGGAAACAAGGAAGGTCAAAGATCACTTCATGGGATAAAATGGTAGCAAGGATCAAAGGTAAATTCTTACCCAAGGATTATGAAATTCAGATGTTTAAGAAGCTGCAATTTTTAAGGCAGAAGGAAATGGATGTGAAGGCATATACTGAGAAGTTTTATAAGTTGAGTATGAGATCTGGTCATCATGAGAATGAGGTAGAAAAGGTGGCTAGGTACTTGGCTGGTTTGAGATTGAACATACAGGATGAGTTAGTTTTAGCTAACCCTAAGAGTGTGGAGGATTGTTACCAAATGGCAATCAGGATTGAAGAAAAGATGAATAGGAGACAAGATAAGTCCATGAGAGGAAGAGGCAGCAATATGAGGGGAAGAGGATTTGCCCCTACAACAAGGCAAACCAATGAGGGTCAAGAAGACACTGGTAAAGGACAGGGACAGTCTGATTTCAGAGGTGGATGGAAAGGTAATAGAGGCAGATTTGGAAGTGGTAGAGGTTCTACTACATTTTCAGGAAAGTGTTACACCTGTGGTGAGTTTGGTCATCCATTTTTCAAATGTCCAGAAAGCAAAGGTTCATCATCCAGAGATGATAGAACGAATGACAAGAGAGTACAACTTGTGCAAGAAGAGAAAGTAGAGCAAAGTGTGCAAAGTTCAAACACTTATCAAGGAGACAGAGTTCCTGACGGTTATGGATATCCTGAGGAGGGAGAAGCATTGATGCTAAGGAGAATTAGTTTGCAGACATCAAAGGATATGATGCAAAGAAGAGCTCTTTTCAAGACCACATGCAAGAGCAAAGGTAAAGTATGTAAGGTTGTCATTGATACTGGTTCAACAGATAACATGGTATCTCAGGAAATGGTGGATAAACTAAATTTGGAAAGGATTCCACACCAACACCCTTACAAGGCATCTTGGGTGAGTGATAGTCAATCACTTTTTGTCTGTGAACAGGCATATGTTGATTTTCATATTGGAGCATATCAGGATAGAGTTTTGTGTGACATTTTGCCCATGGAATGTTGTCACCTACTGTTGGGTAGGCCATGGCAATTTGATAGGAGGGTACTGTATGATGGGTATGCTAATACCTACACCATCAAGAAAGATGGGAAAACTATTATGTTGATGCCATTACAGGAAGCAGCTGTAGTACAGAAGGCAGCAAAAATCATTTTAGTGGGAAAGAAGGAATTTGTGTAGAAGCCTATAGGAGCAGGCATAAAGGCAGTTGAGGACACTGCAGGGAAAGGAGTTTTTAAGGACAACAAGTTGAAGAAAGTTTCAGTTTTGACTGATAGAGGTCAGCAGCAGGTTCAGCAACAGGTTTGCAAACAGCAACCAGTTGAGAGGAATGACAAGGATGTTGTCATAGTTGGGACTATTGTTTGTCCTATAAAGGTTGAAAGAAAGACAGAGTTGAACATTACAGAAGTTCAAGAGGCAGTTCAGACAGAGGTTCTGGTCAGACAACCTGACAAACACAAGGTATGTGAGAGAAGGGCCTACATTGACAGGCATGAGGGTTTACTTGCAAGACAGCAAGTTACAGTTCAGAAGTCTTGGAGCAGCCGAGAGCCAGCAGAGGACAAAGCTGGAACAGGTCAAGACACTGCAAAGGCAAAGTGTAAAGGTGGAGGACTTCCACAACCTAACTCATGGGACATGAGTTCTTTTCTGTTGGGGAGTATGGTGCAGGAGCACCTACCTGACAGCTGACCTCCATGAGGCAGTTAGTTAGTTTGAGTCTTGTTAATGTTTCCAAGAAGGTCGTATAAGACCAATGCATGTAATAAGGTCATGTTGACCATACTTTACTATTTTTAGATAGTTTGGACAGCTGTTTAGGTTGTTAGTTCGGTTGGATCTCCTCCCAGTCGCTGGGAATCGAGTGGTAGTACTCGCAAGAAATCCTATTTATACAGTCAGATCGGTTGGTATTGCATATCATCGATCATCGATCAGACTTTGCAGAGAGTGAGACAGAGGGAGAGATAGAGTATTGTACTTTCATCTTTTGAAATCAATAAAGAGATCCTGTTTTTGTTCATTCTCTGTTTGGATTCCTTTGTGTAATCGAGTTGCTGTTCTGGTGGTTGCATGGATTCGCTGATCCATTCCACCGGTTGATTCGTCGAATCGGTGGAATGGCCATGTATAATAGTTTAGGGTTTGTCTGCATTTTGTGTTTGTTTGCATGCAGGTGTGCAGGATCGCAATCAAGAGGTGTTGAGAACCCTAGCATGGGTATGTGCTAGGTCGTGCTGGTTGTTAGAGCCTGGAAAGTTGTCCAGGAGACGGATCGGGTCACCTCAGGAGGTTCGGTGGATCGAAATTCGCTAAGGTTGGAAATTCGTCACAACGGCATCATCAGGATATTTCTGTGTATATCCTGCAGTTACTTCGGGCGTCATCCGAGTAGATGAAGGTGAGCATGATGCAATCGTTTGCATAAGGTGAATGCGTTTCGGGGTGATCATCATTAGGTGTTGCCGAGGAGGAGCGTATCGGCATAAGGTAGAAGATAGGGTTGATAAAACCATCGCGGGCCGATAATGTTAAGTTTGGCCGACAGCAGGATATTGAAGGAACTGCATGTGACGTCATCGTCATCAGGATAATCGTCATCAGGATATCAGGGTGACGTAAGCATCGAAGGAAAGGTGCATGAGGTTGTCGTCATCAGGATATATGAGAGGAACCATATATTTTATATCCTGCTGATGAACATGATGTTGAACATCATGATGCTGCAGATAGAGGTTGGCGGTAAGATGAACAGTGAACATCAGGAGGATGTTTGCGCTTGCCGAATATGATGATGCTGCCGATAGCCGAATATGATGATGCTGCTGACAGACGAAAGGTCAAAGGTTTGTCTGCAGGAGGATATCGGTCGGCAAGAGAAAATATGATGATGCTGACAGTGTTAAGGGAAATATGATGATGATGATGAAGGGTTGTAGACATACATGCTGTATGTCAAGGTTTTAGTGTGGATGCCTCTGCATCAAACTATCTCAGTCCATTTATATATAATGCAACAAGTTTATAAATCATTCAAAACCTTACTGTCACAACTGTGACATGAAGTCCATAAACAAGAAAATAGTCTTCTTGTCGCAACTGCGACAGGAATTGTAGCAGAAATAAAAAATAAAGAACATAGTTCATAATCAGATTACTGTCACTCGTTGATAATGTTTAAAATAGCCCCTTGAACAACAAAGCAATAAAGGAAAATGTCTATAGGAATCCCTTATCATCATCTAAGTTTATAAAATTATTTGCACCTTGTTTAATCATTTAAGAAAAAGTCGATTCCAAATAGAAGACTGATTCTAACAATCATACAGAAAGATAACATATGTATTACATATGTCTGATAGAGAATAATTTGATCAACGACTGGGAGTTGTTTAGATTTCAGCTCAAAGTTTTAAAGGATACGACCAGATGGTAGGGCGTTTTACTCAACAATAAGTAAGAAAGCATAGATAAGAATGGAAATCGTAGGTCGACCAACTACAAGTGCCATGGTTAAAGAAAGAAAAAGACGGCAGGGTGTTTTAGATCACAAAGGAACAAACCAATCAACAGGTCGTTCCACCTTCCAGCGCTCATGAAGAGTTTAAAAACACATGTCTGGTATTATTTTAGCGATCAAGAAATATAATACAATTTCCAGAACTGTTTGCAAGTGAGGAAAAATAATAGATCGACCACAAGGTGGAAAAGATGGATAATAACGATAATAGAGACATAAGAGCCAGCGCCAGGAAGAGGTTAATGCGAGTTGTTTAGCAGGCTGACCCAGGTTAAATACAAACTGCAAAGGAATCATAACACAAGCCGATTGTCTATGTTTTAAACAGTCATAACCAACATTTAATTAAGATACTCAAAATAAGAAAAATACCCAGAATTATCTGCCTGCAAACAGAGGTCGATTCTGCCTTGGTCGCTCACTCCTTCTGCCCTCCAATTGATGCCTTGAATTCCTTTATGTCTCTTGCAGAACTAGAGCTATATCGCTTGTAGATGATTACCCCCTTTTCTACTAACCTTTTCTTTGTTTTTAATTCCCAATCTGCCCTAAAATTGACATCAACTATTTTTGGTTTAGGTTGTTTTTTAGATAACTGAAGCTCTCCATCCGTTTGCATGAGAAGTGCATTTAGAAAAGCTTCAAATTTCTATTTAACTTAAAATAACAACTTTTTAATTAGCTTACTGTCGCATGCATGACAATAAGTTATTTTTAATTCTTTTTATTTTAGATTCTCAATATAATAATGATATTATTAATATAATTTAACTATTTTTATTAAAACACAATTACTTTAAATAAATCAAGAAGTGAAATAATAAAATAATATATATCTATTATAATTTAATATAATTGTTTAAATCAAATTAGATATTGTCTTCCAAACATCTATACTCATATAACTAGAAAATGTTTATTATCATTTATTAAATACATATATAAAATACATCAATTAATATATATTCACCATTTTAAAATGCAATACACCATTTAAAATATAATTTGAAAAGATATTAATTTTTATAATCATATCATGCATTTGCAAATAATTTTCATAATAATTAAAAACACAATAATTTTATAAATATCAAACCATCAATTACTATTATTATCCACACAATGATGCATAAAAATAAGTCATTCAAGAATGCAATATGAGACTACATGAGTGTGTGAGTGCATCAGGGCTAACCATCCCAAACAGTTCTTGCCAAGTGGCTAGAACACCTCTACCTTAACCATGTTCTCGTCTTCAACGAGTTCCTGCATTCATTCGCACTCAACTCGACGTCAATAGGTTAGTTCCCCAAAAACATAGCCAAAGCAAATCATTATAATCACATCGATAATATTTAATATTTAAATCAATTTTTCCAATTTACACAAATATAACTTCATGATAATTATCTTCACACACATGGAACTTACTCAAAGTAAAATAATCATGGTAATGTTAACTAATCAAGAATAATAATATAGTCCATAAAAACGAGACGTGACATATTATCTTTAAATATGAGATTACAATACATGCACTTCCCACTACAACAAATCCCTGTGATTAGCTCCCTTTTTTGCTTTCAGCCATTGTTTTAATGTATTTTTGTCCATTTTTTTGAAAAGTTGGTGCTATTTATCGGGATGGCGCTACTTTTGGCATTTTTTGTGCCGACCAGGACAAGTAGGCGCTAAATTAGGTCAAATTAGCGCCAACTTTAGCACCGACTTTAGTGCCTATTTTAGCTCCTACGGTAGCACCTAATTTAGCACCACATTTGACACTTGATTTAATGCCTGATTTAGCGCTTGTTTTAGCAACCGTGTTAATGCCTTATTTATCGCCTTATGTAGCACCTAAATGTAGTACCTGTTTTAGCCCCCATTTATGGTTACTTGGGTTTAGGAGTATTATTTAGGGTTTAGGATTTATGGTTTTGGGATTTGGGGTTAAGGTTTAGAGGTTTAGGGTTTAGAGAGAGATAGAGGACCAATAGGGAGATATAGAGGAGACCGAGGGGAGAGATAGGGAGATAGAGTGAGGGACATGGCTAGAGGCATAGGGAGAGAGATTGAGAGGTAGAGGGACAAAGTTGATAGGGAGAGAGGGGAGAGATAGGGAGATAGAGGTTTAGGGTTTAGGGGCATTATTTAGGTTTAGGGTTTATTGTTTAGGGGTTAGGGGTTCAGGTACTTAGAGGTTTAGGGTTTAGGGTTTATAGAGAGAGAGGAATGATAGGGAGATATAGAGGAGACTGTGGAGAGAGATAGGGAGATAGAGAGTGAGGCACATGCACATGGCCAGGGACATAGGGAGAGAGATTGAGAGGTAGAGGGATGATAGAGATAGAGAGATAGGGGATAGATAGGGAGATAGAGGTTTAGAGTTGCTTGGATTTAGAGTTTAGGGGTTTGGCGTTTAGGGTTTCTTAGAGAGAGAGAGATCCTGCACTAGAGAGATAGGGAGAAGGATTGAGAGTTGGTAGAGGGACAATATTAGAGATAGGGAGATATATAGGGGTTTAGGGTTTATGGGTTAAGGTTTCGGAGCATTATTTAGGGTTTAGAGGTTTAGGGTTTAGTGTTTAGAGAGAGGACCAATAGCTGGGAGATATAGAGAGTGAGGTACATGGCCAGAGACATAGCTGGAAGAGATTATAGGGATATATATGGAGAGTGAGGGACATGGCCATAGACACAGGGAGAGAGATTGAGAGGTAGAGGAACGATAGAGATAGAGAGATAGGGAGATAGAGGTTTAGGGTTGCTTGGGTTTAGTGTTTAGGGTTTAGGATTTAGGGGTTACTTAGGGTTTCTCAGGTTTAGGGTTTATGGGTTAGGGGTTAGGGGCATTATTTAGGGTTTATATATGTTTTAGGGGTTAGGGGTTAGGGTTTAGGGGCATTATTCAGGGTTTATGGTTGCATGTCAAAAGAAGTCTCTCTCTCTCTCTAAATCCCTCAACCCTAAATAATGACCCTAATACCTAACCCCTAACCCATAACCCCTAAACCCTAAACCTGAGCAACCCTAAACCTCTATCTCCCTATCTCTCCCTTATCTCCCTCTCTAGCTATCATCCCTCTACTTCTCAATCTCTCTCCCTATCTCTCTAGATTGACATCTCACTCACTCTCTATCTCCCTATCTCTCGCTCGACTGTCTCCTCTAATATCTCTCCCAATCTATCTCCTCTCTCTCTCTCTACGTACCTATCCATCTCTCCCTATCTCTTGCCCGTCTCTCTATCTCCCTATCTCTAATCTAGACATCTCTCTAGTGATCACTCTCTATCTCCCTATCTCTCCCCTTTATCTCCTCTATCTCTCTCTATGATTGTGTCCTCTCTATCTCTCTCTACCTAGTGATCTCTTCCTATCTCTCTATGATCTCTTGCCTCTCTCCTCTATCATTCTTATATCTTCCTATCTAGTCTCCCTTCTATTAATTCTCCCTCTCCCTTATTGATGAAGGAATTAATGAACAAGAAAACTTAGGAGACTCTCTCTCTCTCTCTATCAGTCTCCCTTATCAACAAAGCAAATGGAAACAAGAAAACTAGGACATGATTAAAAGAGGGATTAAGATATAAATGTTGATAACTGAGAGGGGGGGGGTGAATCAGTTATCCTAATTATTTCCCTTATTGAACTTTCCTTTTAATTGAAGCAGCATAAAATCAAACACAAAACATTAACCATGAAATAAGAAACACATGACACAGTATTTTTGACGTGGAAACCCTGTTAAGGGAGAAAACCACGGGGTGATTAACCCAAGAATTATTCTCTGTTAGAAGAATAGGAAATTACAAAAATGGCACTTGCCAATTAGGGCTCACTGCCCGAGCACACTGCTCACAAGAGGCTCACTGCCTACAAGAAGACACACTGTCTTACAAAGTGATAAGAATCACAGTCTTGAACTGATTGGAAGCATCTGCATATGCTGGAGTTCAGTTCCGGTTAGGTTCAGTATACTGATCTGCTGCACTTCATCTTTCCTCTGTTCTTTAGTCTGCTATCCTTTCACATACCGGATCTTTCTTGCTACTTCTGCTCTACTCTGGACTTGTTCGCATATCCTTTCACACATTTTTCACACTTTACAACTAAATCCATCCTCTATATATATCCGCACAAGTAATTTCATCACCTTTCTAGTCGGCATCCGGAACAGTCTAGTTTCTTACAAACTTAGTTCTGTCGGCTGAATCCTTGCTCACCAAGCAATGCGGATCAAGCATATACTTGTAGATATCATCAATTATGTCGGCCAAACATGATTCATGCCTCCGCAACCTTTATCATCATCTGTAACACATCCGGAAAATAGTCTGATACTCTGTCAGTCAGTTCTTCCTCTGTTTTCACTGTCTCTCAGGAATCCGGTACTCAACTATTCATATCTTTTTCCTTGTCCATCTCCGGAGGCTAAATCCTTGGAATATACTACTCAAGATAGTCCTCTTGACTTCCCCAGATCCGTACTGTGCCAAGACACTTCCTCTAAGAGATCCGGACCAATCTGTCGGACCTTGCCACATGCTCTGTTCTTGTTCACCGGACCACAACAATCTTCAATCTGACTTCCGGTAGAGATATATCATGACTTGCGGATATGTGGGATGACCTTTGTTGCCATCAATGACAACAACCATGAATCCATATAGTGTCTCTTGCCAACAATCTCCCCCTTTGGCATTGATGGCAACACTTAGTGAAAAATGACTAAGTGTTTACACTATGCTCCCCCTTTGCTGATGCTCTGTCTTTATATACAATTTCCGGAACTCCCCCTGAGTTGGATTCCTCATTTTTTACTGCTCCTCACTCCCCCTTTGACATCAATGGCAAAGGGTAGGGTCCGCACACCAAAATTTTCAAAAATTTTCTATATATAGCCGCATATTTACATACTCACATATACTGCAGAATGTCTGCAAAGGATGTCTGCAGTTGAACCATTTCAGTAGCCCAACTTAGCTTCATTCTGTCCAAGATTGAAATGTGACCACTCAACAAAAATGCAAAAGCTTCTGCCCGCCTGAGATCTGTCGGATCTTTTGTATGGGCGGTGGTCTGGGCATCACTGATGGCCTCATGCATAGTTTCCAACTTAGGGACTATAATCCTTCTAAGTTCTCCCATCCGGTTGGTAATGTTCTTCCTCTCCTTCTCAAGATTCTTTATTTCATTCAAGACTGCAATAGTCTGACATTCTTGATTTATTATAGAGGAAGAGAGAGGATCAAAACTTTGAGATAAGCTTTGAAGCTTGTTCTGTTCCTCTTTTATTTTCTTGTCAATTGCTGCTGTTGCCTTTGACCAAGATATACAAAATTTGTAGATGTCACCGCCATCCTTAAGAGCATTTTCTAAGCTCTTTATTCCAATGCTTACAATCTTCCTATCCTTAGAGATTAATTCTAATATTTCAGAAAATCTTTTATCCAAAAATTCCTTCCGGACCTTTTCTTCAGCTGATTTTTCTAGAGAATTAAAATGTGTATCAATACTGCTGACTAAGGTTTTTAGATTACCGGAAGTGGAGGCTGTCGGATCTATCTGGATTGATGGCATGATCTTTACAAGTACTCCGGAAGCAGCCTCTATCAACTCACAGTCTTCCATGTGAGACTTCAGGAGCTTTTCATTTGCCTTGGCATTTGCAAATGAAGCTATCTTCATTGTTTGTACCGGAGAGAGAGAGTCAAAATCAAATGGACCTTTTAGAAGCTCCGGTTCATCAATCTCTAGAGTTTCTTTGCTCAAAAATTATTGAACAGTTTGTGCAGTGTCTCTTGCCGGAGACAGATGTTTCTTTTCTTCTGCAGTCTTAGAACTGTCAACCTCTTTGTCTGTCACCACTGCTTCCTTCTCCTGCAATTGCTCTTCTTCTTTGGATCCGGAGACTGTAGGGGAAACCGGAGGAGAGATGCTAACTTGTTCATGGGCTACTTCTTCTTGAGCAGAGGGTCCCAAGTCCTCACTTGTCTGTTCAGGGCTCACTTCTTCCGGAACAGAAGATTCCAAATCAGCAGCTGTTTCTGCACCTAAGTCCTCTACAACAGGAAGATTGAACCTTTTGAAGGCCTTCCGGAGGATCTCTTCTGTCTCTTGTGCCACTTTGTCAGTCTCACCAAGCATGAGCTGATTCATCCTGGCTTTACTTCTGAACTCATCTTTGCAGTCCTTGAAGATCATGTTCATTGTCTTGGGATCAATTTGAGGATAGGTACCCCCCCGGAAGAGTATAGACCAGTTACTGCTCTAATTGCTTCTTTTGTGATCTTACAGGGTCTATCTAGCCAAAGGAAGTTGTCATGCATCCTGCTCAGTACATACCGGACCCATTCATCTTCTTCAAAGCTAGGGAAATGAATGAATTGCTCAAATTGTTTCTTCTGGATACCCTTATACTCTGGTTTGAGCTCAAAAGCATTGTCTATCAGTTGCTTGTGATAGAGGTCTCTTAATTTGAATTCCCCAAATTCCTCAATGTTTGCGTGTATGTAAACCCTAATATCTTCAGTATGTAAGACTCCGTGGGGAACACTAGAGAAGGCTCCTAGTGGATCTACCTCCAATGATTTGTAGGGATGTTTCTTGAATGAGGGGCGAGGTCTATCAGAGATCTTAACTATGTTTGGAGTAGCCATTCTTCAAAGATTTGCAGTGAGGCAATGAAAAACGAAGAATACCTTATGCGCCTTCGGTTTGCACGGAGTGGTTGGATTGATTTCTTTATGCAATAGCTTCGGCAGGAGATCCTTGGTGTGCTTGATGAACCTTGTTGCAGAGCTCCACTATTCGCTTCTTCACAAGTGTAGAATGAGCAGATAACTTTTGAGAAATCCCTTATATTGCTCCGCAAACCCTAATATCTGTCTGCAATAAATGCTTCACCTGCATTATTCCGGTTTACCATGTCTGGACAGCTTGGAGTATCCCGGATTAGTCCTGATCACTGAATATCATCCGGATCTTTAAATCATGAATAAATCTAGGTAACATATTACAAGAACATCTCAAACACTCTGTCCAATCCGCAGAACAAGATAGTGCATTTCCGGATCTTTCCGGACCTTTTTGTAATCCTTTATCATACCGGAGCATTTCCCTGAACAGGTCTTATTTGATCGATCATAGCTTCTTCATAACTCCATGCGGACCTCTGAAAACTTGACTGAAGTATCTCAAGACTCATATCTACAAACCCTTTGATCCGCATCTTGTGCCACATCCGGCACCACTTGTTTGGCTGGGGGAACAAGATTTTCTTTGAGTCTCCCCCTGAGCCAGAGCTCACTTTTAATTTCTGGAAGAAATATCAGCACCAGAGTCTGGTGCGGATCCAACCTCTACATTCTCTGAACTTTTCTTCACCCAAATCTTGCTCATCTGATTCCTAACCTCATCCGCATTCATCTTTTGTTTACCCTTGTCTTGATTCTGATTATACACCGGACCTCTTTTGTCCTGATTCTTGTTTTTGCAGACTTTAGCATTATGACCGGACCTATTGCAGATTTGGCAAATAACATTCCTTTGCATATTTGACTGATATCCTCTTGATCTGCATTGATTAGCCCTATGACCTATTCTATTGCATGTGAAGCATCTACCTTTGAATGATTTGTTTACTTGCATAATTCTACATTCATGGGATTTGTGTCCATACCTTTTGCAGTTGAAGCACTGTCCGGAGAAGGATGAATTATTCTGATTCATTCTTATTCTGCACTGATTAGCTTTGTGACCAAAGTGGTTGCAGCTGTGGCAGTATCCATTGAAGGATGGATATCTTTGAGCATTTGGCTGTCTTACCGGAGGTCTTCTAGGCCTGCTCCTTGGATTTTCTGATCCAAGATTCTTCTGACCGGATCCGGAGCTTTCTCCTTTCTCATATCCCAAGCCATACTTGTCATCTGTCCTCTTTTGACTTCCAAGAAGAACTTCAAGTTGAGCAGAACTTATCTTGAATTTCTCTTTATATTCATTTGCTGTTTGAAGGTCTCTTTTGAGAGAGGCAATTTGATCCTCAAGTTTTCCTTCATTATCTTTGGCATCTTCAAGATCAGATTCAAGGTGTCTGATAATCCTGTCCATCTGGTGGCATTCTTCTATTTTTTCTTTAAGAGATTGTCTTAGATTGTCTTCAGCCTTTCTTTTTTCTTCAATCTCTTGAGTAAACTTTATAGTTCTTGATTCCATTTCATGTCTTAACATAATGACTTCTTTTGATAACTTTTCACATAACTTGGTTTGCTCAGTCAATTCCTCATTTGTATTGCTTTCTTCACTTTGTCTTGCCAACTGTTGAAGCAGCTCCTTTCTCTTTTTCATAGAGAGACTTAATTTGTCTTTTAATTCTCTAATGAATTCATCAGCCTGTTTGAGTCTTTCCTTTAATTCACTGACTTCAGAATTTGACTGTTCAAGATCCTCAAGGGCAGTCGTGAGTTGCTCCCTTAAACCATATGCATCCATTTGAAATCCCAGATCTTCCTCAAGCTGTTAGGCTCTATTAGGAGGAACTTAGCTCTGATACCAATTGTTGATAACTGAGAGGGGGGGGGGGTGAATCAGTTATCCTAATTATTTCCCTTATTGAACTTTCCTTTTAATTGAAGCAGCATAAAATCAAACACAAAACATTAACCATGAAATAAGAAACACATGACACAGTATTTTTGACGTGGAAACCCTGTTAAGGGAGAAAACCACGGGGTGATTAATCCAAGAATTATTCTCTGTTAGAAGAATAGGAAATTACAAAAATGGCACTTGCCAATTAGGGCTCACTGCCCGAGCACACTGCTCACAAGAGGCTCACTGCCTACAAGAAGACACACTGTCTTACAAAGTGATAAGAATCACAGTCTTGAACTGATTGGAAGCATCTGCATATGCTGGAGTTCAGTTCCGGTTAGGTTCAGTATACTGATCTGCTGCACTTCATCTTTCCTCTGTTCTTTAGTCTGCTATCCTTTCACATACCGGATCTTTCTTGCTACTTCTGCTCTACTCTGGACTTGTTCGCATATCCTTTCACACATTTTTCACACTTTACAACTAAATCCATCCTCTATATATATCCGCACAAGTAATTTCATCACCTTTCTAGTCGGCATCCGGAACAGTCTAGTTTCTTACAAACTTAGTTCTGTCGGCTGAATCCTTGCTCACCAAGCAATGCGGATCAAGCATATACTTGTAGATATCATCAATTATGTTGGCCAAACATGATTCATGCCTCCACAACCTTTATCATCATCTGTAACACATCCGGAAAGTAGTCTGATACTCTGTCAGTCAATTCTTCCTCTGTTTTCACTGTCTCTCAGGAATCCGGTACTCAACTATTCATATCTTTTTCCTTGTCCATCTCCGGAGGCTAAATCCTTGGAATATACTACTCAAGATAGTCCTCTTGACTTCCCCAGATCCGTACTGTGCCAAGACACTTCCTCTGAGAGATCCGGACCAATCTGTCGGACCTTGCCACATGCTCTGTTCTTGTTCACCGGACCACAACAATCTTCAATCTGACTTCCGGTAGAGATATATCATGACTTGCGGATATGTGGGATGACCTTTGTTGCCATCAATGACAACAACCATGAATCCATATAGTGTCTCTTGCCAACAATAAATTGGCAGCCAGATCAAATGGAAACAAGATGATAAAACTAAAGTTCATTGGATGGGAAGAATGATGAGAGGAGAGGTGGAAAATAGTAAAATAGGGAAAAATTGGTGGGATGTAAAGGGAAATTGGAAATTAAAAGGAAAACTAGGAAAGCTAGGAAAAGGATTTAATTAGCTAGGAGCTTGTAGATAATATATAGGTCAGAGAAATAGAGAGACAGAGTTGGGGTTAGTGGTCAGGGTTTAGGGGCATTATTTAGCATTTATGAGTTTAGCATTGCTCAAGTTTAGGGTTTAGAGTTTACTAGGGTTTAGGGTTTATGGTTTAGGGGCATTATTTAGGGTTCAGGGTTTATGGTTTAGGGGTTAAGGTTTAGAGGTTTAGGGTGTAGTGTTTAGAGAGAGAGAGGACCAATAGGGAGATATAGAGAGTGAGGGACATGGCCAGAGACATAGGGAGAGATATTTAGAGGTAGAGGAATGATAGAGATAGGGCTAGATAGGGAGATAGAGGTTTAGGGTTGCTTGGGTTTAGTGTTTAGGGGTTTGCAGTTTAGGATTTAGGGGTTTAGGGTTTATGGTGGGTCAGGGCTGGGTTATGGCTTAGGTGCATTATTTAGGGTTTATGGTTTAGGGGTTAGGGGTTGTAAGGAAATGAGTGCAACTTAGAATGAACATCTAAGAACAGTGGTGTCTTCGGTAACTTTAAATTTCATTAGATTGCCTCAAAAACACTCACAACTATGCCACAAAGTGGAATCAGACATAGTTCATTACCAACATTAACCCTTAGAGGAAAGTACAAGCAACATAATGAGTTTCAACAACAAGCATTATACAATTTCAATAATAGAACGATTAAACATGAAATATGGAACATAAGAGATGAACACAGATTTACATGGGGAAAACCCTTTCGAGTAGTAAAAAACCCCACACTCCAAAAGCCCAGATCGCCATTATATTATTCAACAACAGAAAATATAGTTACAATACAATTCAGGCACTAAGCCCTTTCATGGAGATTAACATCCCGTTCCATCTGGAGATTATTCGATAGTCACTCCTCTTCTCTCTATCTGTCTCTCATCGCACTATCCTCTGTTACCATAATGGACCAGATAGTTACAAAAGGCAACCGTTTAATTGACAATATTTGTGATATGCATTGGCAATACAATGTTAGCTTTTTTATCCTTCTGCCATGTCAAGGAGGCCACGTCACCATTGTCAAACCATTCCCAGCACCCTAGCTCATAATCATTTCCACGACTGTTCAGATTCATGAGACCTCAATAGTCCCACATGCACCAGTCGACGGCCACTTTTGTAGTTTATGTACACGACCATGAGATAGTTAACTGTCAGCACTTTTGCTGCTGACGAGACCAAGAGTCTACAGCTAACGACCATCGGGAAGACTCTGGCCAATGTCACATCGGAGTGACCACAACCAGTGGAGTGAATTTTCTAAACAATGCCAATAGTTATAATCTTGCCCATCCATAACCTCCATCGAAAAGACACAAACCATCGGAATGACCTTTCAAAGCCAGACCAGTAACTATTGTTACGCCGATACAGAGCCTTCATCGGAGTGACCCAGAGTGTCAGAGAGAGTCATAGTGACATGTCAGGTCTTGTTGATGTCAACCTTCATTAGAGTAACACAAAGACCCTGTGAGACTCTTACCGAAGTGTCATGTCCCACCGATGGCAAGCCCTTGTCGGAGAGACACAAAGCACCAAAGAGACAACTTCCAGTCACGCTGATACATTGCACCAAGCCTATCAGTCCGTCGTTGGGACAAGCACCTTAGTCCCAACGAAATGATCAACACTCGTCGATGCCTGTAAATCTAAGACACATGTACTCAACAGTCTACATTTTGACACATTTAATATGATTTTGAGTCAAATAAGTTCAATAAATGTTAAACTTGATGAGGAAGACAAATGTATCTTCACACTTTTTTCTTTACCCAAAAATTAGGAGAACATAATGCTTGTTATAAATGGTAGTGTTGCAAAGGTGACTATGGAATCCTTTATTGTTACAATGCTCAATGGAGATATGAGGAGAAAGGTCAATGATGAAGGTTCTAGGGATGCCTTGCATGTTTCGCAAAGGCCCAAGGACAAAAGTGGATCTAAAGGGGAATGGTATAAATATCAATCCAAGTCAAGAGGAAAATCTAGAATCCCTAGGAAGATAAGAGTAAAGTTTTGGAAATATGGAAAAAGAGGACAACTAAAGAAGGAATGCAAAAAATCAGTTAATCACTGCCACAATCTCATGATCATTATTCTAGTAGAAAATCCTAGTTTTCATTCTTTTTCATAATGCATTAGTTAATCACACACTTCACATTTGACATCATGCTAAAAAGATCAAATAAGTTTTGTATTTCTTCTCAACTATTTCATTTCTCTATCTTAATTACTTAATATCTCAATATTTTATTCTACTCTCAACTCCTTGTACTTTAAAGTTTAATTAAATCTAGGATTGAACTTAAATCTTCTATTATAGGGTATGATTTATTTCCCTACATTTTTTTGAACTCGCAATTTCCATGCCTATGTTTAGGATAAAAAAAGATTGATTTTTTATTTTGAGATTTTTGTGGTTTGCATTTGTTGGAAACAACCCAATGCCTTTAATTTTGCATTCCTAAGAAACATCTAGGATCCTTATGTCCCCTTCAACAAAGTACTAGGTCAAACCCTCACCTTGCAAACATGACTACATCTTTCTCCTACTTCCTATGATGATCACATGTTGCATTCTAATGATGAAGAAGAATATTATGATCATGATGTCTTTATTAAAAGTGTTGAAAATGAATAGAAACATGAGATCGTTGATAAATTGAAATATTAGTGCAATAAATTAGCTAATATAGATGATAATATGTCCACTTCATATTTCATTGATGGTCTTACTCAAGTACTTATCACAAGATAACATGGCATAGATAAAATTAAGGATATTTATGAAAAATAATTAAAGATAAAGAAATTTAATTAACATTATTGCCAACAATTCATACCAAAGATTGAACAATTTAAGGATATTGCAATAGGTAATTTGTCAATAATTGAACAATCCATTTAATTAACATTATTGCCAACAATTTAATCATCCTTTTTTAAACATGGATTGCAAATAATTCTAAAAATTTAGAAGTCTTGGTCATTAACTTTACTATCTACTACAATGTCATCCAGTGTATCATTGTCAATGTTCATATGTTCTTTCAAGTATTTAATATTATCATCATCCTCATCTTGACCTCCATCATCTTCATCATCATTGAAATATGACTGTAGACCATCTATATTGTTACCAGATGTATTTGGATCATCATTTTGTATACCATCCATATTGTTGTCTTCCATAACATCATCCAACTTTGGATTGTTGTCTTCTTGTTCTTGAACATAACCATCTTCAACATCATCATGGATGTCAATTTCTTCGATGTTCTCTAATCCCTCTCTCATTTTGTTGGCCATCATTGTTTTGTTCAGTATCCACTAATGCATCGTCAAATACATGCCTTAATATTCGATCATAATGTATGACAAATATCTATTTCGGGTCCAAAATATCTTCATAGAAAAATACCTGCACATGAATGACATACATATATTAGACATATGGTATAACAATTTTATTGATTAATAAACACACGTATATATTCGCAATAAACTATGAATTAATAGATTAATGATCACTACCGCTTCTTGTTTGAGTTAAAGAAATACCTGCTCATAATGAATTGGTATAACATAAGGCTCCTTATCCTTCGGTAGGAAACATGAGGAATCTATTGAAAACAATCCACTATGGGTATCATGTTTTTGTGTCCTCTCAAATGCTTCATACCATCTACACTTAAAAATACAACATTTAAAAGAGCGGTATGTTGGTTTCCAAATCTGCAGAGGGTTTGCCAGTTCCAATGCACAGGCGGATTCGGCCAACAGATTACGGGAGGTTGCGTGAGCTGCCTCCCCTTCACTTCTGGTTCTACCGCACCAAGGGGGGTATCCCTATAACTAAAGATATAACCTTGACTAGACCAATAACTCAATGATTTAGCTTGATAGCAACAGGTAGAATACTCTCATGTGTGGACCAAGATCTGCATGATAGATCACAAGGTGGGCAACATTCTTGGACATATTTGTCTGGTGGGGTATGAGAGTATGCAGGGGGTTCCTAATCCTACTCCTACAACTAACAGGTGGAAGAGATGAAAAGATTTGGTTTGATGTTTGGATGCAAACCTGGACCTGGTGTATAACCTGAACACAGAGCTAGATTGGTGCCTATCCAGGGCTTGGAGTTGGTAGACATACACCTGTGAATGATTAGCATGAACACAATAAAACTAGATTTCAAGGGGATTTGTGTGATATCTACCTTACAGATACCTCCCAATACAGAGTGTTAAGTTATCTCTACTTATGGCATCCCTATTGCAGTATACCCTTCCTAGTACTCAATCTGAAAACACTTTAATCTACCCCTTGAGCAGAAGTTGAAAGATCAAGCATTCAATATAGGAATTCTATATTCTAGAATACCAGACACCCCTTAGATATCTAGATTCAAAAGAAGGACACATGCAATACTGGAGACAGAATTAACAGAACACATGCAAATACAACATTACTCATATAAAATCAATCATGAAATCAATAGATTCATGCATGAGACATACAACAAGAGATACATAAACTCACAAGACCTCCTATACAGAGCAACCAAAACCAGTTGTATCTTATTACAGAGTCAAAATGTCCAGTTTTCAACAACCTTGAAATGGGTGACACAGTCTGCTTAAATAGCAAGAAAATGTACCCAACAAATTAATTACATGGCACATCAAAAATTTGCCAGATACACAGTACCAGAAAAATGGCGCTCAAACATAAATGCAGTCGGTGGAGGAGAAGACAGGAAGGGGCCTCGAGCCATGTGCCACCGCCTAGGATTGATATCTTAAATCACACTGTAGATCCATCCACATTCCTGCAACAATCGCCATTACTGCCTCACCAACCCGTGGCCTCAGAGTGCAGCCACAACAAGTTTCCACAGAGTTTCCTACCAAAAGCAATTGCAAATGCGGGAAAAAACCCATCGCTGCAAGATTAAAACCTGGCCGTCGATCAGAAACCCTCCCGTCGCTGCGATCAATGGTGTCAAAAACGTTGAAAAGTCACCAGCCAACGAAACTGTGCCACGTAGGCACCTCAAGTTTCCAACACTGGGTCACCGCTTACTTTTTCCTTTATTTCCCCGCTGAGAGTCTTCTGCCGGGAACATGTATGGAAGCCGCCACGTGGCAAGCTTCGTAGCATCCCTGAAACTTTAAGGGGCTCTCTTCGAAACACAGGCGGAAACCAACACGTGGCGGGTTCCGCGTCGCTGCCGAGGGACACAAAAGGGTCAAATGAAACTCCACGGGGGCCGACACTTGGCGGGCTCCGCATTAACCTTGAAACACATAGAAACTATAGTGAGAAACTTGTCATAAGTCCTGGGATCCTCTGCCACGCGTCACCTTCTGAGACACTTGACACTTATGCTGGGGCCCACCTCAAGCTTCGTTGACCATTGCAACAAAATGGAAACTAGCCTACAGAAACTGACACTTGTCACGCTCCGCAGCAACCTTGAGGGACACACGGCACCTTCCGCGCAATCATTGAAAATTTAAGGAAACTACCCCCCGCTGATGACACCTGTTGTAACCCGCAACATTCATGAAACATTAGGAAATAGTGTGGAAACCTACGCGGAAACAGCCATGTGTCGGGCTCCACAGCACCTCTTGAAATAGTTAGAAACTTTTTGAAACACCCGCGGAAGCCACCACGTGGCGCCTTCCGTGGTCTCTTGAAACATAAAGACCCCTCCTTGAAACACTCAGAAACTTTGCAAAGGGCCCACGGAGACTTCAAGCAAAGGTTGCCACTTGGCAACATCCGCAGCAGCTAGGACACATAACCAAGACCCACCATCGCTTCGCCACACTTCGAAACAAAAAAGAAACTCCAGCAGAAGCTGACACTTGTCAGCTTCCGCAACAATTACAAAAGACACGTGGCACGCTCTGCCCCTGCTTGGAAACCTTTAAGGAACTTCGACGGAGAGTGACACGTTGCGCCTTCCGCAGGGCTCTTGAGAAACATAAAGGGTTCCCCGGGTGCCTCCACGTGGAGCATTCCGCAGCACCCTTGAAACTTAAAAGAAACTTCGTAGAAACTTCGGAGGAGGCTGACACGTGGCACCTTCCGCGCTTAGATGCAACTTTTAGGGGCTGCCTCCATTGCTGACACGTGGCGCTTTCCACGCTCAAGCAACTTGAAACAAAATAGAAACATTTCTTGCCACGTGGCACACTCCGCGTTAAAGTTACACAGTTAGAAACAAAAGTGTGGCTTGAACTGTGGCTCAACACTTGGCGGATCCCGCGGCATTAGCAAAACAAGACCCTCATAGCCACTGTCAGAAACATTCAGACACTGAAGCTACGACCCAATATGCATCTGAAATGCATTCGACCCATTTTTTCATCGTTTTTCAGGGGCCGATGGAGATTTTTGACCCGCCACTGTATATTTTGACTCGCATCAATCCGATTTTTGGCATTTTTAACAACTGCAGAGGCCAAAATGTGTCAGGATTTTTGGATTTTTAGGGAAGAGGCCTCACCTGAAACCCCAAACATAAATTATTACTAACACGGTAATCCAACTCAATAATTTCTTGTATTTTCCTAACATATTGTAAATTCCCTTCAATTATATTCTTATCTTTTGAGCTTGATCGACTGGATTGCTTGAAGTCAACCATGATGCCACAATTGAAGGATCGTCTCTTTACATCTACACTTCTACACGATAATGTGGACCATATGCCCACATTGCTGGATATTTCCTCACTTGTGAAAGACCATTTATTTCAGTGAAAACAAATATAATGACGAATGTTAAAATAGTTAATAGTGTCAAAGCTGTAAGGAAATAATATTTTGTAAAATTCCAACTGTACCTTTCTTTCACATCCTCTAGACATGTTGATTTCATCTTCTGTTATGTTTGAATCTATACCTGCATCTTCTATTTGATTTTGAATTTGTTCAGTAACCCATTCTAGTGTGCAATCTTTGCCCCATTCCCGAAGCAGGTCAGTGGGAAGTGGAGTATTCCTTGGGTTCGATCTCTTAAATTGTCTCCTTGCTTCTAACACTTCTTCTCTCTTTTTATCATATAGATCAATCCATTTGTTCATAAAGTCCATGTGGTACAGAATGAACTTGTCGAGTATAGCACTTTCGTCTACACCTATTACATGTCAACATGTTTATTTCAAACTCCAAATGTCATGTTGTTAATTTGACAAATAAATTATCAAAAATTAATGATTGCAAGAAAAAAAACACACTAATCATGAATTTACTTACTAATTTCTACTTGAACACCATTAGATCGTGGTTTTTATCCATCAATAATATCTGATGCTTGTTCTTCATCCCAAAAGCATGGCCCATCTTCAAAATCCTTACCAAGGAATTCACACAGGAAGAAAAATGCTTCATTTAATACATACCCTTCAGCCATGCAACCCTCTGGATGTGCCTTTTGTTGGACATATCTTTTTAGAGTTTTCATATACCTCTTAAAGAAAAACATCCACCTCGTTGATACGACACCCGCCAATTCAATGTCATTTTCATATACCTCTCAAAGAAAAACATCCACCTCGTTGATACGACACCCGCCAATTCAATGTCATTTTCATATACCTCTCAAAGTAAATGGACTTGTAGGTCCATGAAACTTGTAGGGAGCTCCTTCTCAAATACACATACAATTTTTGCAATTTCCTTCTTCCATTTTTGCACTTCACATTTGTGGATCTCCTTCGAGGTCTCCCACCTAATATAAGAATAGTAAATTAGTATGAACCTTTAGTCAAAAATTAATATGCAATATAATATATCTATGACTCTCACACATTAACCACATACCTTGTAAATGCTGACAATCGACTTATGGCATTCCTTAAGTCAACTGTAAGACAAGAATCCCCCCTAATTGCCAATGACATGATATGCTATGAAACACATTTATGAAAAGGTCATTAGTAATTTTTTCTCACACAACATAATGATATCAAAATATATTTAGTACTTAATCAATGTTACCAGTAAATGTTAAATGATGATATATAATACCTTCATAAAATTATGAAAATCATGTGTTTTAAATCCTGTGATATGTCCATCAATTGTAAATGCTTTAGCCAGTGATGACCCATAGCCAGTAGGTGTCCTTATTGAATGGATGAAATTTTTTAGTTGGTCTAGCTCTTTTTTTTTTAAAATCCATAGAGTTCTGCATATGTTTCATTTTGCTTGTTTGGCCACAAATATTTTCTATCAATTTTGGTATGCGAAAGAGCAATAGTTCTCCTCGAAGACAAGGTGTCCTTCTCTTTGCCTGATATATGTTGAAATATAGAATCTGGGACATTTTTGAAGACGTGCATAGGATCTAATAGGTGAGATATTAATAGATCCTTCCAGTAAGGCAACTCATAAAATATGGATTTCCTTTTCATTCCTTCTGGCATATTAACTACAACTTGTTCTGGTTCTTCAATTAAATCACCCTGATCAAAAAAATCCTCCCAACCTTTCAATTCAGCATCTTCATACTTCTTAAGTCAATCACCTGGACCCATAATCATGGGAGGGCCTCTATTTTCAACTTTTCCATCAAATTGATTGTTCAGGCGATTTCTAAACTTATGATCTAGTGGTAGAAAAACCATGTTGTTTGCGTAAATAAATTTATGTAGATCTTTAGAATACCACCCTTGAAATTGTTCTGCACATCTTGGACATGCAAATATCCCCTTTGTTTGAAGCCCTGCAATTCAATAAGTAATGTTAATAACATCAAAAAAATAGTATAAAACTAAGTATGAATGTTGGGATGAAAATAAATTATGAGTGTAAATACGTAAATATTTTATCTTACCAGAACAAACACCAAGTCCTGGGAAATCCTGAATAGTCCAACATAGCACACCGTACAACATGAAGGACCTATTTGATGGGGGATGTGATATGTCATACATTCTTATGCCTTTCCATAGCAGTTGCATCTCATCAATAAAAGGCGCAAGATAAACATCCATGTTTTTAACTTGATGTTTTCCTTGAACAATGAGAGTCAACATAAGGTGCTCCTTTCTAACACTCATCCATGGGGGAATATTGTATACTATCAATCTGACTGGCCAAACATTATAATTTGAGCTCAAGAAAGAGAATGGGCACACTCCATCAATTGCAAGACCAAACCTGATACTACGGGGTTCATCTTTGAATTTTCTTGGCCATTCTTCCTCTATGTGTTTCATTGCTTTAGAGTTGGCCAGAATTTGCATGAATCCATATTTACTCCTGTTCTTTGCATGCCAGTCCATCAATTGTGCAAGTGACTTGCAATGAAACATTCGTTGAAGTCTAGGTATAATTGGCATGTGATGTAAAACCTTCTTTGGAACTGTAGGACCTTGTACATCACTACGATAGCTCTTCTCTTTGCATACAGGGAAATCTACCTTGTTTTGATATTCATCTCTGTATAAAATGCAATCATTTTTACATGAATAAATTTTCTTATATTCAATCCCCAACTCAACCAACAACAGACGCGCCTCTCTAAAAGTTGATGGCAACACATTATCTTCAGGGAATATTTTAGTTTTTAGTGCCCTGTAAGATTGCCAGAGATTAAATCAATTGAATGCTTTGACTTATGACGAACATGTTTGATATGTCAATCTATACTAGGACTATTTATATACAATATATGGTTTTAAAATCCCCTTAAAGAAATATAAATGAAGTTGATGAATGTTTACGAATTATGTACACCAATTGACAATTGCAAAGTAAGAAATAGATTTCAACTCACTTCAGTAGGGTAGTGAATCCTTTGTCTTACCAACGAAATAGTGACTTGATTTCTAATAATATTAATGTGCATGCCAGTTTTGAGGTTCTACTTGCACCCGATTTGAACACGGGTGTCTTCACTGCTTGCTTGATGGAGTCTTTCAGGTTGTTATCATCAACATTATGTTGGTGGTAATTACCCCTGCTATCATCGTTACTGTCAACCATATGATCATTATTGTCATTATCATTTTCATCCCCAAAGAAATCTGTAAGCATTTCATTCAATCCTTCTTCATACACTGTATTTTCACTTTCATGATCATCATCATTAAAGCTAGGTGTCATGTCATCAGTGTATGCGGATCTCATCAGCTTTTCAAATTTCTTAGCTGGTAGTGTTCTCTTCAATAATGCTCTTTTCGCCCTGGTATTGTTTAAAGGATTGTTTGGATCATCCCGTCCAAATCTTAATAACCCAGTTGGATCTTGGGTATTAATATGTGTTTCATCAACATCTTCTACCTATCAACAAATGCAAGCATTATTTAATGTTTGGCAACAATTGGATAAATCATAAATGTATCAATTTCAAAGAAATATAATCAAATATGGCTTAAAAAATAAAAATATTGGTTGTATGAACATATATACATCAACTGAATAATGGAACATTATTTTATAGACTACCTTTTTTATACAATAATTTAGATAAAACATAATTTGGATAACATAGTTTATAAAACATCAGTCCACACTCATTTATTATTCTTTGGTTTTCTGCCCTTAAGAACATCCTTAGGGAGACCTTGTTCTTCCATTTTCTTTCGCGCAGGAGTGCGTTTTAAGAAGGGGTAATCAATCAATAACTTATCCCCAATGGTAAGGTCCATAATAACCTCAACCATTATCAATCTATCAACCTCTCTTTCCATATCTCCATCTTTATCATTTATAACCTCAACAAATTAACAATTCAGTCTTACAATAGGGTCCCTTCCCTTACTACTATTTATAAATCCTACAATATTTTTGTGTGTGTGTGTGGTTCAGGAGCACCTAACACAAGGTGGCCTCCATGAGGCATTCAACTATTTGATGTTCATTTTGTTGTTTCCAATAAAGTCCTATACGACCATTTATGTAATAAGGTCTATTTGACCAATGCATGTTATTTTAGTTTGTATCTAGGTTTATGTTGTAAGTCCCAAGGACACTTGTCGATCTGTAATTACAAAGGTTGTTAGGCAGTTGGAGGTTGTTAGATCTTCCAGCCGCTTGGAGGTTGTCTCCCAACTGCTTGGAGTTGGGTTGGTACTACTCAAGGCGAGTAGATAAATACCCCAGAGCAAATCAAATGTAATGAGTTGAGTTGAGTTCAATTCAATAGTTGTAGTTGAGATCAAAGATCAGTGTGTTTGTAATTGAGAAACAGAGCATATGTATGCACATTTTCTGAAAGGCATAATAAACAAAGTTCTGTGCATCTTTCTATCATTTGAATTCGTTAGGTTTTCTCTGTGCATTCGATTTACTATTTTGTGGTCGACATGGACTCTTAGTCCATTCCACTGGTTAGATTTCTTCGAAATCAGTGGAATGGTTGTACAGTTCATTTTTTGTGTTTTTTGTTTTGTTCATTTGTGTTTGCAGGATCGTGTACAAGATGGATTGATAGATCCTAGCATCCTCATGTGCTAGGTTGGCGAAGTCTAAGATCTGTGTGGTTGTCGGAGAAAAGGATCTGCGAAGTTACAGGGTTTGCAGAGGATCAGATCGGCGAAGATTCATGTCATCTCGCCGGGTATACATTCTGTGTGTATATCGCTAATGTATGTCGGGGGTCATTTCATGTGTATCTAGCAGTTGTATGTTCGTGTGTATCTCGCAAGTGAATATTGCGGTTGTATGTGGTGAATGTGCATTTCATATAACACAAAGGAAGTCAACGATCCCACCAAATGCATACTCTGAATGCATGTTTCGAATGTATCTTCCGAATGTATATTGAGGATATACATTGCACATATACATTGTGTTAGACACAAAAGGTTGACCGGTAGTAGTGGTGGAGAGGACCGGTGATCGTAAATCATGCCATGCACATACAGGATTAGTTGTATCGGCAGATCAGAGGGGGTTCATCGGCACATCAACAGGAAAGACTTTGGGTCGACCGATGCAAGGAGTCTCGCCAAAGACAAAGCTTGGTATTAAGCTTATCGGAAAGAGATATAGATCGGTGGAAGGATTTTGAGTTACGCCGATGGCATAGGATCTTGCCGATAGTAAAGAAAGTATATGTTTTGAGAGCTTCCACTATGTGCTCTGCATCAAATTGGTATCATAGCTAGTGAAAGGTCTGCAAAAGTGTTGGCATTATCTGTGAATGTTTATGTCAGACAGAAAAAATGAAGAAGGGGCTAGCGATATGCCTCCAAAAGGGATGACCATCGAAGTGGCCAAGAAATTCAAGGAGATGGAGGAGATGATCAAGACTGGAGTCAAGGAAGCACTCCAGGCTGAGTTGAAGACCTTAAGAAAAGGCAGGAAATCAGACGAGGAGTCTGATGAAGAAGAAGGAGATGGGGAAGAGGAAACAACCCCAGAATAGACAAGTATATCTGCAGAACAGAAACAATTTCTGGAGGCCATAAAATCACTTGGTAAGGAGTCATCTGAATCAAGAATGGAGATTCTGATGTTCAGCGGAAAGATGGACGCAGAAGAAGTCATTGAATAGATCGAGGCTTTGAACAATTACTTTGAGTACAAGGAGGTACCAGAGAACAGAAGAGTCAAGTTTGCAAAGACGAAATTGAATGGTGATGTACTCACGTGGTGGAACTACACCTAGGGAGAAAGGGTGAAGAGTGGCAAGAGCATGATCTCATCCTGGAGTTGGATGGTAGAGAAGATCAAGTCCTAGTTCCTTCCAACTGACTATGAGGTGTAGATTTACAAGAAAATGCAGAATCTTAAGCAAAAAGATATGGATGTGGCTACTTACACCGAGGAGTTTCACAAATACACTCTTCGTTGTGGGTACATGGAGGATGAAAAAGCCAAGGTAGCAAGGTATTTAAATGGTCTGAGGGTCAATATTCAAGATGAGATAAGTTTGTTTACCCCTGAAACAGTGGAAAAATGCTTTCAAGTAGCATTAAGAGATGAAGAGAAGCTGAAGAGGAAACGTGAGCAGCAAAGTAGAGGAAGAGGTGATAGAAGTTTTAGCGGTAGTTTTGGAGGAAGAAGTCCTAACCAGAGGCCCAGTGGTGAGTCTAGTCAAGAAGAGCAAGTTGGAGACTCAAGTAGCTGAGGAGGCTACCGAGGAAGAAGGCCGAATGGAAGAGGTGGGACAAATGGATTAGATAGAGAATCTAAGTTCTCCAACATGAGATGCTATAATTGTAATCAGATAGGGCATCCGACATACAAGTGTCCAGAGAAGGGCTCAACTTCTCATGGTGGTGAGAAGAGAACCACTTTGATTCAAGAAGATGCAGGGAGTGTGGCATCTCCTGAAGTGAATCTAGAATCAAAAACGGGAGAAAGTCTGATGATCAAGAGGATGTTGCTCAAAGAACCAGTGAATGCTGAACCATCACAGAGGAGAGCTCTTTTCAGGATCAATTGCAAAAGCAAAGGTAAAATATGCAAGGTAGTCATAGATTCTGGTTCAACAGATAATATTGTGTCCAGGGAAATGGTGGATAAATTGAACATAGAAAGGATTCCTCATCAAACTCCTTACAGAGCATCTTGGGTAAGTGATAGTCAATTAGTTTTGCTAAGTGAACAAGCATATGTTGATTTTCAGATCGGAGAATATAAGGAGAGGATTTTATGTGACATTTTGCCCATGGAGTGTTGTCACCTACTTTTAGGTAGGCCATGGCAATTTGATAGGCAAGCATTGTATGATGGATATGCTAACACATACACCATCAAGAAGGATGGAAAGACTTTCATGATGACACCCTTGCAGGAGGATGCTGAAGCAAAGAAGGCAACTAAAGTCATTTTGGTGGGTAAGAAATAGTTTGTGAAGATCTTTGAAGAAGAGACACGGATAGTTGAGGATACCTCAAGGAGTGAGGTTGCCAAAGGTCCAAGTTTGAAGGTGATTTTAGCTTTGCATGATGGAGATCAGATGGTCATGTCTGAGATGGATCAGCAGAAGGTCATAGCGCAGGTCTGCAAGCAACCACAAGTTGATTGGAAAGAAGCAAATGCTATCCTCGTAGGGACTATTGTTTGTCCTCTAGAGCCAACAAGAGTTGGAAGGCAAACATATCCTACCATAGCAGCAGTACAAGAAGCATTACCCAAGGTGTATAATGTAGGCATTCCGATAGAAATGACAGTAAGAAAGCAAGGTGTGAGTAGAGCCTACAATGCTAGGCATGAGTCTTTGATTCCATGGAAGCAGGTTGTAGTCCAGGAATCATGGGGAAGACATGAGACAACAGAGGATACAGGTAGAGAAAAATAAAGCCTTAACACAAGGTGGCCTCCATGAGGCATTCAACTGTTTGATGTTCATTTTGTTGTTTCCAATAAGGTCCCATAAGACCATTTACGTAATAAGGTCTATTTGACCAATGCATGTTATTTTAGTTTGTATCTAGGTTTATGTTGTAAGTCCCAAGGACACTTGTCGATCTATAATTACAAAGGTTGTTAGGCAGTTGGAGGTTGTTAGATCTCCCAGCCGCTTGGAGGTTGTCTCCCAACCGCTTGGAGTCAAGTTGGTACTACTGAGGGCGAGTAGATAAATACCCCAGAGCAGATCGAATGTAATGAGTTGAGTTGAGTTCAGTTCAATAGTTGTAGTTGAGATCAAAGATCAGTGTGATTGTAATTGAGAAACAGAGCATCTGTATGCACATTTTCTGAAAGGCACAATAAACAAAGTTCTATGCATCTTTCTGTCATTTGAATTCATTAGGTTTTCTCTGTGCAATCAATGTACTATTTTGTGGTCGACATGGACTCTTAGTCCATTCCACCGGTTAGATATCTTCGAAATTGGTGGAATGGCTGTATAGTTCATTTTTGTGTTTTTCATTTTGTTCATTTGTGTTTGCAGGATCATGTACAAGATGCATTGATAGATCATAGCATCCTCATGTGCTAGGTTGGCGAAGTCTGAGATCTGTGTGGTTTTCAGAGAAAAGGATCTGTGAAGTTACAGGGTTTGCAGAGGATCAGATCGGGGAAGATTCGTGTCGTCTTGCTGGGTATACATTCTATGTGTATATCGCTAATGTATGTCAGGGGTTATTTCATGTGTATCTCGCAGTTGTATGTTCGTGTGTATCTCACAAGTGAATATTGCGGTTGTATGTGGTGAATGTGCATTTCATATAACACAAAGGAAGTCAACGGTCCCACCAAATGCATACTCTGAATGCATGTTTCGAATGTATCTTCCAAATGTATATTGAGGATATACATTGCGCATATACATTGTGTTAGATGCAAAAGGTTGACCGGTAGCAGTGGTGGAGAGGACTGGTGATCATAAGTCATGCCATGCACATACAGGATAAGTTGTATCGATAGACCGGAAGGGGGTTCATCGGCACATCGGCAGGAAAGACTTTGGGTCGACTGATGCAAGGAGTCTTGCCAAAGACAAAGCTTGGTATTAAGCTTATCAGAAAGAGATATAGATCGGTGGAAGGGTTTTGAGTTAGGCCGATGGCATAGGCTCTTGCCGATAGTAAAGAAAGTATATGTTTTGAGAGCTTCCATTGTGTGCTCTGCATCAGTATGCATGTCCATCTATATACATAAGATGACCTCTATTCATTTCTTTTCCACTTTCAAATTGGAGACTATGTGTATACATATTCGAATTTAGACCATATGCTGACATGCTAAGCTTATATTCTGCTAGCCTTCTCCATTCACCACTGTAATATGATGGGCATAATATGGCATTAATCTCCTAGTGGTTTGTTTTGAATTGTTTCTATGTTTAGATCCCACATGTACATTTTGGACAATAAAGAGGCCTAGATTCACTCCATGAATATTGGAGGGTCGTATCATATAGCTGTATCCCCAAAATTGAAACACCTCGTACACTCTAGGTAGTTGTTGATTACTAGGCCAAGCACAATATAGTTGACGATCAAATGTCTCTTTGTAAATTGATCTCAAACTCAGGTGCAAGTCATCATCTCCATCACATTCATTCTCATAGGGTATGTAGTCCACCGTCCCCTTGTCTTTAAACAAATTGTGCATCTTTAAACCGGTTCTTGTTCTGTTGCTTATTTTCATCAATTCCTCATCTTCCGAGTTGGTATATTGGCACATATTTTTGTTAGTTGTATCATCTGATAAATGATCATTGCCCTCTAGACTGGAAGTCGGTGATCCAGGAAACTTTAAACCAAGAACTTTATCCTGCAAGTATCCATTAAGAAAAAAAATAGTTATTTAAACAATATAAAACAATCTTTAAATGAAGTATACATGTTATTTATATCAATTTGGAAAATTCCTTACCACAATTCCTATTGGATTTGAATCGATTGTAGGAGGCATACTACCGACTAGAAGCTCATCATATATGTAATGTCTTTGTACAATCGCTCGTTTGAATTGTTTCTTTCCACGACATACAGAACATCCACAAACAACAATTTTCTCAAAGTATTCATCCCATGTGATATAGTCCTGACCAACCTCTTGTTCAGTGCAATCATTTGTTGTGTCTGCAAGATCCATTGTCATAACCTCTTCCACCCACTGTCATCTATGTGATTTAACAGTTTTAGGTCCACGTCCACGTACATATATTTTTAATTTTGTAGTTGAATGCTCAGACTCTGCATTTGCTCTAATCTCCATCTAAAATAATCAACAACATGCATTAATTTATGTCAAGATTGGATAATACATTATAAATTTCAATAATACTATGAAAAAAGATGGACGTATTACAAAATGCCATCAGATCATATTTTCCTAAGGAAATTAGATTTGAGTACTTGATTTCCCGCTTCATCCGTTGTGTCCTCATTTGATATGACACGATCTGTTGCCATGGCCTCGTCTGGCCCCTATAATACACAACATAGTAAATAATGTTTAGTACACCAATTATATTATTTCAACGAATATGCTAACCAACACAAAACCTCACTTTAGTCATATATTTGACATATTGATATCATGTTTTGGACATCCTAATTTTCAAACTTTTCCCTCGATCATAGAATCACATTTAATGACCATTCCTGTGCATTTTCAACCAATAAGTTTGAGCTCAGAGGCCTCGTGGACCAAAAAATGACTTTATCTCCTCTATGTTGTAGCATTTGTGAATTCATAAACACCTTCCTCCTTTGGTTGAGGTTGCTTTCTCTTCTTACCTCTATTGTATCTGCAGATTTCGTTGTCATATCTATTTCTACTCACTTTCCTCTCTACAATTTAGTAGTTCTACGCCGTCCACATCCTCTCTCCATGGCCTCCTCTGGATTCTGTAATACACAACAATGACAATAGTCACATAACATCTATGCACCAAGAGAATATTCTTGAATTTATCTTGTTAATACACTCGCTTTTCATTAAGACGCACTATGAAAAACAAAATAGGACATTGCAACATTTTGCTCTTCAGAAAAAGTTTACACGCGGAATATTGACAACTAGAGCTCAAATCTTATGATTACAAGATGACTACAAATTCACATCAAAAAGACATTTATTTCATATTTGACTCTCCTTTTTCTTTTATGGGTCGTTTTAAGGCAATCTATATCTCTCCAAGTGGCCATAAAACCCTCAAAACTATCATAGAACCCTCAGGTCAATCTCAAAGAGTCTTTGACACCAAAATTTTAAATTCTTGATGGAGGGAAGGATAATTTGGATGTTAGTTTTGAAATCACATCATTAGATCTTTGTTAGGTTAATCCTAGCCATTGGATATTCTTTAATTATAGGGACATTATGTTATATTTCACCATTACCTTTCACTCCAAAATTAATGGTTTCCTTTGAAAAGAAAACCCTCCATTAGCTATCATAACCCCAAATATTTGTTGAAGTGAACTTAAACATTTTGTGCAATTGTCATTGCTCATATTAAGCACCTACCTCCCTTCTTGGTGGTCCCACATGTGTGATGTATGCAAATGAGTCATATGGTACCTGTGCTACATGTTTAAAGTTTGAATTTTGCTCATATTGTTGGAAAAAGGCTCAAAAAGACCTTTGATTTTTGAGTTTTATACTCTATAACTGCATCTCCTTGATCTTTTCATCTAATCTATGACATGTTGTCTTTGCATTTTAATGAGATCAATTCTTGAAAAATGACAATCCAGAGGTTAAAGAGACAAGTTGATACCTTACCTAAGTTGCCATGTTCTTGAAACCTTGTCACTATAAAGATGAGATATCTAGAGAGTAATGTCACAAGGACATAACCAAGGCATGCACTATCATGAGCCATAGGGACAACTTACTACACCATCCAAAACTCCATTTGAACTAGCTACTATCAATAATTCACATTATTGGAGACTGTCATGAAGAAAACACCATGCATAGGACTGTCATAGTCAAAGTGGAGAGGATTGTCTAGTCATTGTATGACTGTCATAATAGCTAGTGGGTTAGTTACCATGCTTCAACCTAAAATAGGTTAATGAGAACATAGAAATGAAAATCACAATACCATAAGCACACTCCATAAGCTGCCAATATAGTCCCAATATCATGTCATCATGATAGTAAGAGAAGAGTTGTTTGGTTTTTCCAAAACCATATCAGTTGCATAAGGTTTGTCACCAACCATCTGTGTAAGGTCATTAAAGAGTGAGTCATTATTGAGCTAATCATAAGAGAAGCATGAAGTCAAAATGCTATCATGGAAACAAGATATAGTTACTTATTATAAGGACAATCCAAATTTGGTGAGGTTACATTTTTTATCAACTTTCAAGCAAAATACATCATTTTGCATTGATTGGTGCTAAATTAGGCACACTTTACGCCATCTTTGGTGCCCCAAACATATTACATTGTTTGCCTAAAAGTCGGCGGTAAAGTCGATGTTAATTGCTCCGACTACTAGATCAAAAAAAAATTACAAAATTCTCGCCTGCACATACCCAAAAAAAAAAAAAAACTTTAATATTGATTTTTGGTGTTCATTTTTTGTTTGGAGATCAAGCATTTGGGTTGGAGTCCGGCCTGAATTAATATATGAGAAAAATGCCACGCAAAGAGAGGAGAAATTCGATTTAGTTTTTGACACCATAGGTAAGGTTACAATTACAATAAAAAATTTTTGTTCCCAAATATATTTTTGTTTCGATTAAATGGAGAGGATTGTGAAGAAAGGGTTGTAAATATTGTTTTGTTTACAAGCAAATCGTTCAAGTCTCATGTGGTTGCAAAGGAGGAGGGTAAAATTGTAGACATTGCATTATTTCCTCTGCATCCGAGAGTAGTGAACGCATTTTTCAAACCCCAATGCCTAGGTTCGCTTATCATTACCATCAATACCTTTCTCTGAAGACAACTTTCTTGCTTCCTTCCTAAAAAAGTAGTCGAGTGCTTTAAGACAAGTCGATTGTGAGCAAACTAAAATTAGGGCTTTTGAGACGAGGGTGAGAAAAATAAAATAGAGGTTGGTTGAGACAATACGAGGAGATAGGGCTTTTGAGACGACGTTGAGAAAACTAAAATTAGGCTGGGAACTATAGATTCCCTCCCAAGGCACCAATTGATTCATAGGAAAATAGCTTCATGATTTGCTCTACAAAGTAAAGGTCAAAAACCTTGAGGAATACAGAAAAACTGGACGAAAACTTTCATACCTGGCAGTGTGTACTTTGTTTGCCTCCACAGACTAAACAAAAATAATTTGCCCTAGGTCGCCTCAAAATGTCAAGCAATAGATGAAAGAGAGCAAAGGGAGCAGACTCTGGCCACAATGAGGTAATTCATTGTCAATTTATAGATTTGTAAATGTTTCCATTGTTTCTTTGATTTTTTAGTTTTTTATTTGTAAATTTAAAAGAAGAAATTTATTTTATAGGAACATGATACTGACAAAGATAAAGAGGCATTGGCTTCCATATTGGGGGTAGAGGTAGTGAACAAATTGGATTGTGTGGACTTGACAATGCTTGCTAGATACATAGAAAAATAATCTGGTAAAGCCCCTGAAACATTACAACCAAATCAACAGTGTCAAAGGGAATCAACTAATTCCCCAACCAGTCATGGATCGAGCAAAAGATCCAGGAGGAAATCAATAACAATAACCTCTAAGAATGTGGAACAGGGGAATAGAGGCTTCCAATGTCCCACCCACTCCTGGGACACATACTTCTTCGACCACCACGCCATGTTTTGCATCTTGCATTGGCACCTACGATACCAAGATAGAATACGATGTGGTTTTAAGGGATGTCCAAATGACAGATGCTGGAAAAACATTTGTGAATAGGTTGAAGGAATCATGCCTTCAACGGTTCAAAGACCATCTACATTTGCCATTCTCAAAGATACCCATGCACCTGTAAAAAGTAGTTATCCAAGACATGGACACTGAATTTGGCACAGGTTGGTCTGTAAAGAAGATAAAGCTACGAATGTCTCAAAACTGCAAGATATTTCAGTGCAACCAAACAAAGAAGATAAAAAAACTCCCTCCCAAGCAAAGGCTCAGAAAAAGGCCAATTGATGTAAGTTTGAAAGTATGGAAAGAGCTTGTAAAAGAATATGAGAAGTCTGATGCACGGAGGAAGTCCGATGAAGAGAGTACGTAGGTATTTGTATTTCTCATAAGATTATATCAAATTTATTAAATGATTTTTAAATTTTATTTGTGCATAGTTAAATTGAATTAGTATATGTTTCAGGACAGTGGGAAACCACAGACCGATGTCCTAATTTCTCACAATCAGCAAAACTTCACATGTGAGCTGCCGAACTTTTCCATCAGCCAAGTCTCTCATCATTCCCCAATGCCCCGATGGCATTCACTTTTGCAAGGACGCGTTCTGTCAGTGAACGCCCATAACCTTTGGCTGAATCGCCAAGACCACCGTCGCACAACTTCCTCTTGCGAACCCTAGCACATGAAGATGCTAGGTCGTTCTTACTGCGCGAAATGCCGTAACAAGATCCTCTACAACATTGAACAGGAAAAACAAAACAAAGAACAAAATAGATATTCATACAATGAAGCCATTCCACTGATTTCAATAGAAATCTCACTAGTGGAATGCTTCACGACGACATACAACAACAATGGAAAATGTACAAATGAAAGAAAACTACAGTTTTGCGATTTACAGTTGAAAAAAATAGAAATCAAATGGACATAATAGAATTGCTTTATTTCCCCTGAGCACAGTACAATCACATTCAATCACACACTTAGATCTGACTACATTTGATCCTCATTTGATTCCTTCCTCAGGGTATTTATCAACTCGCCCTGAGTAGTACCGAACTGACTCCAAGCGGCTGGGAGATTAATCCAAGCGACTGGGAAACACTATTGCCTATTTTTAGCATTATTGCTATTTTTAGCATTATCCGATTACAAATGACTAATGTCCCCTAAGTCACTTGGGACTTACAAAATGAACCTAGATACAATTGAAATGAAAATGCATTGGTCAAAAGACCTTATTACAAAAGTAAGCATAATGTGCTAGGTGCTCCTACACCATACTCCCCGGGTGAAATTTGTCTCAAGTCCTCTTAGAGACTAACTGCTGTAAATCACCACCCCACTTTTTGATATCTTCTTCCAGCATCCATGTGGCTTCAGAGTCTGGAAGTCCTTGCCATTTGACTAAGTGCTTAAAATATGTCTAATTTCTGGTCCTCTTGGCTATCCTGCTATCCAAAATGCATTCCATTGTAAATGGTTCCTTAGATGGTAATTGATGCACCCACTCTGCATTGTCTTGAATAGAATCTGCTATACCTTCGCCTGTATCAGGACTCCTATACAATGTCAGATCAGCAACATTGAAGATAGGTGAAATAGCAATATCTTCAGGGAGTTCAATTTTGTAAGCATTAGGACCGTATTTTTCCAGAATTTGACAAGGTCCAATTTTCTTCATCATTAACTTGCTGTGTTGTCCTTTGGGCAGTCTGTTCTTGTTGAGATGAACCATGACCATATCTCCTACTTGGTACTGCACATCGCTTCTTCGTTGATCCACTCTAGCCTTGATCTTCTGACTGTTCTGGTGTAGAGTATCTCTAACTTGTTGATGGATCTCTTTCATAGCTTCTACAAATGCATCAACATGTCCACTCCTTGTGTCCAACCCTTGAACATCTCGTAATTCAAAAATTCCTCTAGGATGACTACCATAAACAACTTCAAAAGGACTTAAACGTGTGCTTCTATTTGTAGAATCATTATAGGCATACTCTGCTTGTGGGAGTACCACATCCCAACTACTACCATGTTCTCTTGTCAAACATCTCAGCAGATTGCCTAATGACCTATTCACAACCTCAGTTTGGCCATCAGTCTGAGGATGATACGCTGAACTGAAAGACATATTTGTACCCAATCTTTTCCACAAGGTTCTCCAGAAATGTCCCACAAATTTGTTGTCTCTGTCAGATACAATACTCAAAGGCAAGCCATGAATCCTGACAATTTCCTTAAAGAACAAACTTGCAATGTAACTAGCATCATTGGTGGTCTTACAAGGAATAAAGTGTGCCATTTTGCTGAACCTGTCTACCACAACAAACACACTGTCATAGCTTGTCCTTGTCTTGGGCAATCCCATCACAAAATCCATACTCAAACTATCCCAAGGTCTATTTGGTATGGGCAAAGGTTGGTACAGTCCTGCATTGGTTGAGACTCCTTTTTCTCTCTGGAAAATCATGCAACTCTCAACAAACTTTCTGATATCAGATTGCATCCTTGGCCAAAAGTAAAACATTCTTACAAGATCTAAGGTCTTATTAAGTCCAAAATGTCCTCCTAAACCACCACTATGTTTTTCCTTCACTATATTATCCCTCATTGAACACTTAGGGATACATAGTTGATTTCCTTTAAACAAAAGTCCATCCTGCAATGTATAATCTGAAAACTCGTTGTGGAAAGCATTAGCAAACTCATTGCATACGCTGTAAATTTCCTTGAAATCTTGGTCCTCTTCATACAATCCTTTGAGTGACTCAACACCCATACTTTGTAGCTGCACTTCTTGCACTGTCAGCACCCTTCTGCTTAGAGCATCAGCAACCTTATTTGTTATCCCCTTCTTATGTTTGATGATTAAGGTGTATGCTTGAAGACTTTCTACCCATTTCATGTGTCGATGACTGAGCTTTTCGTGTCCATTCAAAAAATTGAGAGCATGATTATCAGTGTATACAATAAATTCTTTAGGAAGCAAGTAGTGCCTCCACTTTTTCAGAGCTTGTACCATAGCATACAACTCTAAATCATAAGAGGAGTACTTCCTCTTAGCTTCATTTAACTTTTCATTGAAGAGGGCTACTTGGCTCAACACTGCTCCTATGGCCAGTCCACTTGCATCACATTCAATGGTGAAAACTTTATTGAAATCAGGTAACACTAAAACAAGGAATTTAGCAACTTTCCGTTTCAGATTCTCAAAACTCTGATCTGCCTCTTTTGTCCATACAAACTTCATCTTACCTCCACCCTTGATGGTCTCCAACATAGGTGCACAAATGTCACTGTAATTCTTAATGAATTTCCTGTAGAATGTGGCCAAACCATGGAAACTTCTGACCTCGCCTGCTGCCCTGGGTGTAGGCCAATTCAAAATAGCTTATACCTTAGAGGGATCCATTTTCAAATCACCCTTAGAGATGAGAAAACCTAGGTACACCAATTCTTGTTTCATGAAGTCACACTTTTCCAAGTTTATCAGTAGTTTCTAATCTTGCATCCTCTTCAAGACTATCTCCAAATGTTTCAAGTGCTCTTCCTTGCTCCTATTGAACACCAAAATATCATCAAGGTAGACTACCACAAATTTGCCTATGAATTCCTGCAACACCTCATTCATGAGTCTCATAAATGTGCTAGGGGCGTTTGAAAGACCAAACGGCATCACAAGCCACTCATACAATCCTTCATTGGTCTTGAAAGCTGTCTTCCACTCATCCCCTTCTCTTATCCTTATCTGATGATACCCACTCTTCAAGTCTATTTTAGAGAAATAAGTAGCACCTCCCAAGCAATCCATTAGATCTTCTATTCTAGAAATAGGAAACCTATACCGGATGGTTATCCTATTTATGGCCCTAGAATCAGTACACAATCTCCATTTTCCATCTTTCTTTGGTGCTAAAATGACTGCACATGGACTCAAACTCTTTCTTATTAAACCCTTGTCCAGAAGTTCTTGAACTTGCCTGGCTATCTCCTTATTCTACTGAGGGGTCATTTTGTATGCTGCCTTATTAGGAAGTACTGCTCCTAGTATGAGATCTATCTGATGGCTAATGTCTCTGATTGGTGGTAGGGAATCAGGTATGTCCTTTGCAATCACTCCTTTATAACTCTCAAGAAAATCTCTGACCTCCTTAGGTCCTACTTCTCTCACACTTGTTTTCTTTTCCACCTTGGGCTTCACAATCAAAGCAAAACCTATGCCATCACCTTCCTTTAGTGTATTCATGAATTCTTTTTCTCCTACCAGAATTACACTAGACCCTACATGTTGTGAATCCTCTTCTACCAATGACTGTATCCTATAAGTCACACCATCCTTTTGGAATGTGTAAGCATTCTTTTCTTCATCATGATGAGCCTTTCTATCAAACTGCCATGGTCTGCCCAACAGAAGATGGCAAGCATCCATTGGAAGGATGTCACACAAAATCTTGTCACTATACCCCTTAATACTAAATTCAACCCATGCTTGTTCATTGATGAGCATATGCTACCCCTTATTCAACCAACTAACTTTATACGGACTGCTATGGGGTATCTTTACTAGATTTAGCTTATTCACTGCTTCCAAAGATATAATGTTATCAGTAGAACCAGAGTCAATAATGACTTTACAAACCTTACCTTGGATCTTGCAATTGATTCTAAACAAAGATCTTCTTTGTGATGGTTCAACCTGTACTGGTTCCTTGAACAGCGTCCTCTTGATCATCAGATTTTCTCCCACTTTTGATGCTAGATTCACTTCAGGAGATGTCACACTCCTTGCATCTTCTTGAATCAAAGTGGTTCTCTTCTCACCACCATGAGAAGTTGAGGCCTTCTCTGGACACTTGTATGTCGGGTGCCCTATCTGATTGCAGTTATAGCATCTCATATTGGAGAATTTGGATCCTCTACCTGATCCATTTGTCCCACCTCTTCCATTAGGCCTTTTTCCTCGGTAGTCTCCTCTGCTACTTGAGTCCCCAACTTGTTCTTCTTGGTTAGACTCACCACTAGGCCTCTGGTTAGGACTTCTTCCTCCAAAACTGCCTTTGCCTCTGAAATTCCTTCCACCTCTACTTTTGTTGTTCTGCTCACTATTTCTCTTTATCTTTTCTTCAGCCCTTAAGGCCATCTGGAAACACTTGTTCACTGTGTCTGGTGCTAAGATGCTGATCTCATCTTGAATGTTCATCCGTAGGCCATTCAAATACCTGGCCACCTTCTCTGACTCATCTTCTTGTCTCTTTGATCTGAGACTGAGTTTATGAAACTCTTGTGTGTATGCATTCACATCAAGGTCTCTCTATCTGAGGTTCTGCAACTTCTTATACATTTGCACATCATAGTCCAGGGGTAAGAATTGTGCCTTGAGTTTGCCTTCATCCTTTCCCAGGAGGTTATCATATTCTTCCCCTCCTTGACTCTCTCTCCTTGTTCATAATTCCACCATGCAAGAGCAGATCCCTGCAACCTTGCCTTTGCCAATTTAACCCTCTTATCGTCAAGGATTTCTTTATATTTGAAGTGATTGTTTAATGCCTCAATCCAGTCAATCACCTCTTCAGCTTCCATACTTCCACTGTACATAGGTAACCATCTATGGTGTCCCTATTGATTGACTTCAATGCATTTAAAAATGCCCTCTGGTCTGCTGGTATCTCCTCTACCTTTTTACTGGTTTCACCAATTTCTGCATCTCCTTCATTGCTGTCACTTTCATCTTCTCTATCTTTGCCTTTGGACTGCTTGAACTCCCAACTTGGATTCAAGCATCTCCTCGATTAACTTCTTGACGGCGTCCTGTGACATATTTTTGGGAGGCATCCTCTCCACCTCTGTGCCGCTGTCTCTGTCTGACATAAACATTCATAGACAGCACCCAAACGCCAACAATCCTGCAAGTCCTCAACTTGACTTGCCACCCAAATCTTTTTTTAACCTGACTCTAATACCAATATGATGAGGAGTGCACAACAGGAAACCACATATCGATGTCCTAATTTCTCATGATCAGCAAAACTTCACATGTGAGTTGCCAAACTTTTCCATCGGCCAAGTCTCTCATCATTCCCCAATGCCCCGATGGCATTCACTTTTGCAGGGATGCGTTCTGTCAGTGAACACCTGTAACCTTTGGCTGAATCGCCAAAACCGCCGTTGCACAGCTTCCTCTTGCGAACCCTAGCACATGAAGATGCTAGGTCATTCTTACTGCGTGAAATGCCCTAACAGGATCCTTTGCAACACTGAATAGGAAAAACAAAACAAAGAACAAAACAAATATTCATACAATGAAGCCATTCCACTGATTTCGATATAAATCTCACCAGTGGAATGCTTCACGGCGACATACGGCAACAATGGAAAATGTACAAATGAAAGAAAACTACAGTTGTGCGATTTACAGTTGAAAAAAATAGAAATCAAATGGATAGAACAGAATTGCTTTATTTCTCCTAAGCACAGTACAATCACATTCAATCACACACTTAGATCTGACTACATTCGATCCTCATTTGATTCCTTCCTCAGGGTATTTATCAACTCGCCCTGAGTAGTACCGAACTGACTCCAAGCGGCTGGGAGATTAATCCAAGCAGCTGGGAAACACTATTGCCTATTTTTAGCATTATCTAATTCCAAATGACTAATGTCCCCTAAGTCACTTGGGATTTATAAAATGAACCTAGATGCAACTAAAATGAAAATGCATTGGTCAAAAGACCTTATTACAAAAGTAAGCATAATGTGCTAGGTGCTCCTTCACCACTTGACAAACTTCGTGCCACGCATCACAGTGGCCAGAAAGGTTTACATGCCTTGATCTATACATTTGTAAGTATATTTAATAAGTTAAATGATATATTTTTTTTTTAATTTCCTAGGAAAAAGTAAATGATTGCATATTAATTAGTTTAACTAGTCCATGTGCCATGTTTTGACAGGAGGAGAAATGTGGTCGGCATCCAAGCCAATTTGAAAAGGAAATGTTACAAAGCAAAAAGTGGACCGATTTTGTAATCTAGATGGAGAATGAGGTATCAATAGTTGACTTTCAATAACTTAGTTGGATATTGTTGTGTTAATATGTCAATTTGAATTTCTTGTGTTGAGTTGTTTATTGATGCGTAGGATGAGTTCTAAAGTGCTTCTCTGTTGGCCCTAGCGCCCTTAAATGTAAGATTTCTCTTAGATGACAAATGATTACTGTTACTAAATTTTTGTTCACACTAAATTTAGTTTGACCTAAGTACAGTTGTTTAGACGAAATAAAAGAAAAAATTGAAGTTATGCATTTAGTGAACAATTGATGTCTTGACAAAGCAGAAAGAGAGATGGAATTCAATTGACAGGATAACCCATCAGTCTAATCAAGACTGGTGAATCATCATGACAAGAGAATAAAGTTGCCAAGATACCAATTATTCAAGAAATACAGTTGATTTAACATAGTGTTATCTTTCAGGAGTTATAAGACAGATTGATTATTCAGTTAATCAGATTTGAAAGAAAGAAAGATATTTGTATTGAACTGTTATTTTATCTCATGTTTTGAACATACATTCAATATCTGTTACTTTATCCTATGCATTGATTGAAAAGGAAATACACATACATCAAGTGCATAAGATAAATTAACTGATTATGTTTAAAAGAAGTGTTCAAATGTGTCCCACACAAGCCGTGGGAGTAACTAGACTGAGCAATTGCAGACATGCAAGCTATACATTTGAATGATAAAAGAAATAATAAAAACACATGATAAAAGTAAGCATCCATCATTGTCTGAGCAAGAAGGTTGTTTTGTTGGTGTTAGTCTTCATTCTTCATCTTCAGCTCCTATCATCAGTTGAACCTACAAAAAATTGGGGAAAGTCCTGTTAGAGCTCTGGATGTTTAAAGTTATCATATGCTTTTATCATGCAGATATATCAACTTATCACATCACACATTTCATATGAAAGATCAAATCAGACATGTGTTACAAATCAGAAAATCATGAAGAAGATCAATCAATACCATCAGGTATGCTTTTATGCTAACTTGTTTGTTCACTATGCAGGTATAGGACAAGTATTGTTGCTGATTTGAAGATAAATAAACACGTGGATTAAATGTGGCTCCCACAAGGGTTTGAGCCCAACATGTTTTTTTTTCATTTGAAAAGAGTATCAGCAAGGACAGGATGCATCATTCCAAGCTACACTATGCATCATCTAATCAACTTGCAGAAAAGTTATGTCATCATGACATTCATTACAGTTGACAAAGTGCATAAATCATATTACAGTCATAGAAGGTATTTTATCTCTTTCATAGCATTATCAGAACACCATTTTCCTGTCATTCTTTGATGTCATATTTTCAAATTCAGACTTAAGAAATGACAAAAGAGTGAATAGTCATCAAGCCTAGTCATCAAGTGTAGACATGGTGACATGTATTAGACAGGTTTCTATTGCATATCAAATAAAAAGAGCAGGCTACAAGAACTTTCATTTTTCATACAACAGTTGAAAGCAATCATAGAGTCACACTGATGTGTTCATGAAGATTAAGTACAATTGAAACAAGTGATACAGGCCTTGCCTCATGAAGGTAGAATGTATAAGAACAACTATGATAAATTTAGTACGATCAATTTAATATGGGACATCAATCAAAATGCATGATGGATGTCAAAATTTAGATGACAAGGTACAGTAATTTCTTATCAGTTGAGTAACCTTGAAATCAAAATAAAGAGAACCATCATAGGATATGATATCATCATCAAAAGAGGACAGCCAACTATGATATAGACAAAGTCACAGTGCTAGTACAAGAGATACATTCTAAAAGTGGAGACAACATATAGTTATGAATTTGGTGAATAAATTGATAATGATGACAGAGACAAAAGACAAGCATTCATTACTTCATATACCATTGTTCCTAACTGACACAGTTTTGATAAACATTCTCCATAATGAGGGATAGAGAGAATCAAATCCATGAGATACATGCTACAGGAGGATCAAATTCAAGGATAAATGTGAAAGAACAACTTAAAGATGATTACCTGACAGTGAATCAACTAAATACAAAATGGAATGCCAAATTAAAAGTCCCTTGTATACAAGACTATCATGTATCTTTTTGCAAAAGAAAGAATGTATATTATTGTTCAAGATTACAAAAAGGAGAAATTGTTATCACCCAGAAAGTTAACATAACTTGAAAAGCAAGTCTGTATAAGGTCAACAAGATTTCTGTATTTGAAGCCTTAGTTCTAACTTTCTGAACCGAGTTCCATTCCATGCACAGGAATAAAAAAGAGATGCTCAGAATAGAAAAAGAATGCTTGTTACAGTGGAGTCTATACAAATTGTAAACTGTTGAGCAGGGTTTGAAACCCTAACACATTTCATAGATACAGTAGAAAGAAAATAGCTACATGTATTTTGTTTGCATAGGTCGCGACCAAAAGTGAAGGTGGAGTTACAGAAAGGTGGTTTTGCACCATGGTCGTGCCTGAAGGGTATTTTTCTTGAGACACCCATTAGGGTTTTTTGCAAAACCCTAACATAATCCATACACTTTCAAAGTGCAATGGTGTTACAGTTGGTCGTGCCTAAAAATGGCGAAAAGAGTATACAAGTTATAAAGTAACCCTTGTCAGGTTTTGAGATCTTTCTTCTCTTTGCAGATATAGTCAAGCAGAACACAAGAAAAGCAACATTCAGTATGGTCGTGGGATAGAGAAATATTCCTGTGCAAGATTTGATAAAAACCCTCTTTTCTTCTTGTATTATGGTAAAAGGAGCATCTACAGGAGACAAACTATAGATGGTCGTAACATAGAAAGATGGTTTGTGCATAAGAAAATATGATACCCACTTTCATATCTTTCGAAACCCTCATCATTTTTTTGAAATCACAGTAATATCAAAAGATATACATAAAAGATGGTAGGGGCTTACCTTCATTTGTAGAGAGTAGAGAAGCATGGCGGCGGCCCCCTCTAATGAGGGTCTTATCCTTTTGTCCCATTTTGGAAGAAGTTTTCAACAGGAAAGCAAAAATAATGTCAAGAAGAGAATACAAAAGGAAAAATAAGTATGGCTGCGGCCATGGAGCCAAGAAGTTACAGGAAAAAATGCAAAAGACCAGTCAAAAGACAAGATACAACACTTACCAATTTTTGCTGCTGCATTCCATGCTTAGAAAGTGCAAAAAGAACCATGAAGTTTGACACAGAGGCCAAGAAGAAAAATGGAAATATCAAACCCTAAGAATTCCATGAGAGTTGCAGAGTGGCCAAAACAAAGAGAGAAATGAAAAAATGACTCTAGTTTAGGGTTTCCTTCTGCTTTTGTTCAAACTTTCTTTCTTTTCTTCGTTCTTTTTGACTTCCCAAATAGAAATCATTTCCTTATCCAAAATGCTGCGAGGTCAAAACTTCAAATGATGTAATCCCTAGTGATTATTACAAGGAGTGGCCAAAGGAGGGGTATCCTATGTGACTAAGGTGGTCAGTAGTAATAAGGGTAAGGCTTATGCCTTAATGCCTCGTGATATTCAATGCAAACCCCTTTCCTTAGAGATTGACTATGAGGTAGGTCAAATAAATCATGTTCAAAATCACATGGTCGACATTGCATGGCCAAATAAGAATATTCCTCATGCCTTCTTTAAGAATCATCAAAAGAAGTCAAAGGTGTGAATTCATGTAAAGATAAGATGCATGAAAGGTGGCAGAGGCCTATATTTAGAATTCATTGTTTTGCATAAGAGAGGATATGATTTGCATGATGATGCATTTGGCAAGATGGTAGGGGGTCTTCTTAGACCGTTGTTATTTTTGCATGGTGAATGTATTGTAAGTGGAGTAATAAGGATAATTTTTCCTTAATGCATGACAAGGATGTGAAGTCAAAGGGAGACATAAGGTTTTGACTTATATTATGAATAGCAAATGCATTATAGTTTATTTAAGATCTTATTAGGACAATTACACTAATTGTTACTAATAATAGCTTAAATAAACTATTTTAAATATAAGTCATATATAGCACACTAGAAGACTGCATGGAATATTCATTTATTGAATATTATTTACTTGCCATTGCATTGCATGGATTGGAGAAGATATAACTTATTTTTTTGACTTGTGCATGGAGTGATAAGAGGAATTGAGTCATCAGTTTGATCTTTCAGTTAGGGGAAGTTAGGAGCATATTGAGGAGTTATATGAGTAGTTCACCTTGAGTCGAGCACTTCATTTCATTGGTGCATGGATCAGAGACAATTTTAACACCTTATATCTATTTTTTCCATGAGTTTGGAGGTGTCTTTTGCATGATTTCAGGGCTTGCACGGGAATCAGTTATCATTTTATTCATGTGCTATTTTGAGATAACTAAGGTTCAAATTCCAGTTGTCTATAGGTTAATCTTTTGACCTATCTTTTCTATATATTGTAAAACTTCATTCATTATGAAGTTAGTTCTTGATTCTCATTCTGATTCAGACAGATTAGAAAATTTTTATAGCTCATTTTTTACAGTTTTATTTAGAGATCGACAGGTTACAGGTTCTATTTTTTGTCTCCTTCGCAATATTTCCTTTGTTCCTTTGAGATCAAATAGTTACCTTTCCATTTAGTGCTAATTATTTGAAGTGATTTGATGAAATTTTGTTTTGTTTAAGCTTTAAACCTTTAAAATTAATGTCTCACTTTCTTGCTTGCAGCATTAAGCATATAATCATCACAGGTCTTAGGTTGTGTTAACTGAAAATAATCTTTTTGTTTTGTGAGAAACCATTTCCTTCATAAAAAGCATGTTTTCAAGCCTTCCTTAGAATCACTTTTTGTGATATTTATGCCAAGATTGTGTTGTTCTCAAAATCAGCTACGCTCGTTTTTGTAGACAACCCCACGAAACTTGTCTGTTTCGTGAAACTACACTCTAAGATCGCAAATCAAGAAAAGATTTCCTTGTTCTCGTGCAAGGTCATTTGACATTCCCAACTAGTTTACGACATCCCCTTAAACTAATTTCTCGATATCCGCGAGGATCGTTTAAGTCGTAAATTGGTTAAAATGTTAGTTTTAGTCATTTTTCAGGTGTTAGCCATTTTTTGTTTTGTTCACATGTAAGAGCGGTATTTATAACCGCTATTACATGTTTAGAAGCTTGTTCACATGTGAGAGCGGCGTTTTTAGCCGCTATCACATGTTGAGCTTTGTGTTTTGTGTAACGACGGTGAAATTACCCGCCTTTACATACCCTACTCGGTGGAACTCGCAGGAGTGGCCGAAACACCCGCTCCGACAAGATCCTCAAATCTTTCGACTGGAGTGCCATTAATGGCCACTCGTGCCGAGTCTTTTAAACATTCGTTTTTAAGTGTTAAGTACTCGCTTTGCCTTTCGTTTGTTTATCGTTTATGTTCGAACTAGCGCCATGGAGGAGAACCTGAAAGAAAATCACCGTAGTTTGAATCCATCTTTGGCACCTCTTTCTCTGGTAGGTTCATTTGCTTTGTTTGTGTCAAGTTTCTTTCTTTTGTTTTGCATTTTTAACTATCCTCATGCTAGGTTAGGGTTTCATGTTTCCTCTTGTCAATTATTTCTTGTGATAAACTAGGGTTTGTATCCTTTGGTTTTGAGCATCTTTGTTTGTTGTTTTTGTTTTAAATTGAAAATGTCAGTGTTCATCGCTTTGTCAATCCCAAGTCCAAAACCCTTGAAGTTTAACACCTGTAGCGGCAGATTCGCTGCCTGATCTTTGATACTCCCTGAACTACCAACGTGCATGGGCGGTGAATTACACCTCCCATACATGGCAAGCTCTTACCCATTGTGGTGTTGATTCGCCCACTTCGAACTAAACCTAGAATCATATGCTTCGATAGAAATTTCCACCGCCCACGCAGCGTGGTAAACCTTCCACCTGCAATGGCAGTTGTTTCCGCCGCCCCTGCATCAAAACCCTTGAAGTTACACTTTTATACCGTGCGAACATCTGTTAGCACTTGAGATTTTCACTAAGTTATATGCAATAGTGGTTGTTTTGACCGCTCGAGCATGTCAACCAAAAACTTCCAAAACACATGCAGAAGCGGCGTTTTTAACCACCTTTACACATGAAATCTCTCCCAACTTGCAAGGTCGGCCAAATCATCTACCCAAGCACATTTTTCCTGATTTTTCCCTAACATTGGAAAATTCACTTTTCAAAACCAAAAGCCCGCTTTCGCCTTCGCCTTGATTTGCGCTCTCAAGCCCTTTAAACGCATGCTTTCCCATCCATGATCATAAAAATGCAATTGACCCAGTTTATCCAATTTTTCCCCTAACTACGAGATCATGGCCTTTTGTAGTTTTCAATCAGCGTTCGTGGTGTTCAAGTTCACAGTTCTCTCCAGAGCTCATGTCAGAATCATCTCTGTCAAAGTCCAGAGTCATGAAGTACAAGTACCAGGGTGTCTTTCCGGTAACAGCAGTTCAGTCAAATGTTGATGAAATCAGAGACACTGAAATTGGGCACGTAGATATGGCTGAATTCATAGATAGAACTAAACAAGCAAATCCCTCATGACATATGCAGAAAATCATTGACAACAGTATTCATTTGGTTGCATCATTTCCTGTTAGTGCACACAATCTTGAATTTGTTCTACAAGTGGCCAACCACTACAATCGAGACACTAGAGCTGTGACGGACTCACAGGGAAATGTTATCATGAGATTGGATGCAGAATTCATGGACAAAATCTTCATGTGTCCGCCAATTGAAAATGTCGGGCAGATTGATTTTGCTCAAGGTCAACAAGACTATGACAATGACTTGGAATCTGCTAGAAGGCACATAAACAGCAAATGGTTGAAGATTCCTAGGGCAACTTTGACCAGATGGCCAAAAGAACTTCACAGGAGTGATTTTGTGGAGGAAGTGTGTGATTTGATTACACTCTTGAGTCACATCAGAGGACTCCCTTCTGCTTCCAAATTCCAGGACTGGATGTACACTTACATCAAGGTGATTCTACGGGGTAACCAGAAGATATTCTAGGGTGAACAGATTAGTAATGCTTTGCACGAGCAACTGGTAAGGGTCAATACTACCTTCAAATTTTACATGACCTCTTACCTTGTCTACGTTGCTGCAAGCATGAGGAACTTTCCAGGTTTGACCCAAGTAGGGGATAGGAGGTTGGTCCCAGTGTATGAATACTACCCCCAAATCACTCTGAAGGGGTCAATTCATCATTTCAGAAGAGTCAATGATGCTTTCTTCTCAGTTTTCATGTGCTTGTGGAATGGTGAACTGGTTTAGAGAAGAGTTTCTGATGAAGCATGGCAGGTTGTAAATTCTTTTGGTTATTTGTTCCTACAATTTCCTACCTTCACATATCTTCGGGTAGGATACTATCCTGGTTACCCTTACATGCTGCCACGGTATCCCAGTGATCGCATTGTTCTTATGGAGCTTTGCAGACAACTGATTGTGGTACACAACAAACAAATGGAGCTTAAGAAGTCTGGGATAAAGCTTCCCATTGAAATTGGGAGGTATTCAGTTCAGTCTACCAACAAAGCAAAGATAATCGACTCCAAATTACAGTTGGTCACCATGAAGACCTACAAGAAAAGAAATCATTTTGACTTCAGAAGGGTTCAAGATAAAATCAAGAGGAAGTCAAATTTTCATGAGCCAATGGTGGAAGACATATGGGCAGATCTCAGGACTCAAAATGAGATCAGAAAATTAGATTTCTGCAGGCTTCATCTGAGCCAAATTGAGGAACTAGGACTAGTTGATATTCCAGATGGGATGGAGGATGATGGAGATGTCCTAGATCACAAATATGAGGCAGAGAATGTTGAGGCTTCACCTCTCCCAGAGGTGAAATGGTCACTCAAGGAGACATCGATCAGGAAAAGATTCCAACCTATATTGGCAAACACCAACTTGTGGTTGGAAAGTAAAGGGATCAAGTTGAAAGAGTTCCTTACAGGGTCCGAAGAGGGAACACAGGAGCAAACAGGTAAGAAGGTAGAGAACTGAACCAAGAACAAGAGTGACACTCCTTCCTCCTCCAAGGTACATAAACCAAAGATCAAATTTGTATCCAAGGGAGGAAAGAAGAAAGAAACCACAGAGGCTTCTGATGCCACTAAGTCAGATGTCGAAGACATCAATGATGATCATATGGAAATTGAAGATGTTGAGACTGAAGAACAAAATGTTCAAAGGTCTAAGACAAAGGTATCCGAAGAAGCTGAACAAGGTGAAGATGAAGATACAGAGGTAGAGCGACTTGATGGTTCCCCGCAGACTCCTGTGAAAGACCCTCCTTCCAAAACACAAGTTCTTACACCTCCTCCTCATGTTCCATTTTCTGATGGTTTGCCAGTAATTTCAAATGTTCCTCTTTCTCCCATTTTTGTTGTTTCTTCTGACAATACTCCTCAATCCATGAGGGCTAGTCTTGGAACCATTTTTGATTCTTCTGGTTCCATTCCAAGCTTATCTTCCCCTTCTTTTGATATCAGGGAACAAACTGTTTTGGAGAACCTTCTTAATGCTTCACAAAAGGTTATTGATACAGGTGTTGTGTTTACCAACACAAGTCCAATTGTCACCGTCACAGGTATAAGCACAGAGCCAACCAAGCAAGTAGTGAATCCCCCTCCAGCTGTTGATGCATCTATACTTCCTCCATGGCTATCTGCATATACCCCAAAGAGGAAGAAGAAAGCCATCTCACCTGATGAGATTGACATTGAAAAGCTGTTGCCCGTGAAAGCTAAGAACCAAAAGAAGAAGCCTAAGACTGTTTCTAGGTTGGTCACTGAAAAGGGAATCAGATATGCTGAAATTGCCAAACCTCCTGAAGATGCCACAGTTGATACTTTTGACATGAGCAGTTATGTCATCTAAGGGGTTGAACTTGGTAAAGTGACTCACGAGGGTGTCAAAGCAGATTTCCAGACCACTGCCACTACCCTACTTGAAAAGTATGATGAAGCCAAGAGGGAAAAAGAGCAATACAAAGCAAAAGTAGAACAACTGGCCGCTATCCTTCAGAAAATAGTAAAGTCATCAGAGATAGTAGAACCAATGGCAGTGACAGTGGAAGATCCCCTGATACAGAAGGTTGAAAAAGCCCAAGCTAGAGGCAAGATAGTGGGGGATGTGGTGGAGAGATTGTTGGCACAAGGACGAGTTCTGTTGAAAACCGCTGTGGAAAGAAAGGAGAAAATGGACAAAGCTAAAGCTGAGCTGGACAATCTGGTGGATCTACTTTCACAAGAGCTACAAGATCAAGAAGAGAGCCTAGAAGAGTGGATAGATATGAAGAAGATCAAGATAAAGAATCTGATCACCATTGGGGTCATCACCAACAGGGAATTATATCTCAAGACCAAGGAGACTCTAGCTCATCGAATTTTCATAATAAAGAGTCTACTTGAAGATCTGTGTCAAGCTCGAGAAGCCAGCGAAGACAGTGATGTCACACTCCTACATCGGCTAGAAGAGCTTCCTTGCACCTTGACAAGGGAAGATCATAGTTTCCTCACGGCACAGGAAATGATAAGTTCTTTTGAAGAAATGGTACAGAAGAAATTTGAAGAGGAAGCTCCCTCTGTGCTCTCAATGGACAACCTGTATGATCAACATTCGACTTTGGAGAACCTGAAGGATAATTTAGAAAAGCATGAAAAGGCAGTAAAGGCGGTGAAAGATTCAATCCTCCGAGCTCGCACCATCTCAGAAAACACAGCAAAACTAGATGCATGCGAGATGTCAGTTGTTCAAACCATGTATCAGAATTTCCTGAGGAAAAAAGATGGAGGAAGCTAGTGCCTTAGCTTATTTTTCTTAGATATTATGTAAATGGAATTTTGTTTTGGACATCTACACATGTAATTTTCCAAAATGTAATTACATGTGAAACAAGAGAAGTCATAAGTCAAAAAGGACTCTCTTGTTGAATAAGTCAAAGTAGTTGTAGATTTCCTAGATTTTCTCAAGGTCTTTCCCTATAAATAAAGGGGACCTCTTTTGTAAATACTATCTTTTGTCTATTTGCAAGAAAACTCCGGCGAATTGAGAAGCAAATCAAGACTTTGTGCTTTTTGTGAAAATATATATTCAAATATTTGTCAATACAAGAAAGCAAGTTCAATTCCAATCTTTGTCTTAGGATTATTTGTGTTGTGATAGTATTGTTCTTATGTCTTGCTATCATAATCTTATTTGATAATAATTGAAGTGTGGAGTTTGTTTCAAGTGATTGAAGAGGGCTCTTAATTTGATTCTGATAAACTTTGTGTTATCAAATCGGTTGTGGGTTATATGTTCATGTTTGTGAGAATACAATAGTTTGGAGACTTTGTGCTGCAAGTTGTTATATTCAATTTACTTTTATCATCTTGAAGAGGAGTGAAGACTTTGGGCTGCATTCTACTTCAAATAGTTCCGTTTACAAGTAGTAAGTGAGGTAACAGAAAACTTTGAGTTTCTATGATTTTGTGATAATTTACAAGTCTTATATCAAGAGTTTGAAATATAAACATCTATTCTTAAAAAAGAGAATGAGATGAGATGGAACCACCACAAACATAGTTTTTAGTGTACATAAATTTTATAAGTTGTTTGATTTGCAAAAGTTAAGTAATTAGAGGGAACCTCCCCTTGCTGAGAGGAGAGACTTTGTCTCATCATAGTTGTGGCTGATATACCCATTTTGCCGTTAGCGAGTTAACGATAAAATATTCACCCAACAGTTTTTTGGCGACTCTATTGGGGAAAGAATGTGCAACTTGAAGCCTCACACTTCGAGTTGAAGCATTTTCAGTTCTTTTCCATTTTCTTGCAAAATTGTGTTGAGCATAATACAGTCTGGCAGATTCCCGGTACACCAGAAGTAAGAGAGCTCAGGGTATTATTGATCCTGCATTTGAATTGATGCAGTAGAATAATTTTGGATTCTTAACTCCACGACCTCGTCTTCAGCGCACCAGGACTTTTCCCCCTACAAACACCAGGTCTCCAATACCAGGTGAAGTTTCTATTGTCAGTGCTAACAGAGTTTTGGCTGTTCATACACCACCAAGGTTTGTTATACCACCTTTCAATCAGCGCGTCATGGCAGCCCAAGGCCCTTGGGGTAATACCTTTGGTCCTCTAAATTTGACCCCACCATTGCATGAACTACCTCGTAGTTCAAGAAAGAATTTCCCCAAATTCTATGGTGACAGAAAAGTTCATCCTGATGAGCACATTGCAGCTTTCTGTATAGCCTGTGGTGTGATAGGTGTCGAGCACGAAGACGTCGCTGTGCGACTCTTTGTAGAAACACTACAAGGCGCTGCTGCAGACTGGTTTTACCACCTCCAAGCTCAGACCATAACGAGCTGGGCCTACTCTCAAAACCAAGTTCAAAGCCAGGTTTAAACCTGTGGAAGATGCTCATGCGTTGTTGGCACAACTGACACAGATGAAAAAGGAACCTCATGAACCAATGCGAGATTTCATCGCTAAGTTCAACAAATTGAGAAACAGGATTCCCGCCACCGCTGAGCCCACAGCAGAGAACCTCAAATGTTTCTTTATCAATACACAGCTTCCGGAAGTGAGTTTCCTATTGAGGCGAGCTGCTCCTACTGATCTTGCTGCGGCTCAGATTCTGGCAACTGAAGTAGAAGATGATCTTATCCTAGCGGGTAAGATAAGGAGGGATACTAATAGAAATAAAAGCTCCTCTTCTACTGAGAACACTTCCACAAGCACCACGGATCCCATGGTGCAAAAGCTAGCAAATGAATTGCTAGCTCTGAAGAGACAAATGTCCCAAGGTATATCTGCGCCTCCTTCTTACCGAGATATACCAAGGAGGACATTTCCAAATAATTCATATCAAGGCAATGCTGCTAGGAATCAAGGACAGCAAAACCATCTTCCGCCTACACAGGGGAAGCTTGCTATTGAAGCAGTGTCGGTCAACTCTGTTGTTGGCTACTATGAAGCTGAAAATGAACTTTCTTTCCAACCTGAGTTGGAATATGAAAATGGTGCTAATCTCTTCATAGAAGGAGAAGAAGAGTTAGCTGGTGACTCTACCATCAGCTTTCTGAACTACCAGGACGAAGCTAAAAAAGGAGAGTGAGTGAAGGAGCATATGCTGTTTTCACTAGGTCTCAAAATCAGTCAGCTCTTCAAGCTGATAAAGGGAAGGCGAGAGAAGAATCTCAACCGGCGATTTCAATCACTAAACGGGGGACTCCGCTACCTTTCCAATCAAAAGACCCGGTGGTCAATAAACAAGTAAGTGCCTCTAATGAATTTGTACCTTCCACTTCTACTCCTCAGACTAGTGCTATCTCTACCAAAAATCAAAATGATGGTTTTTCTTCCTCCGTATCTAATTCTTTTCAACAGTTTGATATAATAGATCATGCTAGGAGAACTAAGATACAAATGTCTGAAGTTGAATATTTACAGGCTAATCCTGGACAATTTGATAGATTAGCCAAATATGTCAAAAATAAAGCTGTCCCTGCAGGACAAGAGTTTCCCAAAGCTACTCATGACTCCTCCAAAAGTAAACCTACCCAAAACAATCTTATTACTACTCCCCTTGAAGTCTCTGAAAAAATTGAACCTTTCTATGTTTCCCTATTAGTAAATGGTCATAAATTGAGCAATTGCGTAATAGATTCTGGAGCCTCAGACAATGTTATGCCTGCTAAGGTAGCAGATGCCCTTGGCCTCACCTTAACCAAAACTTTTGGGAGGTGTTTCTCTATGGAGAATAAGCAAGTTCCACTTTTGGGTCAAATCAAAGACGCCCAATTTGCGTTTGTAGCTTTTCCAGATAAGAGAATCAAGATGACAGTCTTGGTAGCTGATGTTCCAGCTTCATACGGCATTCTTCTTGGATGTAATTTCTACAAGGATGTGGGTGGAGAATTAAACATGGATTTGTCTGAAGCTAGGATACCTGTTAAAGGTGTCATGCAGAAGCTGCTTCCTGAGAAGGAGGCAAAATACATTATTACTCAAACATCAAACCCCAAAGCTCAAATTTTGTTTGAGTCCTCGGGAATGGGTAACTATTTTCTATCTACTGAAGATTGTTCCAATTCATCAAATGAGGGTACATCGGGTGATGGCTCTGATATGTCAAATGGAGACTCAGAAGAGTTTTCAAATGAAAGTTTAGGTAAGGGTATAGCAATTCCAGATTCTTCCCTCACCGATGAAGAGGAATCTTCTAACCAGAGAAAGTCCAAGAAATCAAATTCTGATGGAGTCTGGATTTTAGAATTTGATGGTAGCTGTTCCTCTATCGGTTCTGGAGCCGGAGTGGTCTTGATATCGCCACAAGGTGATATTTTACCTTTTTCATACAAGCTACAATTTGATAATACCAATAACACCACCGAATACGAGTCCTTGTTGCTCGGATTGGAAGTGGCGCGTGCCAGAGGTGTTAAGATCCTTCATGCTCAAGGCGACGTCGAATTGGTGGTTTGTCAAGTAAGAAATTTATACCAAACAAAAAATGAAAGACTGAGACACTATCGCAATCGCGTATGGGATTGCATTGAAGATTTTGATGCTTTCAATATTTCAGCGGTGCCAAGAGAGTTCAATGACCGTACAAATTCATTGGCTGTCTCTGCCACTCTCATGGTGCCTCACAAAGATTTCAAATGAAATAAGTACACTATTGAGCTGGTCTTCCGACCAAGTGTACCTGATAACGCTGACCATTGGCAGGTGTTCAATGGTGATAATCAAATCATTGCTTTCCTAGAAAAGATGGATAGTTTTGATGAGCTTTACTTTGAAGGAAGTGAATCACCACCTCGTGAATATGTTTCTGAGGTAGATCCGCAGACCGGCGAAGAATTTCTATAGTTGAAAGGAAATAAAATCCCAAAAGGTTTGGTTTCCCTTGAGAAACTCTTTGATAAACATGATAGTTATATCAAGCAGCGGCAACAACAACATGATTCAGGTTCCTCTATGGAATTTGAGCAGGTCAATTTGGGTTTGGAAGCGGATCCTAAGATGGTCAACATTGGAAAATGTTGCACTGCTGATGAAAGATTCAAATTCATTACCCTCCTCCACCATTACATTGATGTTTTGGCTTACTCCTATGATGACCTGAAGTCTTTCATGCCTAAGGAGGTTCGACACGAAATTCCCCTCAAGGCTGGATCGTTGCCTCACAAACAGAAGCAGAGGCAATACAATCCAAAGATATCAGGTACGATTCTTTCTAAAATTCAGAAGATGCTGAATGCAAGGATAATTTTTCCAATCCATCATTCCACATGGATTGCAAACATAGTACCTGTAAGGAAGAAGAACGGAGAAATCTGTATCTGTGTTGATTTCAGGAATCTCAACCAGTCTTCCTTGAAAGATAACTACCCTTTGCCCATCATGGACCAAGTGTTGCAAACAGTGACAGGTTCAGAAATGCTATCTATGTTAGATGGTTTTTCGAGGTATAACCAAGTGGAGGTAAATGAAGCTGATCAGTTCAAAACTACCTTCACCACACCATGGGGCACATTTGCATATCGCAGAATGCCTTTTGGTTTGATCAATGCTGGCGCAATATTTCAGAGAGCGATGGATCTTGCCTTCAGAGATGAAATGGGTAAGTTCATCGTGGTATATCTTGATGACTTGACTGTTTTCTCCAAAAATTGTCATGATCATGCACATCATTTGCGACAAGTGCTGGAACGCTGTTGGCAAAATGGTATTTCCCTCAATCCCAAGAAGTCAGTTTTTGGGGTGATGGAAGGCAAGCTTCTCAGACACATTGTATCATGAGAAGGTACTAAGATTGACCCGGAGAGAGTTAAATCTATTCAAAGTCTCACTCTGCCAGCAAGTAAGATTGTTGTTCACTCTTTCTTTGGAAAGGTGAATTTTTTGCGAAGGTTCATTCCTGAGTTTGCAGAAAAAACCCGTCATATTGTTAATATGATGAAGGGCAAGGCCACTTTCCGTTGGACTGCGGAAGGTAAAGAAGCATCTGAGGATATCAAAAGAGCTATTGCTCATGCTCCAGTTCTTGTTTGTCCCGACTACACTAAGGATTTCATAATCTATAGCTACACTTCAGAACACACACTTTCAGCTATTCTGGTTCAGCAGAATGAAGAAGGCATTGAATCCCCCATATCATTTATGAGTTGTCCTCTTAAAGCTCATGAATTGAAGTATTCAAATATGGAGAAGCATGCCTATGCCATAGTCAAAGCGGTTAAGCATTTCAGGTTCTATATTCTAAACTCACACACTGTTGTCATGGTGCCTGATACAACAGTCAAATCCATCCTAACTCAACAGGAGTTTGGAACAAAGAGAGGTAATTGGATCGCTAAGATTCAAGAATTCGATCTGGATATCAAGCCTACCAAGCTTGTGCGTGGTAAAGGTTTGTGTCAATTGATCGCAGATAATGTTCCAAAAGAGATAGGGGACGAAGAAGAAGTTGTGGACACATCAACTATTCTGTTTGTTACTACAACTGACGAGTGGTATTCTAATATCGCTCATTTCCTTACCTATGGTGAGTGTCCTTCTCACTTGTCTTATAAGGAAAAAAGAACTGTCAAGTTAAAAGCAGCTAACTACGTCCTTTGGGACAATGGTTTGTACAAGAGAAGTGTTGACGGTGTATTTCTTCGTTGCGTGGATAAAGCACAACAAAGTAGACTTTTGGAGTCTTTCGACAATTTGGCTTGTGGAGGGCATTTTTCAGCACCTGTAATGGCTCACAAGATTCTGCGAGCTTGATACTATTGGCCCACGCTATTCCAAGATGTGTACAATTGGGTACGCAGGTGTGAGTTATGCCAACAGTTTGTTGGGAAACCAAAATTGGCAGCCTTACCTCTAAAACCAGTGGTGATTGAGGAGCCTTTTCAGCAATGGGGTATTGACTTCATTGGTGCAGTGAATCCATCATCAAGTGCAGGACATAACTATGTTCTCACTGTAATGGACTATTTTACCAAATGGGTGGAAGCTATTCCAGTCAAGCATGCTACTTCAGAGGTAGCATGCAGTTTTCTTAAGGAGAACATTATTTCTAGGTTTGGAGTTCCAAACAAGATTGTAGCAGACAATGCTACTTGCTTTTCCTCTCATGAGATCACTGAGTTTTGCTATGAGCATGGGATCATTCTTTCCCATTCTTCAGACTATTATCCGCAAGGGAATGGTTAAGCAAAATCAAGCAATAAGAATCTGGTCACTATCATCAGGAAGCTGGTAGATGAGAATCAGAGAACTTGGCATAAGGCATTGTTTGATGCTTTATGGGCAGATAGAATTACACCCAAAAGAGCGATAGGCATGTCGCCATTTCAGCTTCTATATGGTCTGAATGCAGAGATACCGATTACCTTGGAATTGATAGCATTGAAGTTGGTAAAGGCATTGGAAGATAGAACTTTTGATAGTTCTATCGATAAAAGGATCATGTATTTGACTGAACTTGAGGAGCAACGCACTATAGTGGTGGACCGTATTGCTGAGCACCAAAATCAAGTAAAGAAACTCTTCGACAAGAAGACAAAGGCTCATGATTTTCAGGTTGGAGATCAAGTCTTGCTGTGGGACAAGAGGAGAGAACCAAAAGGAATGCATGGAAAATTTGATTCCTTGTGGAGAGGTCCATTCACCATTCATCAGTTCTGTGGTGAAAATAGTTTCTTGCTGGAGTATCAAGATGGGACACCATTCTTGTTGCCTCACAGTGGACAACATCTGAAGCACTTCAATCCTTGAAGTTTCAGATAAGTTAAATTGTACATTTGTATAGTTTTGTGTTTTATTCTTGTGTTTTCGTTTAGTCTTTTGTGTCTTTTTCTTTTTAGCTTGACTCTATAGCCCAATGGCATGGATGAAGGCACTTAGAGACTGGATTCTACTCCCCTCAATCGTTTCAAAGTTCGATTGAAGGAAGTTCCCCAGTTAGAGCCAGCTGTTGTTCTCAAAATTAGCTACGCTCGTTTTTGTAGACAACCCCACGAAACTTGTCCGTTTCGTGAAACTACACTCTAAGATCGCAAATCGAGAAAAGATTTCCTTGTTCTCGTGCGAGGTCATTTGACATTCCCAACTGGTTTACGACATCCCCTTAAACTGATTTCTCGATATCCGCAAGGATCGTTTAAGTCGTAAATTGGTTAAAATGTTAGTTTTAGTCATTTTTCAGGTGTTAGCCATTTTTTGTTTTGTTCACATGTAAGAGCGGTATTTATAACCGCTATTACATGTTTAGAAGCTTGTTCACATGTGAGAGCAGCGTTTTTAGCTGCTATCACATGTTGAGCTTTGTGTTTTGTGCAACGGCGGTGAAATTACCCGCCTTTACATACCCTACTCGGTGGATCTTGTCAGTGCACACAATCCTGAATTTGTTCTACAAGTGGCCAACCACTACAATCGAGACACTAGAGCTGTGACAGACTCACAGGGAAATGTTATCATGAGATTGGATGCAAAATTCATGGACAAAATCTTCATGTGTCCACCAATTGAAAATGTCGGGCAGATTGATTTTGCTCAAGGTCAACAAGACTATGACAATGACTTGGAATCTGCTAGAAGGCACATAAACAATAAATGGTTGAAGATTCCTAGGGCAACTTTGACCAGATGGCCAAAAGACCTTCACAGGAGTGATTTTGTGGAGGAAGTGTGTGATTTGATTACACTCTTGAGTCGCATCAAAGGACTCCCTTCTGCTTCCAAATTCCAGGACTGGATGTATACTTACATCAAGGTGATTCTACGAGGTAACCAGAAGATATTCTGGGGTGAACAGATCAGTAATGCTTTGCACGAGCAACTGGTAAGGGTCAATACTACCTTCAAATTTTACATGACCTCTTACCTTGTCTATGCTGCTGCAAGCATGAGGAACTTTCCAGGTTTGACCCAAGTAGGGGACAGGAGGTTGGTCCCAGTGTATGAATACTACCCCCAAATCACTCTGAAGGGGTCAATTCATCATTTCAGAAGAGTCAATGATGCTTTCTTCTCAGTTTTCATGTGCTTGTGGAATGGTGAACTGGTTTAGAGAAGAGTTTCTGATGAAGCATGGCAGGTTGTAAATTCTTTTGGTTGTTTGTTCCTACAATTTCCTACCTTCACATATCTTCGGGTAGGATACTATCCTGGTTACCCTTACATGCTGCCACGGTATCCCAGTGATCGCATTGTTCTTATGGAGCTTTGCAGACAACTGATTGTGGTACACAACAAACAAATGGAGCTTAAGAAGTCTGGGATAAAGCTTCCCATTGAAACTGGGAGGTATTCAGTTCAGTCTGCCAACAAATCAAAGATAATCGACTCCAAATTGCAGTTGGTCACCATGAAGAGCTACAAGAAAAGAAATCATTTTGACTTCAGAAGGGTTCAAGATAAAATCAAGAGGAAGTCAAATTTTCATGAGCCAATGGTGGAAGACATATGGGTAGATCTCAGGACTCAAAATGAGATCAGAAAATTAGATTTCTGCAGGCTTCATCTGAGCCAAATTGAAGAACTAGGACTAGCTGATATTCCAGATGGAATGGAGGATGATGGAGATGTCCTAGATCACAAATATGAGGTAGAGAATGTTGAGGCTTCACCTCTCCCAGAGGTGAAATGGTCACTCAAGGAGACATCGATCAGGAAAAGATTCCAACCTATATTGGCAAACACCAACTTGTGGTTGGAAAGTAAAGGGATCAAGTTGAAAGAGTTCCTTACAGGGTCTGAAGAGGGAACACAGGAGCAAACAGGTAAGAAGGTAGAGAACCGAACCAAGAACAAGAGTGACACTCCTTCCTCCTCCAAGGTACATAAACCAAAGATCAAATTTGTATCCAAAGGAGGAAAGAAGAAAGAAACCACAAAGGCTTCTGATGCCACTAAGTCAGATGTCGAAGACATCAATGATGATCATATGGAAATTGAAGATGTTGAGACTGAAGAACAAAATGTTCAAAGGTCTAAGACAAAGGTATCCGAAGAAGTTGAACAAGGTGAAGATGAAGATACAGAGGTAGAGCGACTTGATGGTTCCCCGCAGACTCCTGTGAAAGACCTTCCTTCCAAAACACAAGTTCTTACACCTCCTCCTCATGTTCCGTTTTCTAATGGTTTGCCAGTAATTTCAAATGTTCCTCTTTCTCCCATTTTTGTTGTTTCTTCTGACAATACTCCTCAATCCATGAGGGCTAGTCTTGGAACCGTTTTTGATTCTTCTGGTTCCATTCCAAGCTTATCTTCCCCTTCTTTTGATATCAGGGAACAAACTATTTTGGAGAACCTTCTTGATGCTTCACAAAAGGTTATTGATACAGGTGTTGTGTTTACCAACACAAGTCCAATTGTCACCATCACAGGTATAAGCACAGAGCCAACCAAGCAAGTAGTGAATCCCCCTCCAGCTGTTGATGCTTCTATACTTCCTCCATGGCTATCTGCCTATACCCCAAAGAGGAAGAAGCAAGCCATCTCACCTGATGAGATTGACATTGAAAAGCTGTTTCCCGTGAAAGCTAAGAACCAAAAGAAGAAGCCTAAGACTGTTTCTAGGTTGGTCACTGAAAAGGGAATCAGATATGCTGAAATTGCCAAACCTCCTGAAGATGCCACAGTTGATACTTTTGACATGAGCAGTTATGTCATCTCAAGGGTTGAACTTGGTAAAGTGACTCACGAGGGTGTCAAAGCAGATTTCTAGACCACTGCCACTACCCTACTTAAAAAGTATGATGAAGCCAAGAGGGAAAAAGATCAATACAAAGCAAAAGCAGAACAACTGGCCGCTGTCCTTTAGAAAATAGTAAAGTCATCAGAGATAGTAGAACCAATGGCAGTGACAGTGGAAGATCCCCTGATACAGAAGGTTGAAAAAGCCCAAGCTAGAGGCAAGATAGTGGGGGATGTGGTGGAGCGATTGTTGGCACAAGGACGAGTTCTGTTGAAAACCGCTGTGGAAAGAAAGGAGAAAATGGACAAAGCTAAAGCTGAGCTGGACAATCTGGTGGATCTACTTTCACAAGAGCTACAAGATCAAGAAGAGAGCCTAGAAGAGTGGATAGATATGAAGAAGATCAAGATAAAGAATCTGATCACCATTGGAGTCATCACCAACAGGGAATCATATCTCAAGACCAAGGAGACTCTAGCTCATCAAATTTTCATAATAAAGAGTCTACTTGAAGATCTGTGTCAAGCTCGAGAAGCCAGCGAAGACAGTGATGTCACACTCCTACATCGGCTGGAAGAACTTCCTTGCACCTTGACAAGGGAAGATCATAGTTTCCTCACGGCACAGGAAATGATAAGTTCTTTTGAAGAAATGGTACAGAAGAAATTTGAAGAGGAAGCTCCCTCTGTGCTCTCAATCGACAGCCTGTATGATCAACATTTGACTCTGGAGAACCTGAAGGATAATTTAGAAAAGCATGAAAAGGCAGTAAAGGCAGTGAAAGATTCAATCCTCCGAGCTCGCACCATCTCTGAAAACACAGCAAAACCAGATGCATGCGAGATGTCAGTTGTTCAAACCATGTATCAGAATTTCCTGAGGAAAAAAGATGGAGGAAGCTAGTGCCTTAGCTTATTTTTCTTAGATATTATGTAAATGGAATTTTGTTTTGGACATCTACACATGTAATTTTCCAAAATGTAATTACATGTGAAACAAGAGAAGTCATAAGTCAAAAAGGACTCTCTTGTTGAATAAGTCAAAGTAGTTGTAGATTTCCTAGATTTTCTCAAGGTCTTTCCCTATAAATAAAGGGGACCTCTTTTGTAAATACTATTTTTTGTCTATTTGCAAGAAAACTCCGGCGAATTGAGAAGCAAATCAAGACTTTGTGCTTTTTATGAAAATCAATATTCAAATATTTGTCAATACAAGAAAGCAAGTTCAATTCCAATCTTTGTCTTGGGATTATTTGTGTTGTGATAGTATTGTTCTTATGTCTTGCTATCATAATCTTATTTGATAATAATTGAAGTGTGGAGTTTGTTTCAAGTGATTGAAGAGCGCTCTTAATTTGATTCTGATAAACTTTGTGTTATCAAATCAGTTGTGGGTTATATGTTCATGTTTGTGAGAATACAATAGTTTGGAGACTTTGTGCTGCAAGTTGTTATATTCAATTTACTTTTATCATCTTGAAGAGGAGTGAAGACTTTGGGCTGCATTCTACTTCAAATAGTTTCATTTACAAGTAGTAAGTGAGGTAACAGAAAACTTTGAGTTTCTGTGATTTTGTGATAATTTACAAGTCTTATATCAAGAGTTTGAAATATAAACATCTATTCTTAAAAAAGAGAATGAGATGAGATGGAACCACCACAAACATAGTTTTTAGTGTACATAAATTTTATAAGTTGTTTGATTTGCAAAAGTTAAGTAATTAGAGGGAACCTCCCCTTGCTGAGAGGAGAGACTTTGTCTCATCATAGCTGTGGCTGATATACCCATTTTGCCGTTAGCGAGTTAACGACAAAATATTCACCCAACAGATTGGATTGTGTGAAAGTCAGATTTCTGAGTTATATTGTGAACCAGATTGCATATTATTGTCCGAATTAGGTGCATCACCAAATTTTACAATTTTCATTCCATATAGTTTCTTTCTTCCCTTTTCCAAAACAGAAAACATACATTCCAATAGAACATTTGAAGGGAACCAGCCGACAATCTGGAGGTCTAATTTCATTATAGGGCACCCACAACTCAAAATTAGTCCCATGTTACATGAAATTACAGAGCTTTTTCAGCCTTGCATATGGGTGCAATTCCCAGTGATAACAGTTTTTGGCACGCTCGGTGGGACTTTGAATTGATTTTTAGTTCAAAAAAGAACTTATCAATTTGTTGTTTTGGTACGAACAACATATTTATTAGCCTTTTTTAGAGGTTTATTTCAAGTACCTGGCGACTCTAATCTTTTGGTTTTATAGATCAGATTTTGTAGCTTATGAAAAGTATCACAAGATCCAATTTCAGTTGTTTTCCAGCTCTTTGAATGAGGAGACATGCCTACCTTTCATGGAAACATGTCATATCATCCATCATATCATGAAAGTACTGTCAATCCTTCATCTTATCAGCCATGCTATTGGTTTTAGCCCAAATTCCATGGTTTTTCAAGGAAACCAGCATGCACAGTACTCTTACCTCCCACCCACCCCTGCTCAACCTTCATATCAGCAATTGCATGCTCAAAATTAGTCCCAAGGGGTTGAAGATATAAAGAACAACATGAATGACATGAAAAACACTTTGCTAGAAATCACAAAGCAGATTGAGGAGTTCAAGAGGCAGCAAGAATATAAGCAGTAGCAGGAGGAACTAGATTATCAGGCCTATCTTCATGAACAAGAATTAGAGGCACAAAGGATACAATTTGACCAAGATCTTACAAGGGAGATTGCAGCAAAAGAAGCATAGATGAAGTATTTGCTTGCATAATACAAAAGCATAATATCTGGATAGCTGCATTCATTCCAGAGCAGCCTGCTCAAAATGAGGTTAGTAGGTATCAAATTCCAAACTTCAGAAATTGTGATTTTGATCAGAAACCTGTTAGCATTCAAAATCAGACCATTAATCCTCAGTATCAGTCACATCAACTGCCTGAACCAAGTCATCACAGTTCTGAACAAGTATGGTAACCTTCTTGGACCAAGCATCTTGATTACAAAATGCCAAATATTGTAAAGGCTACCCCTTCCATACCAATCCAAAATCAGGAAGAGGAAAAGGTAGTAATTTTTGAGCCTATCAAGATTCCAAGTTTCAACCTAGTAGTTGAGGTTTTTTGCAGTCCTTCTTGTCCCACCAAATAAAAAAAAGCATATGTGGAGCAAGATGTTGCTGCTATTTTTTCTGTGTCCCCAGTTGAAAATGAGCATAATGCCTATGAAGAGGATGCTGGTTCATATTGGGTACTCAATCCTTTAAATTTTGAATCATTTGAAAAGTTTTCTGATACTATTTACAAGATTAATGAAAGCAGGATGCAGATATTGGAAGGACATAATCTTCAAATGCAAAAGCATGTTGCACACATTCTGATACAGAAAGCCCCATGTGAAGAGGAAGAACTAGTTTCTTTGTTTGACCAGTTACCTGGTTTTGTTGAGCCAAATGAAGATCTCATACCACAGGCAAAAATAACATAACAACAAGAAGACATCAAATAGTATGAAGGGTTGCTGATTGAAGCTAAGCAATCTGACAATCTAATCTTGGATCATTTAGAAGAAGGTGAAGGTAAACCTATCATGCAACTTGCAAAGCTGGTTGAGAGCTGTTACGAGGTAATAAACAGTCCTCTTTTACCCAAAATTCAAGAAGAATGTGATGAAATTTCATTTTGGGATGATCTGGAGTCCTTTGTGTCAAATTTAGATGGCAAACAAGATTAGGTTTAACATTTATTTGTGAAAGAAACCGAGTTTGAGTCTCATGAGCTAGCTAACTTATTTGATGAACCTCATGAATCTATGCCTAGTTTTGAACAACTGGATAATATAACTCATTTGGATTCAATGCAACATTGTGAGTTAGATGAGAACATGTTTTTAGGCGTCATAGAAGTCTTTTGTTCTAACATTAATGATCAGCTAATGTCAGATGAGCTAGCATTATATGATCAATAGGATCAGGTCAGAGAGCCAAACTTTTCTTCATTTCATTTATGTGAGCTAACTATTTCACATCAGAATGAAATTGCAAGTGAAAATAGGACAACAGATCTAAAAAAGGACATAAGGAGTGTTAGCCAAAGATTCATCATTGCAAGAGCGTGTCCAATCAGGGATTTAGCTGTCAGAGAGCTACATAAGGAGGTATAGATTGCTAATGTACCCATAGAGCAGAATTCAGCCTCAGAATAGCAAAATCAGACCATCTTTTTACCCCATGATAGAGGTTTACATGATCAGGTTCAACTGGTGAGTGAATTTATCTACATTTGTTATGAAACATTGAAAAAATTTCTTGAGTACTTTCTTGTACTTCATCTAATTTCAAACATCCATAAGCATGTGAATCAGTGTCCCCTATTGAGAAAGGGAAGTTATTTTAACCAAACAGTAAATAGATTTGTTTGACCAGCACCTTTGGCTAGTTAAAGTAGGGTAGATTAGAATTTTAGTTCATTATTTTCGTTTCCAAGAAGTGCTTCTGCACATGTTACTGATTTTGTCTTAAGCAAGTCAGTTTAGTTTTAGTTTTCAATTTTGTTGCAGCTGTTGTGTTTCAGTCAGTTTTGAGTTGCAAAATTTTTCAAGGTTCAGGGCAGAAAGGACTCTATGCCCAATGGAGTTGCAAGGCTACTAGTTCTAAGTTGTTTAGCAGGCAAACATCCCCGAGAGGTCGCCAGAAATGTTACTAAATTTTTGTTCACACTAAATTTAGTTTGACCTAAGTACAGTTGTTCAGAATAAATAAAATAAAAATTTGAAGTTATGCATTCAGTGAATAGTTGATGTCTTGACAAGCAGAAAGAGAGATGGAATTCAGTTGACATGATAACCCATCAGTCCAATCAAGACTGGTGAATCATCATGACAAGAGAATAAAGTTGCCAAGATACCAATTATTGAAGAAATACAGTTGATTTAACATAGTGTTATCTTTCAGAAGTTATAAGACAGATTGATTATTCAGTTAATCAGATTTGAAAGAAAGAAAGAAAGATATTTGTATTGAATTGTTATTTTATCTCATGTTTTGAACATACATTCAATATCTGTTACTTTATCCTATGCATTGATTGAAAAATAAATAAACATACATCAAGTGCATAAGATAAATTAACTGATTATGTTTAAAAGAAGTGTTCAAATGTGTCTCACACAAGCTGTGGGAGTAACTAGATTGAGCAATTGTAGACATGCAAGCTATACATCTGAATGATAAAAGAAATAATAAAAACACATGATAAAAGTAAACATCCATCATTGCCTGAGCAAGAAGGTTGTTTTGTTGGTGTTGGTCTACATTCTTCATCTTCAGCTCCTATCATCAGTTGAACCTGCAAAAAATTGGGGAAAGTCCTGTTAGAGCTCCAGATGTTTAAAGTTATCATATGCTTTTATCATGCAGATATATCAACTTATCACATCACGCATTTCATATGAAAGATCAGATCGGACATGTGTTACAAATCAGAAAATCATGAAGAAGATCAATCAATACCATCAGGTATGCTTTTATGCTAACTTGTTTGTTCACTCTGTAGGTATAGGACAAGTATTGTTGCTGATTTGAAGACAAATAAACATGTGGATTAAATGTGGCTCCCACAAGGGTTTGAGCCTAGCATGTTTTTTTTTCATTTGAAAAGAGTATTAGAAAGGACAGGATGCATCATTCCAAGCTACACTATGCATCATCTAATCAACTTATAGAAAAGTTATATCATCATGACATTCATTATAATTGACAAAATGCAGAAATTAGATTACAGTCATAAAAGGTATTTTATCTTTCATAGCATTATCAGAACACCATTTTCCTGTCATTCTTTGATGTCATATTTTCAAATTCAGACTAAAGAAATGGTCCAGAAGAGTGAACAGTCATCAAGCCTAGTCATCAAGTGCAGACATGGTCACATGGATTAGACAGGTTTCTATTGCATATCAGATAAAAAGAGCAAGCTACAGGAACTTTCATTTTTCATACAATTGTTGAAAGCAATCATGCAGTCACACTGATGTGTTCATGAAGATTAAGTACAACTGAAACAAGTGATACAAGCCTTGCCTCATGAAGGTACAATGTTCAAGAACAACTATGATAAATTCAGTATGATCAATTTAATATGGGACATCAATCAAAATGCATGATGGATGTCAAAATTCAGATGACAAGGTACAATAATTTCTTATTAGTTGAGTAACCTTGAAATCAAAATAAAGAGAACAGTCATAGGATATGATATCATCATCAAAAGAGGACAGTCAACTATGATATAGGCAGAGTCACAGTGCTAGTATAAGAGATACATTCTAAAAGTGGAGACAACATACAGTTATGAATTTGGTGAATAAATTGATAATGATGACAGAGACAAAAGACAAGCATTCATTACTTCATATACCATTGTTCCTAACTGACACAGTTTTGATAAACATTCACCATAATGAGGGACAGAGAGAATCAAATACATGAGATACATGCTACAGGAGGATCAAATGCAAGGATAAATGTGAAAGAACATCATAAAGATGATTACCTGACAGTGAATCAGCTAAATACAAAATGGAATGCCAAATTAAAAGTCCCTTGTATACAAGACTATCATGTATCTTTTTGCAAAAGAAAGAATGTATATTATTATTCAAGATTACAAAAAGGAGAAATTATTATCACTCAGAAAGTTAAAATAACTTGAAAAGCAAGTCTGTATAAGGTCAAAAAGATTTCTGTATTTGAGGCCTTAGTTCTAACTTTTTGAACCGAGTTCCATTCCATGCACATGAATAAAAAAGAGATGGTCATAATAGAAAAATAATGCTTGTTACAGTGGAGTCTATACAAATTGTAAACTATTGAGGAGGGTTTGAAACCCTAACAAATTTCATACATACAGTAGAAAGAAAAAAACTACATGTATTTGTTTGCATAGGTCGTGACCAGAAGTGAAGGTGGAGTTACAGAAAGGTGGTTTTGCACCATGGTCGTGCCTGAAGGGTATTTTTCTTGAGACACCCATTAGGGTTTTTTGCAAAACCCTAACATAATCCATAGAGTTTCAAAGAGAAATGGTGTTACAGTTGGTTGTGCCTGAAAATGGCGAGAAGAGTATACAAGTTATAAAGTAACCCTTGTCAGGTTTTGAGATCTTTCTTCTCTTTGCAGACATAGTCAAGTAGAACACAAGAAAAGAAACATTCAGTATGGCCGTGGGATAGAGAAATATTCCCGTGCAAGATCCGATAAAAACTCTCTTTTCTTCTTGTATTCTGGTAAAAGGAGTATCTACAGGAGACAAACTATAGATGGCTGTAACATAGAAAGATGGTTTGTACATAAGAAAATATGATACCCACTTTCATATCTTTCGAAACCCTCATCATTTTTTTGAAATCACAGTATTATCAAAAGATATACAGGAAAGATGGTAGGGGCTTACCTTCATTTGTAGAGAGTAGAGAAGCATGGCGGCGGCCCCCTTTGATGAGGGTCTTATCTTTTTGTCCCATTTTGCAAGAAGTTTTCAATAGGAAAGTAAAAATAATCTCAAGAAGAGAATACAAAAGGAAAAATAAGTATGGCTGTGGCCATGGAGCCAAGAAGTTATAGGAAAAAATACAAAAGACCAGTCAAAAGACAAGATACAACACTTACCAGTTTTTGCCACCGCATTCCATACTTAGAAAGTGCAAAAAGAACCATGAAGTTTGACACAGAGGCCAAGAGGAAAAATAGAAATATCAAACCCTAAGCATTTCGAGAGAGTTGCAGAGCGGCCAAAACAAAGAGAGAAATGAAAAAATGACTCCGGTTTAGGGTTTCCTTCTCCTTTTGTTCAAACTTTCTTTCTTTTCTTCGTTCTTTTTGACTTCCCAAATAGAAATCATTTCCTTATCCAAAATGTTGTGGGGTCAAAACTTCAAATGATGTAATCCCTAGTGATTATTACAAGGAGTGGCCGACAGGAGGGGTATCTTATGTGACAAAGGTGGTCGGTAGTAATAAGGGTAAGGCTTATGCCTTAATGCCTTGTGATATTCAATGCAAACCCCTTTCCTTAGAGATCGACTATGAGGTAGGTCAAATAAATCATGTTCAAAATCACATGGTCGACATTGCATGGCCAAATAAGAATATTCCTCATGCCTTCTTTAAGAATCATCAAAAGAAGTCAAATGTGTGAATTCATGTAAAGATAAGATGCGTGAAAGGTGGCAGAGGCCTATATTTAGAATTCATTGTTTTGCATAAGAGAGGATATGATTTGCATGATGATGCATTTGGCAAGATGGTAGGGGGTCTTCTTAGACCATTGTTATTTTTGCATGGTGAATGTATTGTAAGTGGAGTAATAAGTATAATTTTGCCTTAATGCATGACAAGGATGTGAAGTCAAAGGGAGACATAAAGTTTTGACTTATATTATGAATAGCAAATGCATTATAGTTTATTTAAGATCTTATTAGGACAATTACACTAATTGTTACTAATAATAGCTTAAATAAACTATTTTAAATATAAGTCATATATAGCACACTAGAAGACTGCATGGAATATTCATTTATTGAATATTATTTACTTGCCATTGCATTGCATGGATTGGTGAAGATATAAGTTATTTTTTTGACTTGTGCATGGAGTGATAAGAGGAATTGAGTCATCAGTTTGATCTTTCAGTTAGGGGCAGTTAGGAGCATATTGAGGAGTTATATGAGTAGTTCACCTTGAGTCGAGCACTTCATTTCATTGGTGCATGGATCAGAGATAGTTTTAACACCTTATATCTATTTTTTCCATGAGTTTGGAGGTGTCTTTTGCATGATTTCAGGGCTTGCACGAGAATCAGTTATCATTTTATGCATGTGCTATTTTGAGATAACCGAGGTTCAAATTCCAGTTGTCTATAGGTAAATCTTTTGACCTATCTTTTCTATATATTGTAAAACTTCGTTCATTAGGAAGTTAGTTCTTGATTATCATTCTGATTCAGACAGATTAGAGAATTTTTGTAGCTCATTTTTTATAGTTTTATTCAGAGATTGGCAGGTTACAGGTTCTATTTTTTGTCTCCTTTGCAGTATTTCCTTTATTCGTTTGAGATCAAATAGTTACCTTTCCATTTAGTGCTAATTATTTGAAGTGATTTGATGAAATTTTGTTGTGTTTAAGCTTTAAACCTTTAAAATTATTGTCTCACTTTCTTGCTTGCAGCATTAAGCATATAATCATCACAGGTCTTAGGTTGTGTTAACCGAAAATAATCTTTTTGTGTTGTGAAAAACCATTTCCTTCATAAAAAGCATGTTTTCAAGCCTTCCTTAGAATCACTTTTTGTGATATTTATGCCAAGATTGGATTGTGTGAAAGTCAAATTTCTGAGTTATATTGTGAACCAAATTGCATATTATTACCCAAAATAGGTGCATCACCGAATTTTACAATTTTCATTTCATATAGTTTCTTTCTTCCCTTTTCCAAAATAGAAAACATACATTCCAATAGAACATTTAAAGGGAACCAGCCCACAACCTAGAGGTCTAATTTCATTATAGGGCACCCACAACCTGAAATTAGTCCCACGTTACATGGAATTGTAGAGCTTTTTCAACCTTGCATACGAGTGCAATTCCCAGTGATAACAGTTACTCTTATATCTTTGGGGGACCCTTCTTGGTGCAATTAAGATCATAATGAGTATACTAGTCTTGTGCTTGCTTGCTTGTAAGATCTTTAATCCAAAACAACAGGTGACACTAAATTCAAAACCCTAACGTTTAGAGATGTTGTTGATACCCTTCTATTCCCTGTTTGTTCAGGAGCTGATTGTTGGTAATTTTCCTAGACTGGATGCTTATTCCCAGTTATCCCTACAAGGTAGCCATCATTGATCAACAGGATTCCCGGACCAGGGGCCAACAGTACAGGAGATAAACTCTATAAATATCTCCTCTTCTTCTTTAGGCTCTGCAAAACCAAGGGGGTATTCCCTATTCAACATCCATGAGATATGCTTGTGGATTGACTGGGATGTTGATACAAAGCAGATAAATCCTCCTTTATGCATACCAAAACTGTGGGATAAGAGCAAAGGGGCTAGCTTTGGGCTTATATTCAGTTGTGAATCAAAGGATTTTAGTCCTAAACTACTTCTAAAGTCCTAATGGTTTGATTTTATGTGTGGATGCAAAATTGAGACTTTGGGTTGCAACCTCAATACAAGACTGGATCGGTGCCTATCCAGGGCTCGGAGTCAATAGACATTCACATGTGAATGGCCAGCATGAACATATACCAAAGACTGGATATCAAGGGTATTTTTAGTATCTGCCTTACAGATACTTCCCAAAACAGAGTATCCTGTTATCTCTACTTACTGATATCCCTATTGCAATGTCTTTTTCCCAACACTTGATCTGAAACGTTTAATCAACTCCTTGAGTAGAAGTAAGAAATCACACATTCAACACAGCAAACCTATATTCTAGAATCATAAACACCCCTTAAATGCTTAGATTCATAAGAAGAACACACTCAATTTGGAGACAGATAACAAAACACATGCAATATAGCATTACTCATTTAAATCAGCATGATATCAGTAGATTTATGCAGAAAAACATACAACATGAGACTCATAAACTCACAAGATAGCCAAGACAGAGCCACCAATGAAGTCGTATCTTATTACAGCACCAAAATTTTTGTCTAGTTTTCAACAACCAATGAATGACACAGTTTGCCCCTCATATAGCCAAACTATACATCCAGCAAATTAATTACATGACAAGTCAAAAATCCCGCCAGATATAATGCATTATTCAGATTGGCACTAAAAATAATCAATGGAACAGAGGGACAAAGAGGAAGGAGCAGGTAGGTTCAGGATCTACATCGCCATTCAAAGATCTTCATCATAAACCTGGTAGTTGGCTGTTCAACCATCGGCCCATGCCTCTGTACATTGCCATTAATGGCACAACTACCCGTAGCTCCCATTGGAAATCGTAGCAGCGCACCCATGGAGTTTTCCCGCTCAAAAATTGACTGCAGACACAAGGAAAATTCATCGCTGAAGGTTTAAAACCTGACCGTCAATTTTGATTCCATTGCTAAGATCGTCGGTGCCAAAAACTGCTGAAAAGTCAGTAACCAGTGATATCATGCCACGTCAGTAACCAATGCATCCATCACCAACTTTTCTGCCATCCAAATCCCTTATATATGCCAAATGCATATACAAAACTGTTCCATATACAAGGCGGACCCTAAACTGTTATAGAGCAAATTGGAATCACCATCGGATCTGCCTTGTATCGCTATCCCTTGCATATCTTCATTGTATACCCGCATATACAAGCATCTTATACAACCTACGGATGCTAGAAGATTATTCACCGCATTGGATTCCATCTTCGCATCTGGGTTGCACCTCCCTTTCTTTGCACATTTCCTTGTATGTCGCATTATACAAATGCGAGATACATACAGCACGGATCCCTGCCACTTATCCATCAGATTTGAAAAACTTTCAAATCTGGACTTTGTATATCTATGGGCCCCAGCCATTGCATATCAACCCCTTCTCACATGCATACAATTGTTTACCATACGAGGCGGACCCCAAACTAGTTTATGAGGCAAATTGAAATTAATTTTGGGTTCAGCCTTGTATCTTTGGAATGCATGTTCGATTTTATATTTGGAATATACAATCCCAAACATACAATGGCGGACCTCAAAATATTTCACATATACAGTTAATTCATTGGCTGTGTCCACTTTGTACCTGTCCATTTGCATATGTCCTCCGATGCATGTGCAATCTGCGGGCCCCACCAAATGTACATCGACCCTTGTATCCTTCTAATGCATGTAGCCGTTGTATATTTAGACAAAACACATACAAGCAAACCCGATATACAATGGCGACATATTCTCAGGAATTTGTGAGAGATTCCCTCTTTGTATATGCAACCCGATATGCATCTAAAATGCATATAACTCAACTCTTTATCATTTTTTGGAGGCTGATTGAGATTTCATAAGCCTGCCAACATACAATTCACCTTTGCATATACAGAACTTAGTATTTTTCTCAAGGCGACAAGAAAAAGCAGTGAAACATTACGTGGGGGTTGGTCAACCTTCGAGCACTAAAGCATGAGGATGAGACCTAATAACCAGGAACCCACCACAGAAGGCCAACATCATAATAGACAAAATAATGCAAGATCCCATGACTCAGAAATTTTAGGGTTTGAATGAGAAAACCTGCAAACGTTCAAGATTAAAACTTTAAACATAAATGATTACCAACACAGGCTCTGATTGGGGACGTGCAGGCACAAGACTGCAGTGAGGACCAGACTACTCCGAGGCAAACCAGACAAAACGCAAAACTCAAAACACGACCGACTATACAAGGCATGTACAAAATACTTACACCTAGTTTACAGTGTGCACATAAGGTACTCATTTATGAGAAAAAGGTTTTAAGGAATTTATAGTGCACAGGCAATTCCAACAGTTCACCATTGAGGGCCTGAAGAAAATAAGAATCATTTTCATGGATATTGCCAATTTGATATGGGCCAATCCATAGGGGCTCAAATTTACCGTGCTTACCCCTATCTCTTGCATTCCACATAAGGACCAAGTCACCTATTTGAAACCTTCTCTCCGTAGCCCTTCTATCAAATAGATATTTCACTTTTTGCTATTTATTGATGTTTGTTTTATGTGCATCTCTTCTGATTTCATCTAATGCAACCAGCTGATTTATTCTTTCGGTCATTGGGTCTTCAACCTCTTCATCATTTTCCTGTATGAATTTGTACACTGGCAAGAGATTGTTCACTGGCAACTTAGCTGTTGCACCATATACTAATTCAAAAGGTGACCTTCCAATTACTCTTTTCACTATCACCCTGTCAGCCCATAATGCCAACTTCAGCTTGGAATCCCAAGTCTTCTTGTTTTTATCTATCAGCGTTTTGATGATTTTCATGAGACTTTTGTTGCTTGACTCTGCTTGACCATTTCCTTGTGGATGGTATGGTGATGTATGAGACAAATCAATTCCATAGTTATTGCAAAAATCAATAAATTCACCAAACCTGAAGCACATAGCATTGTCTGTGACCAATTTGGTTGGTACTCCAAATCTGATAATAATATTTTCTAAAATAAAATCCATCACCACTTTGCTTGTAGCCTTTTTAGTTGGAATGGCTTCAATCCATTTAGTAAAGTAGTTAGTAGCCACTAAAATCCAACTATGTCCTCCACTTGATTTTTCTGAGATTTCCCCTATAAAATCAATCCCCCATTGCTGAAATGGAGCTTTTACAGTTACAATCTTAAGGGGCAATGCACCTTCATATTTCAACTTTCCTAAGAACCTTTGGCAAGACTCACATTTTCTTACCATTCTGTGTGCGTCTGAGAAGAGAGTTGGCCACCAATAGCCCGCTCTGAGAATTTTGTGGGCTGTTGTATGGGCAACATAGTGTCCACCACACACTCCATTGTGCATGTCACTTAGAATATCCTTATCCTGATCTTTATTCACACATCTGAGTAATACACCATCAGGATTTTTCCAATATAGTTCTCCTTGAACAATGATGTATTTAATAGCATGTAGCTTCAAGGTCCTCTTCTGATCATCACTGAGATGAGAAGGACAATTCAAATTCTGCAAATAATGTACTATGTCCTTATACCATTCAGATTTTGACATATTTATAATTTCATTATGCACTACATTCACCTGGCATGCCTCTAAGTTTGACTGTGTCATCAGTTTTGCCAAACCTTGTCCTCTTACCAATTTTGTGATCTGTATTTCAATGTTGAACTCTTGCAATTTATTTATCCATCTGCATCTCCTTCTAGTTACCTCCTGCTGAGTAAAGATATCTTTAACTGCTGCATGAGGCATATATGCAACTATCTAAGAGCCTACTAAATATGGCCTAAAACTTTTGACTGCTCTAACTAGTGCATATGCCTGTTTCTCCATGATGTCATACTTCAACTCAATAGCTTGCAATGACTTGCTAAAGAAAGCTATAGGTTGTTCAAAACCTTCTGCATTTTTCTGCAATAAACATGCAACAATAGTATGGAAAGAAGCAAATGAGAACAACTGAAATGGCTTAGAAAAATCAAGAGATTTTAGCATAGGAGCCATCTTTATGGCTTCTTTGATGTTCTGGAATGATTTGGTTGCTTCATCTTCCCATTTGACAGTTGCACCTTTCTTCAACATTTTAGAGATATCTTTTGTGGTCTCTGCAAAGTTAGGAACAAATCTTCTAACAAAATCAATTTGTCCAAAGAAGGACTGAACACCTTTCACTGTTCTAGGGATCTGAATTTTGTCAATTGCAGCCACCCTTTCAGGGTCAATCCTGACTCCATCCTTGGAAACAATGTGTCCAAGCAATTTTCCTTCCACCACTCCAAAAGCACATTTCTTTGGGTTGAGTGAGATGCCATATTCCAATGCTCTAATAACAATTTGTTCTAAGTGCATGCAATGTTGCTCTTCCTTCTCTGAATAAGCTGTCAAATCATCCTGATACACAGCCAAGATTGAGTCAATCAATCCTGCAAAAGCAACATCCATAGCCCTCTGAAATGTGGCACCTGCATTTGTCAGCCCAAAAGGCATTCTCACATATACATAGGTTCCCCATGGAGTGGTGAAGGCATTTTTGAACTGCTCTGATTTTTTTACTTTCACTTGATTGTATCCCAAAAATCCATCCATCATGGATAAAAGTTCACAGCCAGTCACCTTCTGCAACATGGCTTCCATGTTTGGCAATGGATAATTGTCCTTCAAAGAAGACACATTCAGATTTCTAAAGTCCACACAAAGTCTAATGTCACCATTTTTCTTTCTGACTGGGACAAGGTTGGACACCCAAGTTGAGTGCTTGATAGGCATAATTATTCCAGCCTCCCTAAGCTTCATGAGTTCTTGCATCTTTGGAGCCAAGGTTGGGTTGATAGGCCTTTGTTTTTGTCTAAACAGTTTAGCTCCAGGCTTCAATGGGATCTCATGGTGGAATAAATCCTCTCTATAAGCTTTCAGGTCCTCATATGACCATGCAAAAACATGCTTATACTTTCTCAGTAGTGCAATCAACATAGTTTGATATGTGGCTTGAGCCGTTTGCCAATATATACCCTTTTGGGGGCATGAGATGTCCCCAAGTTTATCTCTTCTAAATCATTCTTGTTTGTTGGAGATGCCTTTGTAACAAATTGGTCCCTATTGTCAAACGCTCTCTCTAAAGCAACCAGCCCTCTAGGGATTTTATTTGTCTTGAGTTGAATTACCTCCTTCCCTAAAAGAGTTTCTTTCCCATTCACAACCCCTACAAAGTTTTGAAAATCCATTTCCTGGTTCTCATATTCATCAATGTAATGTAGAAATCTCAACAACTCCTTATCATCATCAAACACTTGCCAGCTGCATACATTATCTGGTACTGTAGGTCTAAGTTTAACCTCAACATTTGTAACATCTGACAGAGTAACATCATCTGGCCTTATGGCTACATTAGCTAGAAAATCTGCCCTAACATTTTTTGATCTCTCAATCCAGTTTATTGAAAAAGCATCAAACAATTCAATTGTATCCCAAATAGCATGCTTATACTGTTTTAACCTCTTATTCTTTGATGCATACTTATCTTTGACTTGGGAAACAACTAACTCTGAATCCCCAAATACTTTGAGCATCCTGATTCCATGCTTCAAAGCAACATTCAATCCTAACAACAGAGCTTCATACTCTACAATATTATTTGTACAGGCAAACTTCAGCAAGAATGAGAATTTTAGAAGCTTACCAGTTGGAGACAGAAAAATAATTCCAGCACCAGAGCCTTCCTTTGAACAAGCTCCATCAAAATACATGGTCCATAGACCCTATTGGTCAAGCTCTTGAATGCATATATCTCCCTCTTTACCCCCTTTATCATCTGAGACAACCCTAAAATTGTCACAGTCAGTGTCCACAAAACAAATATGCTCCTCTGACTCTTGATCCTCAACTGTATCTGGTGACCTTTCTTCTCTAATCAATTTGACATCCTTGCCATTCATTGGGATCATGGCATATGACAAGTCTAATTGTATACTCCCACCAATCAATGCTACCCATCTTCTTGACAACAACATGCCATACTATGGCTTGATATCAACAACTGTTATGTTCATTTTGTAGGTCTTTTCAAGATATGCTGCCAGTCTGAAATCCACATCTTTCATGATTCCAATGACTGGTACTTCTCTAGCATCTATGGCATAGCATTTCCCACATGCCTTATCTATCTTTAACCCAGCTTGCTGCATAATAGCCAAAGGCATGATATTCGTTGATGCTCCTGAGTCAAGCATACAATTCTTAATCACTTTTCCATTTATGACAAGAGAGACATAAAATGGTTCAACCTGTGAAGGGCATTTTGTCATGGTTACCCCCAGATATACTTCAGGAGTCTCATCCTCATCAACACACATGGCTTATTTCTTACCCTGAGTCTCAATATTTTGATTAGCTTGACAGGGTACTCCTGAAATCAAGGACAATGTTTTATTTATGAACTCCTCAACTTTCATCAGCTCCATCAATGGAACAAAGATCTTTACCTGGGACAAGACCTGAGCAATGTCAAATGGAGCATAATTTTGTATAACAGTTGTAGCCTGATCCATAGTTTTATTTTTATTTTGGTATGATCCAGCTTTAATTTTTGTGGCTTCCTGACTGTCATCTTTGATCTGAAAATTTTTGTTTTGATCCTCAACCTGGGGGATTCTATTTTCTAACCCTTGAGAATCATGACCTATTTTTTGCTTAAAATTTTGCTTATTATTGCTCCATTGCTTCTTTTGTGTTTCAATCCCTTTATGACTGTGCACTGGTTGGTTCACAAAAGTATTCTCTGGTTGGTGTGAGTTACTTACCTGAGCTTTACCCCTAAGATTGTAATTGCTTTTGACTTGGGCAACTGCGACAGCTGTGAAGGCTCTAATCTCTTCATCAGATGGTCTCCTCATATTATTCAAAAAATTGTGTGAGTCCTGAGCATAAGCATAATATCTTCGTCATCTTTATCACAGAGAAACTGCTGGTAGACCTGAATCTCATTATTTGTGCTTGCATCAACATCATGAGACAGATACTCCCCGTTTGTAGACAGCATATTGATATTGTCATCCTCCATGCAATGTGGTTCATTGCATTCATCACAGGCAACAACATTATCATAGAGAGACTGCACAATCATACATTGTGACTGTGAGTGAGGCATCTGGCATATTATACACCATGGGGTGTCATTAACAATATTAACAGCCTTCTTCAAAGGGTCAGGTGTTTCCTTAACATTTTGATTCCTTGGATTTGGGTTACTATTTGGGAGAATGGGTTTACCATTATGCCAATTGGTATTATATGGCATGTCATGTAATGATGGTCTTCTTTCTTGCCTTTGGTAAACCTATCTGTCAGGACCAACCCCCTTTTCATTTTTAACCATTCTATAGCTCAGGTCCTTGACAATAGTTGTCAATTTATCTAATTTATCCTCAGAAGTAGATGCATTGCCTTGAACACTTTGAGATTTAGTATTTGGATTTTGCAGAATTTTTACATCATCTCTTCTGTTTGTCTTACCAGATGCTTTTCTGTTATTTTCAATATTTGTTGCTATTTTGAAGGCATCTCTGAGGCTAGCAGGACCTTTATCCCTTAACCCATAAGTTGTTTTGGCATCAAAAGCATTTATGTACAACACTATGCACATAGGTTCATTAGGCCTCAGGTGATGTGGCAATTTGTTCAACACCTTAGTGAATCTAGCATTGAATCAGCAACCTGTTCATTTGATCCTTTGGTGATTCTAGTGAATTCATTAATAAAGAAACTTGGATCAATTTTGTCACCATATTGTTCTTTGAATATTCTCCTGAAGTCCTCCCATGATGAAACACTTCTGTCAGGCAGACCCTTGTACCATTCTCTGGCCTCATCAACTAAGGATTGCATAAATAATTTCATAAAAACATCTTCATGCTCAACCTCAAAGTTATCCATGATGTTCTGAAAAGATTTTAAATGGTCTTCTCCTGACACAGTTTTGTTTCCTAAAAACTTAGGCACTTGCAGCCTCACATGTTTGTCAATAGGATTGGGGTAACTAGGAATGCCATAAAAAACAAGTTGTCTGAATCTGTCCAGCTGCATCGGCTGTCTACCAAACTGATTAACATTGGCATTTCTACTTGCATTCTGATTTCTTATATTATTTAATGGTATTCTAGCATTATTTGCATTCTGTCTTTGATCATTATGCTGATCCTGGACTTCATTTCTTTGTTGATTTCTCTGCATATTTGCATTTTCAAGGGTAGGAATTGAATCATTCTGAGCAACTCTCAAAGATTGCACTTTCTGTCTCATGTCATCTCTGATTTTTACTACCTGCAAATATTTTAATTCTGCCCTCAGGCTCTTGATTTATTCAGCTAATTCCTCCTCGCTAGGCATAGAAGAGGACGGTTTTATTACATTCTGATCATCATTATCATCCCTTGGGGATTCAGCTTCTTCAAATCTATCAGGGGAATCATGGAAAGGGCGTTCTTGAAACACCTCCGATCTCATTCTCAATCCACCACCCTGCTGTCTTTCATAGACGTTCTGGATTTCAGCCTCAGTGTTTGAAAAATAAGGTATTGTCCGCTCTGAAGATCCTGGATTGTCTTGAATATTATCATTACTTCTGGGAGAACCCTCTTAACTGGCTTGAACAGTCCCTTTTCTTCTGTACATCATTTTTCTAGGTAATTCTTCAGACAGAGAATTATGTAGGGATCTTCTCCCTAGCATATAAATTTTTACCTTACCGGTTGGGAGATTGGGTTGGAGTCGCCACCTGTAACTAGGAATTAATTTCTTTTAGACCAAGTTTCTTTCACAAAACTCCCTAGCGGAGTCGCCAAATCTGTTGGTAATTTTCCCAGACTGGATGCTTATTCCCAGTTATCCCTACAAGGTAGCCATCATTGATCAACAGGATTCCCGGGCCAGGGGCCAACAGTACAGGAGATAGACTCTATAAATATCTCCTCTTCTTCTTTAGGCTCTGCAGAACCAAGGGGGTATTCCCTATTCAACATCCATGAGATATGCTTGTGGATTGACTGGGATGCTGATACAAAGCAGATAAATCCTCCTTTATGCATACCAAAATTATGGGATAAGAGCAAAGGAGCTAGCTTTAGGCTTATATTCAGTTGTGAATCAGAGGATTTTAGTCCTAAACTACTTCTAAAGTCCTAATGGTTTGATTTAAAGTTTAAGTTTGATTTTATGTGTGGATGCAAAACTGAGACTTTGGGTTGCAACCTCAATACAAGACTGGATCGGTGCCTATCCAGGGCTCGGAGTCAATAGACATTCACATGTGAATGGCCAGCATGAACATATACCAAAGACTGGATATCAAGGGGATTTTTAGTATCTACCTTACAGATACTTCCCAAATCAGAGTATCTTGTTATCTCTACTTACTGATATCCCTATTGCAATGTCTTCTTCCCAACACTTGATCTGAAACGTTTAATCTACTCCTTGAGCAGAAGTAAGAAATCAAGCATTCAACACAACAAACCTATATTCTAGAATCATAAACACCCCTTGAATGCTTAGATTCATAAGAAGAACACACTCAATTTAGAGACAGATAACAGAACACATGCAATATAGCATTACTCATTTAAATCAACATGATATCAGTAGATTTATGCAGAAAAACATACAACATGAGACTCATAAACTCACAAGATAGCCAAGACAGAGCCACCCATGAAGTTGTATCTTATTACAGCACCAAAAATTTTGTCCAGTTTTCAACAACCAATGAATGACACAGTTTGCCCCTCATATAGCCAAACTGTACATCCAGCAAATTAATTACATGACAAGTCAAAAATCCCGCCAGATATAATGCATTATTCAGATTGGCGCTAAAAATAATCAATGCAACAGAGGGACAAAGAGGAAGGAGCAGGTAGGTTCGGGATCTGCACCACCATTCAAAGATCTTCGTCATAAACCTAGTAGTTGGCCATTCAACCATCGGCCCATGCCTCTGTACGTTGCCATTAATGGCACAACTACCCGTAGCTCCCATTGGAAATCACAGCAGCGCACCCGTGGAGTTTTCTCGCTCAAAAATTAACTGCAGACACAAGGAAAATCCATCGCTGAAGTTTTAAAACCTGACCGTCGATTTTGATTCCATCGTTGAGATCATCGGCGCCAAAAACTGCTGAAAAGTCAGTAACTAGTGATATCATGCCATGTCAGTAACCAATGCATCCATCGCCAACTTTTCTGCCATCCAAATCCCTTATATATGCCAAATGCATATACAAAACTATTCCATATACAAGGCAGACCCTAAACTATTATAGAGCAAATTGGAATCACCATCGGATCTGCCTTGTATCGCTATCCCTTGCATATCTTCATTGTATACCCGCATATACAAGCATCTTATACAACCTACGGATGCCAGAAGATTATTCACCGCATTGGATTCCGTCTTCGCGTCCAGGTTGCAGCTCCCTTTCTTTGCACATTTCCTTGTATGTTGCATTATACAAATGCAAGATACATACAACGCGGATCCCTGCCACTTATCCATCAGATTTGAAAAAATTTCAAATCCAGACTTTGCATAGCCGCGGGCCCCAGCCATTGCATATCAACCCCTTCTCATATGCATACAATTGTTTACCATATGAGGCGGACCCCAAACTAGTTTATGAGGTAAATTGAAATCAATTTCGGGTTCATCCTTGTATCTTTGGAATGCATGTTTGATTTTATATTTGGAATATACAATCCCAAACATACAACGGCGGACCTCAAAATATTTCACATATACAGTTAATTCATTGGCTGCGTCCACTTTGTACCTGTCCATTTGCATATGTCCTTCGATGCATGTACAATCCGTGGGCCCCACCAAATGTACATCGGCCCTTGTATTCTTCTGATGCATGTAGCCGTTGTATATTTGGACAAAACACATACAAGCAAACCCAATATACAACGGCAGCATATTCCCGGGAATCTGCGAGAGATTCCCTCTTTGTATATGCAACCTGATATGCATCTAAAATGCATATAACTCAACTCTTTATCATTTTTTGGAGGCCGATTGAGATTTCATAAGCCTGCCAACATACAATTCACCTTTGCATATACAGAACTTAGCGTTTTTTCAAGGCAACAGGAAAAAATAGTGAAACATTGCGTGGGGGTTGGTCAACCTTCGAACACTAAAGTATGAGGATGAGACCTAATAACCAGGAACCCACCACAGAAGGCCAACATCATAATAGACAAAACAATGCAAGATCCCATGACTCAGAAAATTCAGGGTTTGAATAAGAAAACCTGCAAACGTTCAAGCTTAAAACCCTGAACATAAATGATTACCAACACTGATAACGTGTGATCTCTCTAAGAGCATCAATTTTTGAGTCAATTTCTACCTACTGAGATATCTGAAAATGGATAGGCAGAAGAAGAGAAGTGGAAGTGGTACTGCTGTTGAATCTTCCAGAGCCAGTGCTGGTGCAGGGGGCACTCCCCATTCATCTAGGAGGTTGAGAGGAACTATTGCTCATCAGACAAGTTTTGAGATGGTTATCCCTATACTTCCATTTGCCAGGGTTGTGAGGGAGGTAACTACACATTATACTTTAGAGGTGAATCAATGGACTGTTGAAGCTTTACTCTTATATCTTTGGGGACCCTTCTTGGTGCCATTAAGATCATAATGAGTATACTAGTCTTGTGCTTGCTTATAATTTGAAGCCTATTCATTTTTATGTCAAACCACTTGGTAGGCATTCTTATCTGTCATATGTGAGTGTACATGCTTGATTTTGGCTTCCCACGATCAGATTGGACAAGGTTTTGCAGTGCCAAGTTAAAGGGTTCTGGTGGTACCCACCTTATAGGGTTAGGGTTTCAAGTTGAGTCTGTAAGCCTATATTTTTATTCATTTAAACCCCTCAAGGCCTTAAGTTTTCTTGTCCTTTGGCCTCTTGCACTTTATCTTTTAAAACTGCATTGACTTCCTGTATTAAAGGGCAATTGTCTTGAGGTCTTCTTAGAGGGGTTATATGTGACTAGGGTATGAAGACTAGGACTTTGTATATAATCTTAAGCCCTCCTTTTTGATTTGTTGGAAGCCTTCTTCACTAATACATAAGGACTGTCAAGACTCCTATGATAGTGTGTTAGAGAGGCATTGAAATCACAAAGGAGATAAATGTTATTAGGCCATCACCCAATGGAGAAGGGATTGCCATAAAGAGCATGACAGTGTTACCTTATCATAGTCACAAAGGGGATAGTCTTTGTGGTGGTAATTAAAGTCACTAAGTTTACATCCACCTTCCTAGGGTCTGTAGAAATACCTGAAGTTGAATATGCCTATTTTAAACATCTTGCCATGAGTATTTTTCATGTTTTTACAAATGGAGACCTCCCCAATCCTCATCTCAAGTTTCAAATGTACAATGAAACGATGGAGGACAATCATAACTATCATAATAGTACATTAGCATTTTTTGTCTCAAGGTGGCCCTTGAGACTGCCAAGGGGATAGATATAGAGTTGGGACTATGTTTTTTGTTTAAAAGCCTTGTGTCTATTGGAACTAAAAAATTTCACATTATTCATCTGCTAAGAATTCACCAAGTCTCCACATAATGTGACTAATGTCCCTCATTTTCAAAACCAACCACCAAAAATTTGTGTGACAAGATCCATTTACGAATCTACACATAAACAATCTCATGAATATACCTAGCTCTCTGACCATAGCCTAATTCTGATACTAAGTTATCTATATCGACAAGACCTTAAGTAATTCACCCCGAATAGCAAAATACATTCTTGAAGTATAATGTGATAATTGGTGAGAGATAATTGATGTCCAAACGATCAAAATTTCATATGTCAAAAGATCGGGGAGACATTTTATATGTATCACCGATGCATACTCATTGGTGTGAGTAGAACAATCGGAGTGAAATCCTAAAGTTACACCGAGCCTTTAAGTCACACTGACCAATGCCTCATCGCGAGGAAGCAAGCAATCTCTCCCTGACGCATAATATTAAGACTATCGGCGTGACATATACAATCAGAATGAAATCATTAAGCTTCCCCGACCACAAAAGTCACCCCGACACAAGAGACAAAAGGCTTTCGGTAAGACTCTCACCGATATGTTCTAATAAAAATGAGTGATGGAGATAAGATCATTGGGAAGACCTAACCCATTGGGAGACTATCATATTCTCTTGACGATGGAGATTGTCATGCCGATAAAGATGAGGTAACCCCTATCTGTCAGAGAAACACTCACTGATGCCAAGGAGAACATTTGCCACACCTGATCAAAATGACATCGGGATGAAGATTATAATATCTCCCCAAAATGGCAATAAAGGGTTCATAACTCTATGAAAAGAGTATTTCGTGGAGACACCAATGCACCCTTGGCGACCAACTAGAAACATATGAAAGAAAATGGTGCCAAAACAATATGAAGATTGGCGAAAGAATAAAATGGTCTCACCGATATGATAAAAAGAGCATCGCCCTGACATTTTGAAATTCGTGAATTCCCTGCATTCAATTCTAGTGGCAGCCATTAATGGCTGATTGAACATAATGCCTATAAAAATCAACACAAAAGCCATTCTGATCCCACTAAAATCAACACAAGGGTTGCAGATGGAGAAGAAGGAATTCACCGGGAATCAGGAGATTTGTGCGGAGCATATACAGGTAAGTCCTTGAACTTTCTTTGATACAATCAAGTTCTGGTATAAAATGGAAGGCTCCTCTGAAACAAAGAAAAGGCAACACACTGAAAAGAGCCAAACCAAGGGAAAAAAATAGAAAATTGAAATAGAGAAGGGAGAGAAAACACCAGAAAGGAAACTAAACCAAGATCTTGTGGACCAATTGCCCAGTTCTGGACCCAAGGCTAGAAGAACTGCACAATTGAGGGAAAATGTGGAAAAACTCGAAGACAAATACAAATATGTCAGAAATATATGGACTCCTATCCGAGGGTATGAATTATTCATGTTCCACTATCACAGGAGACATAGGATGAAACCTATCTGCAACCCTTGGCAACTCAATTTAGGAAAAGTAATGGTCACAGATGTTTTTGTCAATATAGACCTTTTGAAACTGCTAGCATACCATTATGGTCCCAACCAAAAGGACATATGCAATCTATAGGGAAAGCCCTTGTTTCATATATTTAAAAATGTAATTTGTGAAATTTTTGATTTAAATGACACATATAACACCCCTATCGTACATGAAGCCATAGAAAAGGAATATTTCATATTGGATACCACATATAAGGGCTGGAGATTGCCATTACATAGGACATGGAATGAGGGGAATCTAGTGCCATTTGAAGAAGGGGATGAACCACCATTTCATATCGAGTTGTTCGAACCTTACCTGAGATACACATATTACTTAGTGGGGCAGGTGTTGGGAACTGAAGTTCCAGAATTTATGTCCATAGTGGCCATGGTTATCTCTGCGGATATCGAGTGCCATCACGCCAGGACATTTGACTATGCTACTTTTATTTTTAAGGAAATAGACTCAGGTCTGAAGGCCTTAAAAGAATAGTTCCCCCACAGTCATCTTCAGACACTGTTCTATTCTCATGTATATGGTTTTGTATTTTGGACAAGAATTGAATCTATGGCCAGAGCAGTTGAACATTTCACAAATTGGTAAAGATGGTCAATCGCTACCCCCACAATTATGGACCTCAATATGGGACAACAGGTTTGTGAATTCTAGTTATGTTCACTTTGAAGAATTCTTTGTAAAAACCTTGTACAGATGTTATGGCTACCCATGCAGTTACACTTTGTCAGAAGAAATTAAAAGGTTTTTGAGACCCAAGGATTTTGATGGGCCACCTACTGTAAACCACAATTGGGGGGATTGGTATTGTTTTCGTGATTCCACAATGATCAGAGTATACGGGTTTGAGGATACCCCTTTTCTGTTGCCAAAAATTGTACCAGATAGGGTGGCATACTTGGAAATAGTTAGATAGCTTGACTACTCAAATGTGATGAATCTTAGTGCATATGATAAATAGTCTTTTATGCCAAGCACCTTATGTTTTGGTGACTTTATTGTGTTAGCTAGAGAAGGTTATGATCTCATTCCTGATAAATTGTCTCATTTTAATCTTAGGAAAGCAATATAGAGAAAAATTTTTGACCCGGAGGGCTTTATTGATTATGCTAAGAAGAAGCAAAAACTGAGTGGATATACTCATGTACCTTACCCTCATGATGATGTAATCAGAAATTTGGAACAAGCAAATGTTGAAATAGCCATTGATGAATATAATCAGAAAATAAGGGAAAGAAGAAGGGAAGCACAAGAAATTGAAGTGTTTTCCTCCGACAGTGAAGGGTCTGTGGCCTCTAAACCCCATGACTTTTCTGATACAATTTCAAAATGTAGAATTGAACCATACCAGCCCCCGGAAAGAGGATTGGAAATTGAAGAAATAGGGGATAATGATGCTAGACAGGTTCCATATAAATATTTTATTTCAGATGACCAATTTATTCATACCCCTGAGTTTAGATCCTTTTTGTACAAACACAAGGGGAAGGCTATTAGAGAATCAGTGTCAGATGTTACTCCAGACAACCAGACGTAGTTAATGAATGATTTAAAATCAGAAGTTGAAAAGGAGATGGAAGATATGACTCCTGAGAAAGGAAGGGAGTTGCTTAGAGAATCTGGTGTAATGATCTTCTTGGGTCTTGATTTGAATTCAACACTTGTTTTTGACAGTTTTCTGCACAATAATGATACAAAACACAAGCTTAGTTCTGAAGGGGTTGTTGAAGTATTTACTGGAACAAAATACAATCTAGATGAGAACTCCCTCATGATATGGGCTCTATACCCACCAAACAAAAAGCTTGCTGTCATTGACACTGAAAAAGCTTTTGGCCATGTTATGACATTAAAAGCTGGAGAAATTGATCCAGTCGTTACAATATAACTTGGAGTAAATGTGGCAAAACTAAATAAAGCTCAGATTCAACTGCTGATAAAGGAGAGGTATACCTACAAAATGAGCTGGGAAAGGTTGAAAAAAGAAAATGATTTCTTAAAGGATTCAATCCCTCTTAAAATGATTACACAGGCAGAAAGCTCACAACAAGTCCAATCACCCTCAAAAGATCAAATGACACAGGTCAGAATAGATACACTCACTACAGTCTTGCAGAACATGCGTGCTCATCTAATGCAATGGATGCCTAAATTATGGGATATTTGCTCTGAAAACCAAAAGGTCATTCAAGAACATGAAAGAATAAATAACATAATACATGATAAGTTACATGAAATACAGGGTAAACACACCTCTGACAGTGCAAGCACATTTGATGCAGACAATCTTATTAAGCAACATAAGAAGTACCATGATAGGCTCCAAGATGAAGTGAAAGAATGCATGGAGACTTCTTAGATAGGTGTACCTGTGTTACTCAAGAATGACAAAGCTTTGAAGAGCAAGGATTGAATGGGTCAAGGAGTGTCAGGGAATATTAGATGAGGCCCTATAAATTGTAAAACATGAAGATTCGGCATCCAAGGAAGCTTGCTCGCATCTAGAGATGATGGTTTCAATAGAGTTGGACGTTAGGGATGCCATTGAGTATGCAGAGACACACATGAGCCAGAAATATTTGGATCATCTTGCTCAAATCTACTTATGGCTCAGCAGGGCTTAGTATTAAATGTATTTGTCTATTTTCGTAATTTTTTTAGTTCTCAAAAGACACTATGAAGAGACATGGTCTCTTCACTAATATTGATATAAAAGTTAAAACATATGATGGTCATAAGATCATCGATTGATAGGTATCTCTCTTTAATTTGAAGAAGACTGTATATATTACATATAGAAAGAAGATATATTGTCAGTTCTATTTTAATTAAAGAATTTCAGTTACACATGTTTATTTTCTGAAAAACATAATGGAGCAGAATATTTCTACATGGTGATTTATTTCCTGGTGCAGGGGCACCTATAGGTCCAAGAGGCCTATCAAGTCTTTGATACTTCTTGCTATGTTTTGGTTTTCCATTTAAGTTGTAATAAGGTCTTGAGGATCATCTTGGAGTATTTTGAAACATGTTGAAGTCATTTGCAATCACCTTGTAAGGCCTTGGTGCCAATTATTTGCATGTAGGCAATTAGGACCTAGTTGGTCAACTATGGTTGCACCCTCCACAAGTGTGAAAATGGAATGGAACTCATGTAATCCATGTTTAGGAGTCCTTGATAACATGTAGGCATTGCCTTAGAGGAGTTTGAAGTAGTTTGAGAAGAAAATGTTCAAGTTACACTCATATGCATTAGTTTTAAGGTAACAAATGGACAGTTTAGAGGTTGCAAAGTTAGTTTTCTATTTCCCATCAACCCCAAATTGCCTACAACTGATGTCAAGATGTACAAAATGCCACTCACTCATCGGGGAAGGCATGAAGTTGAAGATTTCTCAAAGAAGAAACAATAAACACTGTTCTTTTCCTACATTTCTGGGTTTTTTCGCTGTTCCAGGCTGTACTCTGCCCTGGTACAGAACAATCATCAGTCTATGGTATGTTGAATTGATAAAATATGGTTTTACCTTTGCTTGGAAATTGGGTTGGAGTCTTGACGTTGATTTTGAACAGAGATATAGTCATTTTTCTGTAGGCTACCCATTAAACGCTAAACTAGGGTTTTTAGAAGAAATCATGGGTTTATGACCATTCCACTGATTCTCCACACCATAGGACCAGTGGAATGGATACGTATACTTCTATTTTTGTTGTTTAGGACATTTACAGGAAGGGTCAATTGGTTTTGTTTGAATTTTGCCAAGATTTGGCTTAACAAGTCCATGTGTTAAGCCTCTAAGAGTAACACAGCCCCTAGAAGCCATATAATTGACTGTAGCAGCACAAAACCTATGAAATCTCTTGTTTTTCCATGTAACTAACATGTTCAAGTGGTTCTACTAGTTCTATGAAGCCATTGAAGAGCAGTCCCTTTGAAAAACAGGGCTAATTGGGGCTCTAGCCAGAATTACCAGTCTAAATTAGGGGCACATGTTCCAAAAGAACCCCAAGTCATTTTAACATATGTTGTGTGTCTTCCAACAAGGAATCTTGAAATGGTCTGGGTTTGTGGAAAGAAGGCATCAGTGAAGAGTTATTCATTGTTGTTCCCTAAACAGGGCTACAAGGAGTAGGGAAGGTTTGTGAAGCAAGTACCCTTTCTTTGTGTGTCAGACCCTAACCATTGGTGTGGGGAAGGTTGTATATGTCATCTTGGAACATTTGACATGATTGCCCTCCAGAAAAAAACATCCATCTTGTGGCATACCCTATAGTGAGCCCTTGGCTTAGGATTGGAAAGCCCCAAAGGACTGATTCTTGGTAAGTTAAAACCCCCTCCATGTTTCATGAGTTGAAAGACCAATTGAAGAGTCATCCATCTATCTAGTGTCTCTGCATCATTTCTGGTGTTCAACAGTTGTGTTAATTTTCATGATTATATGTTATTGTGCTGTCTCCAAAGTGGTTCTATTGAATTATTCAGATTTACATTTGTCAGGGCATATTTGTTGTCACTGTGTGAAGTTCTTTGATTGGTTTCCAGTTGATTGAATTAAAAATCCTTTCTAATAATTGACTTTAATTGGTTCTTGTCAAAGATTAAATCCTTTTGAAGAAGTTATTGTGATTGGTTTCCATCAACTCAAGAATTAAATTCCTTTCATACTCACATTAATTCAAGGGAATATCATTGGGATTATATAAGAAGAGCACTATCACATACAAACCTGCACATTTGCACAAGGTGTAAATATCCAAAGTGCCCAACTGTTAGAGTTAAGCTAGGAGATAAGCTCACCAATCACATACATCTGTTTCCATTCACTGACTCAAATAGCCCAATAGATTGAGGCATTGGTCTTACTCATTTTCATTAGTTGAACATATCCATTAGTTTTGCCTTGATATTGCTTATACAATTTATACCAAATTAGAACCATACCATTTTCAATCACTGTTCAGACATTAGAAGTAAAAAGTAGGCAACAAGTAATCATCTATTCCTCACCATTTGCCACTGTGGGTAGATCCATCACTCAGCCAAGATCACACATCCATTTAATATGCTTCATTAGTAAGGTGCACCCGCCTAGGTCTAGCAGAATCTGAAGTGCAGGGAGTCATCAACCCTATAGGTTAACTCTGTTTCGTTAGTTCAAAAACATTGCAAATCTAAGCATAGAGCCTAGTATCCCCTTAGGATTTGCAACCTGCATTTTTGAGACCTAACAGTGTCATTGACCTAATATTTATTTGTGGCAAGTATCCCAATAGTCTAAAGATTACAAAATGTTGTCAAGAAAGGACTGTCATAGTTAAGTGTGGTACAGTGATACAATTTCATGTTGGTTGAGTATTGTATAAATCTCAAGCTATTTAGAATGAATGGGGTATTAGGGTGTGGTATCACTATATAGGTAACCATCAAGTGATTTCTTCAACCCAATCTTGTCCTATATAGTACCCAGTGTGAAGAGCAAGATAGTGTTGTCCAAGAACCTTGTTACGGTCACAAATGATGGCAGTCTTAGCTATCGTAACCATAGTTGGAATCCCTTGTTGTTACCATAACATACGTGACCTAAAACCATAACTTTATGAGTATGAGTTATTTGAAAACCAAATTCCACAACCTTTGCCACCATCCTCCCTGCCTGTGTCAAAATGGGAGTTTTGGAATAGGTTATGGACATCCATTAATACATAAAGTATAGAGGAATTTGTCAGATGTTCTAGTTGTAACTGCCCTGTTAGACATGTATGCAAAATGTGGAAGCATTGACAAGGCACGTGAACTGTTTGACAGAATGCCTCAAAGAAATGTGGTCTCGTGGACTGCAATGACTACAGGATATGCACAAAATGGATTTGTTGAAAAGGCTTCGGAAATTTTAAAGCAAATGCAATTAGCTGGTGTAAAGCAAAATTCCACAACCTTTGCCAACATCCTCCCTGCCTGTGTCAAAATGGGAGCTTTGGAATAGGGTATGGACATCCATCACTACATAAAGGACAGAGGAATTTTGTCAGATGTTGTAGTTGTAACTACCCTGTTAGACATGTATGTAAAATTTGGAAGCATAGACAAGGCATGTGAACTGTTTGATAGAATGCCTCAAAGAAATGTGGTCTCATGGACTGCAATGACTGCAGGATATGTACAAAATGGATTTGTTGAAAAGGCTTTAGAAATTTTAAAGCAAATGCAATTAGCTGGTGTAAAGCCAAATTCCACAACATTTGCCAACATCCTCCCTACCTGTGTCAAAATGGGAGCTTTGGAATAGGGTATGGACATCTATCAATACATAAAGGATAGAGGAATTTTGTCAAATGTTGTAGTTGCAACTGCCATGTTAGACATGTATGCAAAATGTGGAAGCATAGACAAGGCACGGGAACTGTTTGACAGAATGCCTCAAAGAAATGTGGTCTCATGGACTGCAATGACTGCAGGATATGCACAAAATGGATTTGTTGAAAAGGCTTCAGAAATTTTAAAGCAAATGCAATTGGCTGGTGTAAAGCCAAATTCCACAACCTTTGCCACCATCCTCCCTATCTGTGTCAAAATGGGAGCTTTTGACCAAGCAATTTGTACCACTTAAGGTTATGTAATAGAATTTACAATTGATAGTTAAATTGTATAACAATTTTTTTTATGATCTTTACTAACGTTTATTAGAATTGTTGCATGTTTTACATCATTGGAATGACATATTAGCTGTAACTTTTTTAAAATTTTATTATGGTATGTGCACTTTGATATGATGTAATATGATTATGGTTTCATTTCATATGTTGTAATATTAGATATATAATGGAAAAATAAGTTATTGCATGAAATAAATAATAACTTTTCATTTTAAATATTTTTTTTTGTAGAACACAAGTCTTCCAGAAGATCAAGATGATCCTCCTGATAGAGATCCAGATTATGTTGGTTCTGGTTCTGGTACAGATCACATGGCAGAGGATGATGATGATGCAGATACAGAAGACACTGAGGCCGATGACGATGATGATGACGACGATGATGGTGATGATGATGATGATCACAATGGTGATGATGATGATGAGGCAGTTGCTCATAGTAGCCAGTGACATTAATGATCATATAGACTGCATCATGAATCATTGTTGATATATTGTTATGATGACTCTTTTCATAGTCGCTAGCTATCATATGTATCATTTTCACGGCCTGCAATGCCATATTAATGAGTTGTATCATAAATTTATGTATTATTTTGACTTATATCATTTGGACATGTATCATTGAGTTACGTAATTTATCATTTTTACTTATATCATTTGTACATGTATCATTTAGACATGTTATTGATCTACTGGCATATTTGACTTTCACTTGTTTTAGTTATATATGATGATGATCTTATCCGTATTGACTTGTCAATTTATATATATTGAAAGTGGTCGATGATTTTTGGATGGATATTTATTATGTATAATGATTTTAATTTACTGTTCAGGATGGATGTTGTCAAATTCAATTAAATTATAGATATTTGACTCACTTGTTTTAATTATAGATGATGATCATGTTATAATAATTATCTTGTTATTTAATCATATGAGTTAAATAATTAAATTACTTACTTTATAATCATATGAGTTATTTAAGAGGCATGATATATTTACCTAATTAAATTAAAATAAAACATATTAAATTAATAAATGTAAGAAAAACAACAACAAGCGACGTTATATCGGAAGCAAAATTGGAAGCAAAACTGGAAGCAAAATTGGAAGCAAAATTGGAAGCAAAACTGGAAGCAAAATTGGAATTGAAATTGGAAGCAAAATTGGAAGCAAAATCAGAAGCAAAACCGGAAGCAAAATGGGAAGCAAAAGTGGAAGCAAAACTAGAAGCAAAACTGGAAGCAAACCTGGAAGCAAAATTAAAAGCAAAACTGGAAGCAAAATTGGAAGCAAACCTAGAAGCAAAACCAGAAGCAAAACTAGAAGCGAAACTGGAAGCGAAACTAGAAGCAAAACTAGAAGCAAAACCAGAAGCAAAACTAGAAGCAAAATTGGAAGCAAACCTGGAAGCAAAACCGGAAGCAAAACCCAAAGCAAGACTAGAAGCAAAAGCGAAAGCCAACATGGAAGCAAAACTAGAAGCAAACTTGGAAGAAACACAAGAAGCAAACCCTGAAGCAAAATCAGAAGCCAAACTAGAAGCAACAACATTCGGCGCTAAATCCGGCGTTAATCCTGGCACAAAATTCCAGCACTAAACCTGGCGCCAAAGTGAAATGCAGTTTGGTGCCGAGTTTTGCTTCGGCATTTGGCTCCAATTCATGAACTTAAATGCACTAAAATCTGGTGCTATTTTAGGCACTAATTGCCTGTTTTGTTGTAGTGTCCTCTCCTTCTCCAGTCTTCAATCCAACAACACTTGTTACTCTCCAATCTGATAAAAATGTAGTGCAAATATCCTTATAAAAGGGGGTTGCCTTCGAGGGCAAGCTAACCGACAAAATATTGACCATCAGATCTGTGACCTAATGATGAACGATCCAGATTCACAATGATAAAATATAAATAAAATGAGGTTTTTGGAGGCGCTGCCCCCGAACCCCTGCCGGGGGGATGATCCCCTCGAACCCCTCGTAGGGGGGAAACCCCTTGTGACCCCCCATCGCAGATGAATGAGCATCATGTACCAAATATAAACATACAACTGAAACACGATCGTTGCTGGTGAAACCTATCATCCCTTATGGGTGATTTACAAACAATATTAGGAGTAATTAATTACATAGGATTTACAAGGTTGATAGCACCTTAATCCTAACATATCCCACATGTAGTAAAGAGAGACCATTGCAAAATAGTCTGCAATGAATTATAATGTTGCGACAGTAATCTACACTTCATTATGTACCATGTCAACAAATGTGGCAAGAAAAAACTAGCAACTAGGTTCAAAGAGATCCTTGAAACATTACAACCTGCCATGGAGACATTCACTTACAAGCAAAACCCTACTAGACTACCAATTGATTTGCAAACATATTTAATCATTTACAAAGCCAAGTGTTCATCATTTGATGCCCTAAACAACCTTGAGACACTTACAACCCAAAAATTGGTTCAACAACCAACAACTATTACATTTTTTTGTCTTTGTATTTATAGCTTTTAACTCATGTTTTTTGGTTGCCTGGGCAGGATTCATAAAGGTCGCAAGGTTTCTCTACCAGTCAAAGAAAAACATGTGCCAACATAATAATTTACATGGAAATCTTCCTTGGATCTAATGTAGGATGACCTAGAGCATTAAAATATTCCTCCCATGCTAAAAAAGGTAGCCTTAATACCTATTCATTTACATGCAACAACTAGGGCTTGCATTAATGACATTTAGAATGCCCATACTTTTCTTTGATCTCTACACCTAACTTTACATTTGGATCCATGACATTATGCAATCAAATGGTATTTGGGTGAGAATGAGACATTTGTATGCATTCATCATTGTCATCTCTGACCATTAATGGCATGTCGGGAAGTTTAGGGGACTAGGTGAGATATTTGGGACAATTTGCAGGAATTCAATGTGAAAGTGGAGGTCAATCATGGACATGCCCATTGGAATATTGAAAATATGTAAGGAATTTTTTGGAGGAAATAAAGAAATGTGGGGAATTGGGACATGGAAGAACAAAAGGAAGAGTGGAAAAAATCCATGAGTTGATGGAAAGTCTGCAAAAGTGAACTTGAAGGGCTATAGGAAAATGGTGGAGATCCAAAAGTGAAAGATGTCTAAAAGTCAAAGAAGAATTGTTCAAGGGTGAGAAATGGAAGAATATGACTAATTTGCGATATGAGAGAAAAGTGGAAATGCAGAGGTGATCTAGACTTAGGGAACTTTGGAAAATTGGAAGAAGTCCGCATGAGACCCGCAAATCTGCAAAAAGTAGTGAAAGGTGAAATAGGATTGTGATAGTCCAAGTCAGAAGGGGGAGTCAGACTAAAAAGCGAAGATGAAAGATGGGCAACAAAATCTGATAAAATACAAGCCATTCAATTTTTTTGGGAAATGTGGGGCCCAATTAGACATCTAGACTTCAGACCAAAATGGAAGAGTGGAATAAGTCCACAAGTATGTGGAAAGTATGCAAAAGTGCAAAGTTGCAATGGTGTAGGAAGTGAAGGGAAAAGAGGAAATGTGGAAGATGGAAGAAGTCCTCAAAAGTTTCACAATCTTGTAAAATGATAGAAGATGAACAAATAAAACCTTATACTTTAAAAAATGGAATTTTACATCTTGGGAAAATAGCTTAAGTATAAGGGGAGGCAAGGCACTACACCAAGCATAAATTTTGACCAAAGGGACCCATTGAAGACTTCTTAGATTGGTAATTAATGATGGGCTAGACTAGACCAAAGCACAAAAATGACACATGGATCAAGCAAATTTGTAAATTTTGAGGCCTCTGAAAAAGGGCCCCAACAGTGTGAAAGGATACAAGCTTTTCAATCTTAAGATAGGGAAGATGATATACATTTGTAATGTGATCTTTAGAGAGGTCAAGTCTTCTCCTATTAAGCAACCTAGAGATGAAGAGGAAAATTGGTGTAATTTGAGCTTAATTATGAGGAGATTACACCTAAGGATGAACCAAAGGTTCAATACATGGACCTAATGAAGAGGGTGATCTAGAGGAGGATTCGCCAGAGAAAGAACTTGTTACTCAACCCATGAGGATGTCAACTTGACAAAAGAGAGAACTATGAATGAGGCATTAAATTCAAAGGAGAGTAAGTCTTGAAAAATGGCCATGAATGAGGGATGGTCACCCTGGATAGGAATAGGACTTGGGAGTCAGTTCAGTTGTTGAAAGAAATGGTGTTTAGAACTACTTAAACTTTCTTCTTATTGCACTTAAGAAAAAAACTAGTTAACTAATGAAATATAAAAATGAGTGTACTTTAATATGATCTAACAATAAATGTGAGAGATGGGAATGAAAATTATAAATAAAACCAAGCTACAAAAATAAACTACAAAATTAACTAGAGGCACTTGGAAAATTTAGAATTTGACATTGGAAATGAAATCAAGAGTTTAAAAAATATGTTGGAAGGAATTTTCAACCAATTTTTGGCACTTTTTAAAATCGAAAAGTGTTGTTTGACAATTTTTTTTAAAATCGAAAAGTGTTGTTTGACAATTTCTTACACTGTTACCTAATAAGACAGGGCAAGTTATGACCTAACAAGGGCACTACTACCTGCTATAAATACTAGTGACCTTCTTAGGTGCTAGTGTCAACATGTCCAAAGGCCTTCAAATTTTTAGAGAATGCTCACCTAAATTTCCATATGCTTATCTTGCTTGCAGATTGTGAATATGATTCTTCCACAAAGAGATCTAACTAGCTAAATTCTAGGAAAGAAAAATACAATATGTTCTTTTAGAATATCACCTCATTTAGTCTCCTATTTGGCCTCTTTTAGCCTCAACAATAGAAGATAAGAAAAGTATGAGTGTGTGGAGCTTAGTGATAGTATAAAGGATGGTGTATGTAAAGAAATAGATACCTAGAATGTAAACCTAGGGAGTGATCTAAGCTATTGTATTGTATGGATGTGATGAAGGAAAAGTGGGTGATGGAGATCATAAAAATAGGGAAAATGGAGAGGAATGGAAAGGGAAAAGAGCTCTAAATTTGCAGCATAAGGGTTAGGACAAAAGGTTTTGGGCTATGGCTTCATAAGAGGATTAGAAATTGGAGAACTATGGATTCAAAGGGGAAATGGAAGGATCAAAGAAGAAAAGAATAGATGGAGGAGATGGATCACAAGAAAACTATAGCTATCATGGCCTTGTGGGATCCCAATTTGAAATCTTCAAAGTTGTAGCTTGTTACCCTAAAAAAATGGAGTTTCCTTGATCACCTAGAAGTGTTTGGATACATGTGTGAGAATGGATGTGCTTTGTTTGCTCAACCTAACAACATGAGGGTAAATTAGGGTTATAGGTAAAACTATGTGAAGTGACCATTGAAAACATAGTAGTAATTAGGGTTGAAATGGTCATTGAGAGTCAAAACTCCAAATTTAAACATGGACATAAGTGCCTAGACTTAACTTGAGAATCAAATGTTTATTAAACTTTCAAGGATGACTAGGGACGGTTTTCTACACCTAGATCTCTATGTTTCATGTTTATGTGATTGGTAAAAGTGTAGAAAACAAGTAAAGGGATATTTAAACATGACTAGAGGAGTGTAAAAATATAAGGTGAAAGTTATAAATTAGGTAATTTTTAATTTTTAAAATTACATGGCTAACATATTGTTGAAAAATACAACTTAAAAACCAATTTATAGTTGACATAGAAAAATAAAATAACTCTTAATTTGTAAATGGTATCATCTCCCGATGGCCTCCTTCAAAATTAATACAAATGGTTCTTCTCGAGGCAATTTGGGTGATGCTAGGATTGGTAGGGTTGGACACGATAGTGATGGTTCTATTCATTTTTTATCTTCTACTATGGGGTTTGGCACTAATAACTAGATGGAAGCTTGGGCCATCCTTTTGCCTCTTGAGAAAGCTTGTGAGTTGGGTTGGAAGAAGATTATTTGTGAGATGGATTCCATGATCTTGGTCTCTCTTCTAAACAAAGGGAAGATTCATGAGTCTTCTTGGAGGTTGGCGTCACTTGTGGAGTAGATTCTCCACCTTACTCCATACTTTGATTCCATCTCTTTTGTTTGTATTCTTAGGGAATAGAATGTTGTAGTAGATTGTTTGGCCAAATGGGCCTCTGGTGTTAATCATAGCTGGAATGTCACAAAATGGGAGTCCTTATCTACTGATAAATATTCATAGTTTCTTCAACTTCTTCATGATGATCTAGCTCGATCCTCCTTACCTATTGTTCTTCGAGATCGTGTGTTTTGTTGGGTTCATGGTTTCCTCTTGCTCCTAGAGGTGGTGGAATAGTGGAAAACCTCCTTAGATTTTCATTCTTTTGGCTTTATTGATGACTATTACTATTTGGAAATCCTTTTGTTGTAATCTTTTCTAGATTCTCAATTAATATATTTATCTTTTTTTTTGTCAAAAAAAATATGAATTTATTTTGAGTATATAATAGATAAAAGAAATATTACTATATACATTATTATATATATATGATTCTTAAGCAAATAAATAAAGTAGCTGGTAAGTAAATAAAATGGCTTGTAAAAATATAATAATTTTTAAATAGTTTAAAAGTAAAAAAATAAAATAACTCTTAAGTAAATACATTTATATACATAATGATTATACTTAATAGTTATTTTAAGTAAAGAGGACATAATAAAATATAAAATATAAAATTTGACGTGAAATATAAAATATATAGTTCAACCTAAAATATAAATTATAGAGTTTAATATAAAATACACTATAAAATACAATACAAAGTTCAATGTAAACTATACTAGTTTACTTATCTTTAGAAAAAATTATGTAAAAGAGCCAATATATACACTTTTTAAAAAACTATAAAATAACTCCTAAATAAATAAAAATAAAATAATTCTTAAATAGTTCTAAAGTAAAATAAAATAAATCTTAAGTAAATAAAATAACTCTTAAGCAAATAAAATAAAATAACCATATGAGACTCAATGAGTCTGTTTGAGCCAAACCAAGTAGAGTGGACCAACATAGTGAAGTCTATTAGTGTCTAGTGATTGTGCATAAGTGGACCAACATGAGAAGAAGCTAAGTGTCCAAGTGTCGATGATAACATAAGAACTTGGATATCTTGATATAAATGGCATAGACAAAGATTGAGGATAATGAACCTAGAGTAAATGAATAGGGATAATCAAGAGAATTCTCATGAGAACAAAGGAGTTGGAAGGTTTCCATGAACATGAAACAAGTGGTGAACTGTGGAAAAAATTAGAAATCCCAATTGGTAATTTGTGAGATGTTGAGAAGAAGGTAGAATCACCAACTAAAACACGCCATCAAAAGGATAGCCAATTAGAAGAAGCTAGGAATTTACATGGCTCAGAAAACCCAAGGAATGATATAATTCTCTTAATAAGGGAAATCCCCAAATAGGAATTTTAAATAGTTAAGGCACCTACAGAATGATATCTCTCGACGTCCTTTACATAGATTTTTCTAAAGATAGGTATGTGACATGTCAGTGAGACATAAGAAAGAAAAATTTAATGATAAAACTTTTCTTGGAAAATGAGCCACACTTAGACCAAAGATAGATTAGTCACAAAGTGGGCTAGTAGCTCAATGGTAGAGCACCTCAACAGCAGATGGGAGGTCTTAAGTTCGACATCTAGCCTGGCCTAGCTCTACTAACTTGGCTCTAATACCATGTCGGAGTGCTCTACCACTAAGCTATCATCTCACTTGGTGACTAGTCCATCTTTAGTTCAGGTGTGGTTCATTTTCCAACAACCCCCTTGAGCTACACTACAAGTACTCGAGGCTCCTAGCTTGGCCTGGCTTTGTTGACATGGCTCTGATACCATGTTGAGCTTATTCATTGACCAACTAGGAGTCAAACCTAGGACCTCCCATTTGCCGATGCGGTGCTCTAGCATCGAGCCACCAACCCACTTTGTGACCAATCCATCTTTAGTCCAGGGGTGGCTCAACCTAGCCTAGCTCTGATACAATGTTGAACCTATTCATTGATCAGCTAGGAATTGAACCTAGGACCTCCCATTTGATGTTATAGTGTTTTTACCATTGAACCACCGGCCCACTTGATGACCAATCCATCTTTGATTCAAGTGTGATTCATTTTCCAAAAAATCTTTGCTTGTTGGTGAATATATATGCTAAGTGGTGTAGGATTATTGATAAATCATTTCACCTCATTTTCTGATGTGGCTGAATATAAATCTCAAATTCTTAAACCAATTGTAGAATTCTTATGGCGACTTTCCAGATTTCGAATTTACTTGGCCACTTAGATTATCTTTCTTAATGAAAATATTGGAATTGCACTACAAATGGGTACCTTGTCTGGCCCTTCAGGGATCTCGTTCACACTTGTGTGGCCTTCTAAAACTTTAATTTTTAATCTCTAACTACATCCCTAATTAACTTCCCATGAGGGGTCTCGAGTATAACTACTCCATTATACTTTACTTCAATTGTAGTAAATGGATTCTCACTTGATGGATGTCGGATAAACCCATTTGATTACTTGCGAATTTCTGATTCAGCTGTATTGTTTTTTCTTCTTTTGCTGTGGTTGGGTTAACTAAGATTAGCCTGCCTTCCATTGCTTGGTAGCATTAGAGACGATCCCTACACCATTTTGGCGCTGCTTTTGTCTCAATAGTGTATATATTTGATAACCTTTAGTTTGATATCGACTAAAGCCAGTAAAGAAAAATGTCCAAGACCTGCAAACATAAAATTAAGACATTTGGTTTCATAATTTGAAATAATATATGCAGTTCTGTTCAATTTAAAATATGCTTGTCATAGCAAGACTGCGTGGGGGCATTCCGAGAATCGAACTCGGGACCTCTCGCACCCAAAGCGAGAATCATACCACTAGACCAAATGCCCTTCGATGCATTTTGCCATTTTCTTTTATTTTCAAGCTTTGAAGCAGTCAATAGAGCAATAAAAATGGTTTTCAATTTTGAAGTCCTACTCATTTTGTCAATAGTTGGTTACCCGCGCCCTTTTGGACGAGAACCGTAATCTGCCGCCTTAGATCAGCTCGGCCATCTCACCAACTATGATGTGTAAAAATCTCTTTTTTTGGCCTTATTCCATTTCTGTAAATACTCTTTAACGGGATTGGTTTTACATTTTACTTTCACTAAAATCAGTCAATGCATTATGCAAACAACAGCTGAGACTAGTAACTACAATGTTAATGTCAACTTTCTCCAATGGAAAAAACATTATGTTATTGATATGATATAATCATATATCCATCCAATATTACTCATAGTTTGCCTAACTTACCTCTTTCAACAGCCCACGTCTAGTTGTGGTTCTTGGCTTTTTTATTTTCTTACTTCACTGGTTCTTTAATTCATCTTTTTAAGACTGAACAAATGTTTGAGTTTGAACAATTAGTTGTTTTAGCTTTCACATAAATTTTGCACTTGTGGATTAGGTCATCTTGATAAGCACAAATAAAAATAAAATTATATACTAGAGTTGTAAGTAGAAATTTGTGATCTAAAGAAAGTGTACTAATTAATTAAAACACTAGGCTTTATAGTTAATAAAATTTAAATAAACAGATTTAAAAATAACTGTGTAAAAAAAAAATTAATAAACTTTTTAGATCACACTTTATGACCCATCATTATGATAGGAAAATATGATGGGTCACTAGTGCGATCCTAAATGTCTATCAAAAAATTCCTACAAAAGTGTCTCCAAAAGCATGTCCTTCAAATGTGACATTAGCATTCTCCCATAAATGTCTGTCAAAAAATTTCTACAAAAGTGTCTCCAAAAGCATGTCCTTCAAATGTGACATTAACATTCTCCCCTAAATGTCTATCAAAAAAATTTCTACAAAAGTGTCTCCAAAAGCATGTCCTTCAAATGTGGCATTAGCATTCTCCAAATCCAACTTTATCTTAAAATTAACATTGTAAGTAAAACTTCATCTTCATCATACCACCAATTATTATTTTTCATGGACTAGCTAAAACTAGAACCTAGGACCTCCCCCTCCCTTGTATATGCTAGAAATAAAACCTTCATCACACCACCAGTTATTTTTATGGACTAGTTAAGACTAGAACCCAAGGATCTAAACACTGTAAGTAAAACATCATCTTCAGCATACCACTAATTATTATTTTTCATGGACTAGCTTGGACTAGAACCTAGGATCCCCCTCCCTTTTACATGCTACAAATAAAACATGCACCTTCACCATATTAGCACTTGATTGTTGCAAGTATGTGCCTAATCGGTGTTGTCATTGATGTCAACATATTAGTGTTGTCATTGATGTCAACTGTACTCTTGTTTTGTTGCTGGCTTGTAATAAGTAAGATAATTTGTATTTGCCTATGTAAGTTTTGGAAACCCTGATATTGAGGATATTGAGAAAATTTGCTCCTCCGGTAGAAACAGTGTGTTGCGGAGTATCTTTGTCTACAGAAAAACAATCAAACAGATAGCTCTGCATTTCCTATAGATTAAATATCCTTGTCTGTGGATTGGAAGTTATTTAGAAGCTTGTCTGAAGATGCTATGTTCCAAGTTTGAGCCTCCGGTATGAAGATTTGAGTGAGTTATGTTCACCAGAGTGAAAACTATTTTTTCTGTATGTTTGGTGGTGACAGGGAGATAGTATTATGCTCCACATTCCTCCGCATTGAAGTATTTTTGTCTGTCGTTCTAGAGTTAAGTCAAAGATGATGTTATGTGCCTTTAACTCCAATGGTTCGTGATTTGGTGGTCTGCAAGCGATCTTTTCCTTATGACAGTCGCTGATAGTGTTGTTTATATGCTCCAGTTTGAAGAATCTTCTTGATAGAGTGGCTAGAAGTTGTGCGGATGTTCCTGATGATTTCAATATACTTGTGGATGTCTCCTGATCGTGTTCCTACCCTTGGATTGGCCTGCAAAGAGAAATTTGGATCGTGGATGAAAAATGTTCTTAGAAGACCTAGTGTTCTCACCAATCTTGGCCGACCTGGTTGATTTCACTATTTGCAGAGATGCCTTGAAGATTGTAGAAGCGTGACGTGGCGTGAAGGATTGCGTTTGAGTCTCAACTAAGGCATGGCATGATCAACATACATCTTTACATCTTTCCCTTAGCTAATTTTTGTATTAGGTCCAGACCTATTTCTATGTATGTTTTGTAATGCCGACCTTAGAGATTGTTCCAACGGTTGATGAATGTATTGCCGACCTTGATGTACATTCCAACGTTGATTACTTGTATAAAAACTTGTAATGTAATTGCGAAAAAGATGAGTGTGCAAAAATGAGAAGATAAGTGCGAAGAGTAAGAAGAGAAGAACAGAGGAAGAATATTGCGCTTCAATGGAACTGAACTTAGGCATAGAGTAGATGCTATCAAATCAATTCAAAAATCCTTGGCAGTGAGCCAATCTTTGCAGTGAGCATTTTAGGTAGTGAGCCCCGTAGGCAGTGAGCCTCTGTTTTTTGGTATTGTTATAACTTATATATTTCTGTGGGCTAACACCCACCGTGGTTTTTCCCTTATAGAGTTTTCAATGTAAAAATCTGGTGTCTCATGTTTTGAATGTGTGATTGTGATTAAGTCTATGGTTTCATGCTTTCATGGTTAGATCTGATTATCAGTAATTAAGTAGTTGATGGTTTGATATGTATATGAGGTTAAGTTTTTGTGACAACTGATTCACCCCCCCTCTCAGTTGTCCTGTGTATTTCAACATTGATGTTTTTCATGGAATAGTTAAGACTAGAACCCAAGACCACTCTTGTACATGCTAGGTACTCTACCACTAGGTGTTTGGGGTTCCAATCTTGACTCTGATATCATGTTATTTTGCATGGCTCAAATACAACTTGAACCTAAGATCTTCTTTGTGCATGCTTAGGCACTTCATCATTGAGCTATTGATCTTTTGGTGATGGGATTTTTTGGTTGATTCCTCATTATTATTTAGGTGTGAATCATTTTCTCCAACACCCCTCCTTGAACCACACTTTGTTACTTAGGGCTCTTAGCCTAGATATTTCATGAACTAATTGGGATTAAACCTAGTACCTCCCTTGTGCATACGTGAGTGTTCTTTGAATAAACTATCAATCCTTTGATGACTAAAATTTTTAAGAGGCTCCTTGTTACAATTCCAATATGGCTCATTTTCTCCAATATAAGTTTCTACTTTCTTTACGATATGCATTGTCTTATGATTCCACAATAACATATTAAACAACATATTATAGCTTGTCAAAACCATTTAGTAGCCATTTTTTGTAAAAGCCAATAGCCTCAAAACTATGACTACAGTCTTGATTCTTTTGCTTGTACATCATGACATAGGTAGAAACCCACGTTCTTACTCGATCTTGCACAATTAGAGCATCTTAAGAACAACTAATATTAATATATTTTGCCGCCTGTTCATGGTCCTCCGGGGGATAACCCTACAAGGGTTGACAGGGAAAAAATAAAATGGGAGGCTCCCACGGCAAGTTTGTATAAGGTCAATTTTGATGGGGCAACCAAGGGAAATCCCGGGGAGAGCGGTGTTGGGTGTGTTATCAGGGACCATGAAGGAAAAATCCTAGATAAATAGTCAATATCAGTGGGCATAGGAACAAACAATGAAGTCGAGTTCAAAGCAGCGTTAATAGGACTGCAAAGAGCAAAAATTTTAAATTTGAATAACATACATTTGGAGGGAAACTGTAATCACTATAAATGCAATGAGAACGGGTTTCACTCTGAATTGGAGGTTAAGGCAATGGTTGATTCCTATCAAACAATTGGTGCAAGGATTCAAAGGCATTCAAATATCACGTGTATATGGAAGGCAATGAGGTAGCGGATGAATTGACAAAGCAGGGATCGAGGGGCAATTAAATGTTGCAACATCTCTCTTTTTGCCCAGCGAAGATGGTGATGGCACTAGCCCTAGTTATCTGTAAAATTCATAGCAATTTATAATTTCTCTTTGTATTAGGATTGACATCATTTTGTAATACAGTAATAGTTGATGCCCATGGGGTTTGAAGGAATTTTGAGTATCAGGGTTGATAGCTCATTATCCCCTGTCTATCCTTGTAATGTTCATACTTTATATTTTAATATATGATGCAGCCTATGCTACTTGAACCAAAAAAAAAATATTAATATATTTTGAAAAAATCCATAGGAACGAAGAACTCACACTAATAACCTAGATTCCCTAAACATTATAGAGGAATTATTCAAATAAAATTTGATATTCTTGTTATATTTGTTGAATTTGAATTCAAAAGCTTACCAAATTTAGATCTCTATAAAGATGTGGATAGGCTTTAGTCCAAGTAACACCATCTTGTTGACAAAGATGAAAGACTTTAGGCAATGGACCAAACTCAAAGTCAAACTTCTCTAATGCTACATCATCCAAATTTTGAATTTCCTCTTGCTTTATGTTACACCCTAGTGGTTTAATGTGCATGCTTGGAAGTTGATAGAAATGGAATTTCTCGCCCCCAAAAAAAAGGTATTGCGATGGGTAAGAGATTAGTGGTTCTCTTAAAATTTAATAAAAAATGGGCTTAACAAGTCACTTCCACTAATTTGAAACAAAGTTAGCATTACGATGTAGGTCCTACCAAGTGGTGGCAGGACAGTTTTGTTGGGATCCAAAACTGGAGCTTTGGAACAACACATGGACATCCATCATAGCATAATCAAAATTGATTTTTTTTTTTTTTGGTCATGGATTGCCCTTGCAAGTGCTGTGCCGAACATTTATGCAAAATGTAAAAGCATGCACAGAGCTTGCAAACTGTTTTACAAAATCTATATGCAGAGATATGTTTTGATTTAATTTAGAATACGAAGTTAAGATCATGCCTACCTAGCTTTTAAAACCACTATACATAGCTAGTTAAAGATCATCCCTAAATTGAAGAAAATTTTGATTTCAGAGCTGGGTGTTTGTAGAGATTGTTTTCTTAGGGCCACTTAGTTTTTCATCCCTTTAAGAATTTGTGATTGATGAGTTTCCTAATAACGGCTGCCATGTACTAGTTTATTAAGACGATAATTTAAAAAACTCTTGCATGATATCTGCTAGAACTTTGTCTCTGGATTATGTTTTGGCAAATTTAATCGAATTTTCTCAAATAATTTCTAGAGTTACTCTGAGAGTTGTATTTAAATATAACTAACTAAAAGTAGTTGTCTAATATTCTTTTGCATTCGAATTTATTTTCTCAACAGGGGTCTTACAACCTGATTTACAATTGTGTATGCTACACTCAATTAAAACACCCAAATCACAAACTAAATAGCTTTATAAGCAAATATTCAACTCACTGCTTTTTCGATAAACGAGATCTCTTCATTGCATTTTATTTCCAGCCACTCAGTAACTTTGTGGGCAGCATATATATGGTGAGAAGCATGAATAAGGTGCGGTATCTGTGATGCAGGTCATCAACAACTTTGCCCAACACAGCGAACATGTTATCCAAACCGTAACTAGATCAGTCTACCAAGTCATCTATCTCAGCAACCCATTTTGGCAAATTCAACTGTACTTACTCCAGAGGTGGCCATCAAAAGCTTTTTAAAGTTAATTAATTATTTAATAATAACAATAATAAATTACAAGTCATTAAGATAACTTTATTAATGTAAACTTTAATATTCCAACAGTCCTTTCCTCTGCTGTCAGCCCGCCGAATACTGTTTTATGTTCAATAGAGGTGTTGTGTCATGGAATAGCATGAATGTGCTAGAAACCATAAAAATGTCAGTTGGTGTGAAAAAATCAATTGCAAGATTATTGATATATCATTTCACATTATTTTATGATGTGGCTCAATACATATCTCAAAACATCAGGTTCAACGGAAATCAATTTAATTCAGCACGAAGTCCCCAACGTTATAAGAAATTGCATATATTCTTAAACCAATTGTAGAATTCTTATGGCGACTTTGCAGATTTGGAATTTACTTGGCCACTTAGATCATCTTTCTTAATGAAAATAATGGAATTGCACTAGAACTGGATACCTTGTGTGGCCCTTCAGGGATCTCGTTCGCACTTGTGTGGTCTTCTAAAACTTCAAATTTTAATCTTTAACTAAATCCTTAATTAACTCTCCATGAGGGGTCTCAAGTATAACTGCTCCATTATACTTTACTTCATTTGTAGTAAATGGACTTCTCACTTAATGGATGTTGGATAAACTCATATGATTACTTGCGAATTTCTGATTCAGCTGTGTCGTTTCTACTTCTTTTGCTGTAGTTGGGTTAACTAAGATTAGCCCGCCTTCCATTGTTTGGTAGCATTGGAGACGATCCCTGCCAGATTTTGGTCCTGCTTTTGTCTCGATAGTGTATTTATTTGGTAACCTTTAATTTGACATCGACTAAAGCCAGTAATGAAAAATGTACAAGACCTGCAGTATCATTTAAGAACATAAAATTATGACCTTCGGTTTTATACTTCGAAACAGTATAGGAAGTTCTCTTTCAAATTTACAACATATTTGTAAGAAAATAATTTTTTTGGGGCATTCCGAGAATCGAACTCGGGACCTCTCGCACCCAAAGCGAGAATCATACCACTAGACCAAATGCCCTTTGATAATATGTTTTCATATTCTTTTAATTTCAAGCACTGCAGCGGTCAATAGAGCAATAAACATGATTTTCAATTTTAAAGTCCTACTCATTTTGTCAATAGTTGATTACCCACTCCCTTTTGGAGCAGAACCGTAATCTGCCGCCTTAGATCAGCTCGGCCATCTCAATAACTATGATCTGTGAATCTCTTTCTTTTCTTTCTTTTGTTTTTTTTGGTTTGTTTGTTGCCTTATTCCATCCCTGTAAATACCCTTTAACGGGATTGGTTTTACATTTTACTTTCACTAACATTAGTCAATGCATTATGCAAACAACAGATGAGACTAGTAACTACAATGTTATGTCAATTTTCTCATATGGAAATAACACTTGCACTTGCAACTTCAGGGCTGCAAGGATGGGCCGATAGGAATTTTAAAGGAGTGCTAAGAAGATTGGAATTCGAACAGTTACAAACAACTCTAGATTTTGTTTCAAAATTTTTTTTGAGAAAATATTTACAATTGATTGACAAGTAATCTTAAAATGCATTTCGTAACTGGTTCTAACAATAACCAGATTTAAGAGAAAGAATTTGATTCTGTTGCTAGTTATTCCCAAGCAAATTAACATGCTGATCAAATTTTCGCGCTTATGATACCAGGAAACCCAATTTGATAAAATCCATATTTAATTTGTCATTTACAGGAGCAGAGGCAAATGGAACAAGTACAGATTTATTTATTTAAATAATAATAAAAAGCTCGTATACATATATCAGAATTACGAATAAACCAGAAAAATTAACACCCTCCACACAAGCGCAGCACGAGGTGAAGTGTTGTGGACTCCTCCTGTATGTTGTCATCAGCAAGTGTTCGGCCGTCCTCTAAGAAAGTAATAGAAGATCTAAATGCCGTCTGCACTACATAGGGAAAACATCTTATTGATAGCCGCCAAGAGAATGAATATGGGAAATAAGCACACGATCAAGAAATGAATATGACTGAAGCCGCCTAATTTTGCAAGAAATCAACATTTAACCGTCAAATAGGACTAATTCATGTGGGTCCCAATAAGTTAGTAACGCCCAGCAAGGATTTAATTTTATATTACTGTTCCCATGTTCAGCAAGGACGTCACAAGTCTAAAGCTTTCACAAATGAATTTTAAGCCACGGTTAAAATAAGGGAATATGGCCGTGGGCCTCAAATAACAATCTTGGCTCCTCAACCACTTGATTTTAAAATTAATATTCCTCGTGCCCAGCCTAAGTTGGGACCCAATAAGGAAGGGTGCTGGATGCTCCTGCATCACATCTTCACATCTTGACCATAGTCTAAAGTTCAATATTAGAATAAGATTGAGAATTGCTATGTGCTTCCTGATTACTTACTTTGTGCATAATTGCCAAATGTACAAGATAAGCAATAGAACCATATAAAACTTGTCAGTTCCAAAGTTCGTAAATTCTATTTCACTTGGACATGTTTTTGTAGGACGACAAGAAAGATATTATGTCAATGCCCATTGATCATTTAAGTTTATTCATAGAATTGCAAATTGAAATTACACTGTTAAGATACCACCAGAAAAGGGGTGTGTAAGAACATCCAGTTATAAAAGAAATGACAGCTGAAATACAAAATAATACAGAGAATTTATGAAAATTGTAAATCCAAATATATTAAAACTAAGAAGTAAGAAATTACAGTAGAATGCAATTCAAGCTACAAGATGATTTCTAGTCAAAACATCTACAGCAGCAACAGAAGCGAGCGAGCCCCGCCGAAAAATTGCAAAAAGGGTCATCGATAGAACCACCAGACTGTAGATAAGACCGACATCTGTACACACAAATGACTTGGCTGCAAAATTATCTCTTGAGATATAGGATTGGAGAGTAGATATTTATAGGTGAGCTTTGATGCCTGTGAGGCAGTGGAAGCTATAACCTTCTCCGCGGATTCTTTGGATTCATCGAATTTTCGGCTGTTCCATTCAAACGGTGTGCTGTAATTAAATTTGATTTGATTTGATCTGATCTTTAAATGCATAGATTAGATTTGCATTTTGATTGATGACGGTGCATTGGTGTGAGAAAAACCGACAAATTTTAGAACATTTACCGACGTGAATTTTACAGAAAATCTCCCGGCATGAAGTTTTTTTTTACAGCGTGAGACAATTCCGAGCACTACGATGCTCACAACTAAAAGCCCATCAGCGAATTATGTTATTGATATGATATAATCATATATCCATTGAATATTACTCATACTTTGTCTAGTTGTGTTTCTTGGCTTTTCTATATTCCTTACTTCACTGTTGCTTTAATTCATCTTTTTAGATTCAACAAATGTTTGAGTTTGACCAAAATCTGTTTTTAGCTTTCACATAAATTTTGCACTTGTAGATTAAGTCATCTTGATAAGCATAAACCAAGAAAAACTCTATGTACTAGAGTTGTAAGTAGAAATTTGGGATGTCAAGAAAGTGTACTAATTAATTAAAACACTAAGTTTTTATAGTTAATAAAATTTAAATACATAGATTTGGAAATAACTCTTTAAAAAGAATTTAATAAACTTTTCAGAACACACCTTATGACTTATTATTACAATAGGAAAAATATGATGAGTCATGTAGTGTGATCTTAAACATCTATAAAAGAAAATCTACAAAACTGTCTCCAAATGCACATCCTTAAAATGTGACATTAGCATTCTCCAAATCCAACTTTATCTTGAAATTAAATAAAATTAACACTCTAAGTAAAACGTCATTTTCATCATACCACCAATTTTTGTTTTTCATGGACTAGCTTGGACTAGAACCTAGGATCTCCCCCTCCCTTGTACATGCTACAAATAAAACCTTCATCTTCATGATACTACCACTTGATGTTTTCCATGGACCAATTAAGACTAGAACCTGTTGGTAAAGAGATTTGTCACTGCAAATTTGAATGTCACTCGCCCAACAGGCACTGACAAATGTCCCAATAGTTGGATAAGTTGTTACTAGACTAACAACTTTCCTCTGCGTTTGAGAGGGGCAGCTCCCTCGTATGATGGGGATATTTGTAGGTTTTTGTATACTTTTAACCTGAAAGTACAAAAAGCAGGAAAAGGAAAACTAACAAATGATTAACATAAACCCTAACAGTAGACATACGAATACTGGTTCAGATTTCGCAAAGTCAAAACAAGTTATGAGGGGATTTCACCATAGAAGCTAGAAACTACGTTCTTGAACCTATATGATGAATTGCACGACAATAAGTTTTAATATGCAATGATGATGAAAAAAAGATGACAAATCTCAACATACAAAGAGATAGGTTTCTCCAACACATTCAAATTGAGATACCAAGATATGATTGTGTTTCATTACATCAATTGTACAGTTTATATATGCTTCAAAAGATGACCAATGATTTACACAATGACACATAGGTATTATTCATTTAACATACGAGAAATCAGTAATAATAACTCAAAGGTACAATGGAACATACGAACCAAATACTCTCTTTATTATCTTTGTGAAATTATACAATTTTAAAAAGCCTTCATGTACAAAGTATTTTGTGTGTATCATGCATGCATTGCATTTCATGAGCCTTGTCTGTGCTTATACATTATACACACATATTTTCCAGGGGACTATGGATCATGAAAGGTAGTTTTACACCTGCCAATCACATTTGCTTTAAAGGTTCTAAATCCTTTTCAACCAATCAATTTTGTTCATATCCTACACACGTTGCGTTCCATGAAAGCACATTTCTTTGGTGTACGCTATCAAACAGTTAAGGTGTGTTGTCTTTGCTTCCACATATTACATACAAAATGTTATGTTTTGATGGATATCTAGACCCTGTTATTTAATTCCCATTTTGGCGTGGACTCAGAGGATACTAGCAAAGGTTATGGAATTTGGCTTCATGTCTACCATTTGCACTTGCTTGAAAGATATTAAACTCTTTACAACAGTCCATTTCATACATATCCTGCAGTCATTGAATTCCATGAAACAATGTTTCTTTGAGATTTCTTCAAACCATGCATGCATTGAATTCGCTGGGGCTACATTTCTTTGGGGCATTCTGTCAAACAGTTCACGGACCTTGTCTACCTTCTACATTTCAAAGATATGTCTTAACAAAGCATTTCCAAATATCAGTTATAAATCTGCTTTCAATTATGTTTTGATGGAGGTCCATACTATGCGAATTGCATTCGCTTGAAAGCTTTTAAAGTCTTTTCAACAAACTCATTTTCTACTTAACCTCCAATCGTGGCATTGCATGAGATAACATCTCTTCAAGGCTTTAGTTTATGGATAGTTATAATAACTACCTCGCTCAATTCAGCTTTGGGCTTTGAAGATTTTCTCTATCAGCACTATGCAACTACTCATTAACCCACAACGAGCACTCCACTTAAATATCATCCATTTCAATAGTCAAACACTCAATAGAAATTTTACGTGTCTAAATTTGCTTTACTCGATGCTTAAGAGAAACTTCCAAACTTGCCAATTCACTTGTTCACTTATCTCATCTCCTATCAGGCTTTTCATAGCTTCTTTGTGTGCATTTAATGGAGCTCCACACTTTGTTCAAATGCTCCCACTTTGGTGCAAGTCGGGAGGATATTTCACAGAGACAGTGGCATTTATTTTACAACTGCCAATTGCATTTGTTTGAAATTCTCTAAAAACCCTTTCAATTCTATGTGCAGTTATTCCTTATGCATGTTAACAACAGTAATTGCAATAGCTCAAAAGGATTTTCTTGCAAACTTATGAGACGTGATCTATGCTTTCAAGACTAGTGACTACATTTGCTTTAAAGTTTCCGACACCTTCTTAATAAACCCATATTGTGCATATAATGTGATCATTGCGAGCCATGAGATTACTCATATTTGAGGCATTCTTCCAAACAATATGTGCCTGTGATTCGACATTTTGAATGCATGGTGTTGCTTGTGGGATAGAAATCCTCTTCAACACATCTATTCCATGCATGTTTTATAGTTCCCAAGTAGTTACAATAACTACTTATTTACAATGCTTTGTTCATTGGCTCTTTGAGAGTTCTTCACAATTTAGTTACAACTTGTGACTTGAGTTTTTGGCAAACCTTTGTGAAATAACTACCAATTCGAAAGTTATGACTTTTCCAAACTTTCAACTTCACGAGTAGTTAATAAAAATTACTTGTTCTATCCATTAGGTTAGCCAAAACTGAAAGTGACTCCCTTTTTGAAGTTGCAGACAACTTAGCCAAAAGTGAAAGTTGACGTGAACTTAGCCAAAAGTGAAAGTTGACGCGAACTTAGCCGAAAGTGAAAGTTGACGCAAACTTAGCTGAAAGTGAAAGTTGATGTGAACTTTTATTTATTTATTTATTTTTCTAAGTAAACTTTCACTTGGCTTTTAAGCAAAATAACTCTGGCATCTTCTAAGCCATTTCAACTTCGGTTTTGACTTAAATTAATTTCTTCTTTTCCGCGGCTTGCCTCATGTAAAAAATATATCTTACTTCACGTGATCAAATGAAGCATTGTATTATTTTTGATAAACTCCATCTCACAAATGTTAACTTGATCAACCGTGCAAGCGCGAAAAATGGTGAAACTTGCATAACTTTTGACTGGAGCGTCAGATCTTTATAAAATTTTGACCAATTGTCCATGAAGGTGATGCGAGGCTGTAGACAAAAGGATTCCTCTTGAACTTCAATAGAATTGTCATTTTAATTGTTTCCACAAACTGTGCGCGGAAAAATCAAACTTTTAAAATCTCGTAAGACATGAAGCGTACGGCTCTAAAACTTTGCCACATTTGGCAAAATGGGTATAACACCACCCCTGTAAGAGGATTTCTTTCTAGCGCTTGTAGATTTTGAAATTTAATTGTTTGCATGATTTTTCACGTAACAAAACCGCTTCCAGGACATGGGCTGAAACATGCAAACAATTCCTCCTTCAAATTAGAAAGCAACTTGACACTTCAGGAGAATTTGTGACTAGGGGTGACTCAACATAAGGATTTGACATAAAAAGTTTAAAATTTGGCAAGTTGAAAACGAGGCCAACAAAACCCAAGACCACTCTTGCACATGCTAGGTGCCCTGCCACTAGGTGTTTGGGGTTCCAATCTTGTCTCCTGATATCATGTTCTTTTTCATGGCTCAAATACAACTTGAACCTAGGATCTCTTTTGTGAATGCTTGGACACTTCATCATTGAGTTATTGATCTTTTGGTGATGGGATTTTTTGGTTGATTCCTTATTATTATTTAGGTGTGAATCATTTTCTCTAACACCCCTCCTTCCACACTTTAGTGCTTAGGGCTCCTAGCCTAGATATTTGATGAACTAACTAGGACTAAAACTTAGTACCTCCCTTGTGCATGCTTGAGTGCTCTACAAATAAACTATCAATCCTTTGCTGACTAGAATTTTTAAGAGGCTCCTTACATTACAATTCCAATTTGACTCATTTTCTCCAATATAAGATTCTACTTTCTTTACCATATTCATTGTCCTCTGACACCACAACAACATATTATAGCTTGTCAAAACCATTTAGTAGCCATTTTTTATAAAATCCAATAGCCTCTAAACTATGACTATTATTTTGCTTCTACATCGTGACATAGGTAGAAAACCCATGTTCTTGTTTGATCTTACACAATTAGAGCATCCTAAGAACAATTGATACTAATTTATTTTGAGAAAATCCATGGGAATGAAGAACTTGCACTAATAGCCTAGATTCCCTAGGCATTATAGAGGAATTATTCAAATAAAATTTGATGTTCTTGTTATATTTGTTGAATTTGAATTCAAAAGCTTGCTAGATCTATTGCTTAGATTAGACATGCACCTTCTATAAAGATATGGATAGGCTTTAGTCCAAGTAACACCATCTTGCAGACAAAGATGAAAGACTTTAGGCAATGGACCAAACTCAGAGTCAAACTCCTCTAATGCCACATCATCCAAAATTTGAATTTCCTCTTGCTCTATGTTACACCTAGTGGTTTAATGCGCATGCTTAGAAGTCAATGAAATGGATTTCCTCCCAAAAAGGTACTATGATGGGTAAGAGATTAGTGTTTCTCTCAAAAAAAATTATGAGCTCAACAAGTCACTTCCAATAATTTGAAATAAGGGGGATTGTTATAAAAGGACAATGGTGCATGGCATGTGCCTAGTTGACTAACCAACTAAAGGGGGCATAAGGAAATGGAATCATTTTATAGTCTATGATGTCGAGCGACCTGATTTTGGGTCTACAGGTGGTTTATAACATATGAGACTACCTCATACTTCCAGTATGCAGGAGGCACCTAACTGTGCTTCTAATATGAGGCATACATACCCTACCCTTGCAAGATTTGAACTTGTGACCTCTCTTTCAAGAGGGCAAGTTTTTCACTAACAAGCCAACTCAGGTGTAGAAATCATGAACCTTCATAGAGCTCGTTCAATAGAGCTCAAACTCGAATGGGTGTTATGACATGGATTGCAACAAAAACCATTTTGAAGTCATGATATACCTAATTTACATATTGGAAAAGAGCCTTAATATCCAGCAATTTTTGAAGATGATCCTCTAAATGAAATTAAGTAGTATCCCAACTCACTGCAGATGGAAGAGGAACCACATGTTCAAATTAAAGAAGGGGTTCATCTAGTTATGCAATGCAGAATTCTTCTACCACGCATTAGGAAGCCTTCCTTGAAGGTAATTGAAAATGTTCAAAATTCCTTTGTTTCTCTTATGTGTTTTGTTATTTTTGGAGAGCCCAAAAATGTTACCAAGGCTCATGATTCTACAAATGTTGAACAATGGAAAGAAGCAATGAATGTTGAATATGAGGCTTTGATGAAAAATCAAACTTCGAAGCTTACTGATTTCCTCCAGGAAGAAAATCTATCGATTACAAGTGGATTTTCAAGCAAAAGCGCCTCAAATCTTATGGAAGCACTGACATTTTTAGAGCACATCTTGTAGTGTGTGGGTTTTCACAAGTTGAAGGTATTGATTGCTTTAAAACCTTCTTGCCTGTTGTTAAGATGACTACTATAAGAGTTTTGCTTGATAATGCAAGCAGAGTTGGATTTGGAAGTGCATCAACTAGATGTTAAGAGTGCACTTTTAAATGGTGAAATTGAGCAAGAGATTTATGACACAAACAAAAGGATATATCATAGCCAAATCTGAAAGTAAGGTATGCAATCTCAAGAGATCGTTATATGGTCTTAAGCAGTCACCTCACGAATGGTATAAGGAAATAGACCAATGCTTTCTTGCAAAAAGCTTCAAAAGAGGGTCAGCTAATGACAACATCTATATTAAGTTGGAAAACCAATGGTTTGTTATTCTTGCTTTATATGTAGATGATGCGGTTGTAATCAATAACTAGTAGACCTATATTTAAAATATATATCTAAAGTACACCGAGAGATATCTTCTCAAGGCGCCTATTCCACCTATGTGAGGTATATTGATTTAGTAATTTTAAACATCATACAAGATTCTCCCTAAAATTCTAACTTAACTAGTGCACATTGCAATTAGATGTTTCTATTTAAAAAAGATGTGTGTCCTTTGATATGCCATTCATGTAACATTTCTTTCTTTGATGTTAGTGGATATGTCATTCGTGTCCATCCGCCTTCCTATCCATTTGTTCATATATTTTTTAATTATGGAATCTTATTTGCTATTTTTAATTTTGTTTACACGGAAATTATGGAATCTTTCAGCTCTTGTTCTCCATCCATGCTGCGAATGTAGAAACGCCTCTCGACATAATAATTGACAATTCTTGAAAAAAACTAAAATTATGTTATGTGTTGAATTTGAAATGGTAGATTATTAAGATGTACATTATTATCTTGGCATTGCAATAACTCATGACAAAAAAGCAAGGAGATTGCATGTGCCAGAAAAAAAAATTCTTAGAAGACGTTCTAAAATGTTTTAACATTTTGGAGTGCAGTCTAGTAGCAACCCCAATGGAAACAACTTTGAAGTTGTCAAACAGAGATGTGTCCCAAATCCGAACAGGAAAGAAAAGAAATGGAAAATGTTCCATATAAGAATGCCATTGGAAGCCCCATGTATGTTATGGCATGCACATGACTTGATTTGGCTTATACAATCGATTCTTTGAGTCAATACATGGTGAATCCAGGATCAACTCATTGGACTGCAGTAAAGAGAGTATTAAGGTATGCCAAAGGTACCTTAAACTATGGTATATGTTTTCAAAAGCATAATGATGTATTGCAGTTAACATGATATTGTGATTCGGATTGGGGAGGAGATTTTGACACAAGGGAATCAACTGTAGAATATTGTTTTATGTTCAAATGGGGTGTTGTCATGGAATAGTATGAAACAATCTGCTACAACACTTTGTGGAACTGTCAAGTGGGTTGTGGTCAAGTGGTTAGGTCTATTAGTTCTCATGTTGGAGACCAAGGTTCCAATTCCCCATGGACACTTTAGCACGTAGCGCTCATTTCATGATGTTGGTTTGTAGGTTCATGTTGTTCCACGAAGTTTCATTGTTTCATGTACAAGGCAGTTACCCATAAATCAAAAACACTCTCCAGCACTGAAGCAGAATTTTCAGCCCCACCTCAAATGCACCTACTCAAAATGTACAAGCTAAAAAGTAGGGAATCTTATTTAATAGGAACTGTTTTGGACCGATGATGAGAATTTATGTATTTGGTACAAGCTAAAAAGTAAGATTCATTTGTCTCGATGATGAGAATTTGTGTATTTGTTGCAATTAATAATAAGAGAAACCTGTGCCCGCTTTTCCCCTGGATGTAGCTATTTATTGGTGAACCACATAAATTTGTTGTGTCTGTGTTATTTAGTATCTCTGTTCATTTGCTGTTGGTGTTATATATATTCTTCTATCTGCCTTGTTTTCTTAACAGTAATGAGCTGCCATTTGGCACTCAAGCCATTGACCAGTGTAAAGCTTTTAGTTTAAACATTTGTCTAGTCCATGTAAAAATCAAAGATTTATCAATAGAATTTGTCTTCTGTCTTTTTCTTCCATCGACAGTCTTGTTATATTGTGTAATTACATTCAACAAATCCTGTATCAGATCTTACATTATATACATTGAAACAACTCAGTTTTTTTCATTGGGCATGCAAAATGCCCCCTAGACCCTGTAGTTTAGTGATAGTCTACAGTCTCCAAGAAATGGTGGGCTGCATCATATACAAATCCTAGGCAGACACAAAACACAAGAGAGTCACATGTAAACATCAGTAATAACAATAGATCTTATAAAAGATGCAGCATTCAGCCATTGAATGTTTTGCTAGAATTGATAGTAAGGTTTGCCTTCATAACGCCTTATCAATAAATGAATACAGTATGAAATGTTAGTCATTCAACACTATACTGCTGCTGATTTTAAGACTTGAGTAATATTACAGAGGTTTAAAGGAATGAACTAAAGAATGCTTCACACTGCATGCAAATAACATTAATAAAACATTTAACTTAAGGAGCTTGAAATTATTTTCCAAGATAAATGGCAATATTAAGACATTCTTGTTGCACCTTGTATTTACGTCTTACATCTTGTAACTGTGACCTTGTGACGCATGTTGCATCTCGTATTGACACCATACAATTTGCACTTATTTTGACGCAAATAAGCAAAAGCCTGACTACTAATTGCATATCAGTGAGACATAAAAAGAAGAATTTAATGATAAAATTTTGAATCTTACTTGGTGGTGAGTGAATGTGCTAGAATTCATAAAATTGTCGGATAAGTATATGGAGTTATGTTCAATTCACAATATATTTGTAAGTTTCGGGGCATTCCGAGAATCGAACTCGGGACCTCTCGCACCCAAAGCGAGAATCATACCACTAGACCAAATGCCCTTTGATAACATTTTCCACATTCCTTTAATTTAAGCATTGAAGCGGTCAATAGAGCAATAAAAATTGATTTTCAATTTTAGAGTCCTACTCCTTTTGTAAATAGTTGGTTACCCACTCCCTTTTGGACCAGAACCTTACATCAGCTCGGCCATCTCAACAACTATGATCTGTGAATCTCTCTTTTTTTTTTTGCCTTATTCCATTTCTGTAAATACTCTTTAAGGGGATTGGTTTTACATTTTACTTTCACTAACATTAGTCAATGCATTATGCAGACAACAGCTGAGACTAGTAACTACAATCTTATGTCAGTTTTCTCAGATGGCAATAACATTATGTTATTGATATGATATAATCATATATCCATTGAATATTACTCATACTTTGCCTAACTCACCTGTTTCAACAGCCCATGTCTAGTTGTGTTTCTTGGCTTTTCTATATTCCTTACTTCACTGCTTCCTTAATTCATCTTTTCAGACTGAATAAATGTTTGAGTTTGAACAATTAGTTGTTTTAGTTTTCAGGTAAATTTCGCACTTGCCAATTAGGTTATCTTAGATAAGCACAAATCAAAAAAACCCTTATATACTAGAGTTGTAAGTAGAAATGTAGAAATGTGATCTCAAGAAGGTGTACTAATTAATTAAAATACTAGGTTTTTATAGTTAATAAAATTTAAATACTAGATTAGGAATCGTGAATCTTCATAGAGCTCGTTCAAAAGAGCTCAAACTCGAATGGGTGTTATGACATGGATTGCAACAAAAACCATTTTGAAGTCATGATATACCTAATCTACATATTGGAAAAGAGCCTTAATATCCAGCAAGTTTTGAAGATGATTCTCTAAATGAAATTAAGTAGTATCCCAATTCACTGCAGATGGAAGAGGAACCACATGTTCAAATTAAAGAAGAGGTTCATCTAGTTATGCAATGCAGAATTCTTCTACCACGCATTAGGAAGCCTTCCTTGAAGGTAATTGAAAATGTTCAAAATTCCTTTGCTTCTCTTATTTGTTTTGTTATTTCTGGAGAGCCCAAAAATGTTAACAAGGCTCATGATTCTACAAATGTTGAACAATGGAAAGAAGCAATGAATGTTGAATATGAGGCTTTGATGAAAAATCAAACTTCGAAGCTTACTGATTTCCTCAAGGAAGAAAATCTATTGATTACAAGTGGATTTTCAAGCAAGAAGCTTACTGATTTCCTCCAGGAAGAAAATCTATTGATTACAAGTGGATTTTCAAGCAAAAGCTCAAATCTTATGGAAGCACTGACAGTTTTAGAGCACGTCTTGTAGTGTGTGGGTTTTCACAAGTTGAAGGTATTGATTGCTTTGAAACCTTCTCGCCTGTTGTTAAGATGACTACTACAAGAATTTTTCTTGATAATGCAACAGAGTTGGATTTGAAGTGCATCAACTAGATGTTAAGAGTGCATTTTTAAATGGTGAAATTGGGGAGGAGATTTATGACACAGACATAAGGATATATCATAGCCAAATCTGAAAGTAAGGTATGCAATCTCAAGAGATCGTTATATGGTCTTAAGCAGTCGCCTCAAAAATGGTATAAGGAAATAGACCGATACTTTCTTGCAAATAGCTTCAAAAGAGGGTCAGCTAATGACAAACATCTATATCAAGTTGGAAAACCAATGGTTTGTTATTCTTGCTTTATCTGTAGATGATGCGGTTGTAATCAATAATAATTGACAATTCTTGAAAAGAACTAAAATTATGTTCTGTGTTGAATTTGAAATGGTAGATTATTAAGATGTACATTATTATCTTGGCATTGCAATAACTCATGACAAAAAGCAAGAATGCATGTGCCAGAAAAAATTCTTAGCAGACGTTCTAAAATGTTTTAACATTTTGGAGTGCGGTCCAGTAGCAACCCCAATGGAGATCGCCAGTGCCGCGCGGGGCCGCGCCGGTGGCCAGCCCCCGTGACAGGAAGCAACTTTGAAGTTGTCAACAGAGATGTGTCCCAAATCCGAACAGGAAAGAAAAGAAATGGAAAATGTTCCATTTAAGAATGCCATTGGAAGCCCCATGTGTGTTATGGTATGCACATGACTTGATTTGGCTTATACAATCAATTCTTTGAGTCATTACATGGTGAATCCAGAATCAACTCATTGGACTGCAGTAAAGAGAGTATTAAGGTATGCCAAAGGTACCTTAAACTATGGTATATGTTTTCAAAAGCATAATGATGTATTGCAGTTAACATGATATTGTGATTCTGGTTGGGGAGGAGATTTTGACACAAGGGAATCAATTGTGGAATATTGTTTTATATTCAAATGAGGTGTTGTGTCACAGAATAGCATGAAACAATCTGCTACAACACTCTTTAGAACTGTTGGTCAAGTGGTTGGGTCTATTGGTTTTCATGTTGGAGACCAAGGTTACAATCCCCCGAGGACACTTTAGCGTATAGTGCTCGTTTCATAATGTTGGTTTGCAGTGTCATGTTGTTTCACGAAGTTTCATTGTATCTTAGAAGGGTTTGGGCGGGAAGCAGTATGGTTAACAGGTTAATGGAAGATTTAGGATTCACACAAAACAAACCCATGAGGTTACTTTGTGATAATCAAAGTTGCATACAAATTGTCAAGGATCCCAAATACCATGGAAGAACAAAGCATACTGGCATTTGGTAGCATTTTATTCGGGATCATGCAGACTGACCAAATTGTAATGGAGTACTGCTCTACAGAAAATATGGTTGCACAAATATCTACCAAGTCACCGTGTAAAGTTTGAATGGTCACAGATTGCAGCTACAAATCTTACTAATCATATCAACTTTAGAGCAGTAGTTTTGACTAAGGAGTGCTAGAGTTGAAATCTAATTGTTAGGAGTATTAGGCTGCGGTCCCATGGATGGGGGCTTCCTAAATTATTTCAGCAGGTGTTTTAAAAAAAATTTAGGAGTATTTTAAAGTGGGTGGTCCCATGAATTTTGCAGTGGAGGGCAAGCTTAAAACTTTAAGCTCCAAAATTTATGGAAGCTAGTGGTCTCATGAAGATTTTGATCTGCTATTCTGCTCATCTGCAAATAAAGAGATTAAAAATGATTAAAATTAAAAAAAAAAAAATCCCTCCAAAAATTTTCATAAATTAAAAGGTAGGAATCTAAAAACTCTGGATAATTAACAAGTGGCAGAAAAATCTCCTAAGCTTGAGGGGGGAATTTTCAGCCCCACCTCAAATGCACCGGCTCAAAATCTACAAGCTCTAAAAAGTAGGGGCTCCTATTTAACAAGAAAAGATTCTAATTTATCTTGTAGCATTTTTTTTTGGGTTTTATGGGACCTGCTGCTCCACAAAAATAGATCCTATGGCAGCTCCATGAGACCCCTTAGAGTGATAGGAATATACTTGAAGTAGTGTTCTAACTGTTGTAGGAGTGATAGAGATACTCTTCTTTAACTATTGGAAACCAATTTTTGTTAACCGTAATTGTTGGGATGTGAAGTCCGACCGTCCATATTGACTAAATAAATTGTTTCACCTCCCCTGTTTTGGACTCTTCATCCTCCCCTGTTTTGGACTCTTTGTCTGCACCGATGAGTTCTCCTCCCCTGTTTTGGACTCTATAAATTGGAGAATGAAACATTTGTCTCAATGATGAGAATTTATGTATTTGCTGCAATTAATAATAAGAGAAACCTGTGCCCGCTTTTCCGTGGATGTAGCCATTTATTGGTGAACCACGTAAATTTGTTAGTCTGTGTTATTTAGTATCTCTGTTCATTTGCTGTTGGTGTTATATATATTCTTTTATCTGCCTTGTTTTCCTAACAGTAATGAGCTGCCATTTGGCACTCAAGCCATTGACCGGTGTAAAGCTTTTAGTTTAAACATTTGTCTAGTCGATGTAAAAATCAAGTTTTATCAATAGAATTTGTATTGTGTCTTTTTCTTCCATCGACAGTCTTGTTATATTGTGTAATTACATTCAACAAATCCTGTATCAGATCTTAAATTATATACATTGAAACAACTCAGTTTTTTTCATTGGGCATGCAAAATGCCCCCTAGACCCTGTAGTTTAGTGATAGTCTACAGTCTCCAAGAAATGGTGGGCTGCATCATTAACAAATCCTAGGCAGACACAAAACACAAAAGAGTCACATGTAAACATCAGTAATAACAATAGATCTTATAAAAGATGCAGCATTCGGCCATTGAATGTTTTGCTAGAATTGATAGTAAGGTTTGCCTCTTAACGCCTTATCCATAAATGAATACGGTATGAAATGTCAGTCATTCAACACTATACTGCTGCTGATTTTAAGACTTGAGTAATATTACAGAGGTTTAAAGGAATAAACTAAAGAATGCTGAATTAACACTGCATGCTAATAACATTAATAAAACATTCAACTTGCCCATAAGGGTGTGGTTCAGTGGCTAATTGAGGATGAGGTTCCCATTACCGTATAAAGAGTTCTATCATTTTCTGATAAGGAATAAGTCACTTGGTTGTAGTGGCAGCCACCAGAGTTCAAACCCCCGCTGGACCAGCGAGCTCGCAGGCTTACGCCTTTGCTGGGCCAACGAGCTCTTGGGGTTTCAACTTAAAGAGCTTGAAATTATTTTCCAAGATAAATAGCAATACAAAGACATTCTTGTTACACCTTGAAATTATCTTCCAAGATAAATGGCAATACAAAGACATTCTTGTTGCACCTTGTATTTACGTCTTACATCTTGTAACTGTGACCTTGTGACGCATGTTGCATCTCGTATTGACACCATACAATTTGCACTTATTTTGACGCAAATAAGCAAAAGCCTGACTACTAATTGCATATCAGTGAGACATAAAAAGAAGAATTTAATGATAAAATTTTGGATCTTACTTGGTGGTGAGTGAATGTGCTAGAATTCATAAAATTGTCCGGTAAGTATATGGAGTTATGTTCAATTCACAATATATTTGTAAGTTTCGGGGCATTCCGAGAATCGAACTCGGGACCTCTCGCACCCAAAGCGAGAATCATACCACTAGACCAAATGCCCTTTGACAACATTTCCCATATTCCTTTAGTTTCAAGCATTGAAGCAGTCAAGATAGCAATAAAAATGATTTTCAATTTTGAAGTCCTACTCATTTTGTCAATAGTTGGTTACCCACTCCCTTTTGGAGCAGAATCTTAATCTGTCGCCTTAGATCGGCTCGGCCACCTCAACAACTATGATCTGCGAATCTCTCTCTCTTTTTTTTTTCTTGCCTCATTCCATTTCTGTAAATACTCTTTAACGGGATTGGTTTTACATTTTACTTTCACTAACATGAGTCAATGCATTATGCAGAAAACAGCTGAGACTAGTAACTACAATGTTATGTCAATTTTCTCAAATGGAAACAACATTATGTTATTGATATGATATAATCATATATCCATTGAATATTACTCATAGTTTGCCTAACTCATCTGCTTCAATAGCCCATGTCCATCTTTTCAGACTGAACAAATGTTTGAGTTTGAACAATTAGCCGTTTTAGTTTTGAGGCAAATTTTTGCACTTCCCAATTAGGTATCTTAGATAAGCACAAATAGAAAAACCCCTTCTATACTAGAGTTGTAAGTAGAAATGTGATCTCAAGAAGGTGTACTAATTAATTAAAATACTAGGCTTATAATACATAGATTTGGAAATAACTCTGTAAAAAAAATTGATTAAATTTTGAGATCACATTTTATGATCCATTATTACGATAGGAAAAATATAATGGATCACATAGTGTGATCTTAAATGTCTATCCAACTTTATCTTGAAATTAAATAAAATTAACATGTAAGTAAAATGGCATCTTCATCGTACCACCAATTATTATTTTCCATGGACTATCTTGGACTAGAACCTAGGATCTCCCCCTCCCTTCTACATGCTAGAAATAAAACCTTCATCTTCGTCATACCACCACTTGTCTTTCATGGACTAGTTAAGCTTGGCTCTAATATCATGTTTTTTTTACATGGCTCAACTACAACTCAAACTTAGGACTTTGTGCATGCTTAGGCACTTCACCATTGAGTTATAGATATTTTGGTGATGGGATTTTTTTGTTGACTCATTATTATTCATATGTGAAGCATTTCTCCAACACCCGTCCTTGAACCACTCTTTGGTGCTTAGGTCTCCTAGCCTAGATATTTCATGAACCAATTAGAAGTGAAACCTTGTACCTTCCTTGTGCATGCTTGAGTGCTCTACCACTAAACTATGAATCCTAATAGGCTCCTTGTTACAATTCCAATGTGTCTCATTTTCTCCAATATAAATTTCTACTTTTATTACCATATTCATTGTCCTCCAAAGCCACAAAAACATATTATAGCTTGTCAAAACCATTTAACAACCATTTTTTGTAAAAGCCAATAGCCTCTAAACTATGACTACAATCTTGATTATTTTGCCTCTACAGCATGACAAACAAAAAACCCACGTTCTTGCTCTATCTTACACAATCAAAGCATCCAAAAAAGAACTAACATTGATTTATTTTGAGAAAATCCATGGAAACGAAGAACTCACACTAATCACCTAGATTCCCTAAACATTATATAGGAATTATTCAAATAGAATTGAATGTTCTTGCTATATCTATTGAATTTTGAATTTAGAAGTTTGCTAAACTTACTATAATAGAATAGACATGCACCTTCCATATCGATGTGAACACACATTAGTCCAAGTAACACCATCTTATAAACAAAGATGAAAGATTTTATACAATAGACCAAACTCGGAGTCAAACTCCTCTAATGCCACATCATCCAAAATTGAAATTTCCTCTTGCTCTATATTACACCCTAATGGTTCAATGTGCACACTTGGCAATCGAAATAAAATTCCTCCCAAAAAGGTACTATGATGAGTAAGAGATTAACATCTCTCTCTCTCTCTCTCTCTCTCTCTCTCTCTCTCTCTCTCTCTCTCTCTCTCTATATATATATATATATATATATATGGGAATTGTCATAAAAGGACAATGGCACATGGCATGTGCCTAGTCAACTTACTAACTAAAGGGGCATAAAGTGTAGAAGCCATGAACTTTCATAGAGCTCATTCAAAAGTGCTGAGACTCGAATGGGGTGTTCTTAACAGGATTGCAACAAAACAACCACTTTTAGGTCATATTTCATCACATGATTTTGGAAAACATGGAACTACTTGTTGAAGTTTAATTATAATATGGTCATATGAAGTTGAATAATCTAAATTTTTAACTGTAAAATTGTCATATATAGCGCAATGTGGACAAATAAATCCAATCAAAACTTATTCATTTGACCATTTAAAAGGGAAAACATAATTTATTGTATTTTTATAAAAATGTCAACATAACTTCAACTTCAAATCTGAATATCATAATGCATTCATCCAAATGCCTAAAGAAAATCAGATCAAAAAATTATTTGATACTCCAAAACTTAGAAAATCTAACTAAAAAATATTATATTGACCAACCAACACAGCTTTTTTTTGAAAAGAAGAGGGAATTGATATGGATCACTCCATAACTAAGTAGTACCATAACTTGTGTAGAAAGAACAAAGAAAGGTGCAATTTCTCTTATATAGCTGAGGAATTGATATGCACCCTCCCCTATATACACATAGATATAACAAAATTACTCTTGCTCAGGAATTTCTGATTGAGCTATGTCGATTTTACTGTTTTGCTGCAGTTGGGTTTACTAAGATTAGCGTACCTTCCATTTTTTGGTAGCATTGGGGACGATCCCTGCACCATCTTGGTCCTGCTCGTCTCAATATTGTATTTATTTGATAACTTTTAGTTTAATATCGACTAAAGCCAGTTAAGATTTCAACAGTTCAGAAATTTGTGACAAAAACCTATGGGACGATGCATCTCAAGGCCTACCTTTGGTTTTATATCGTGTCACAAAAACCCATGATGAATCCCAAAACTTGCCAAATGGTTCTTGCAATTTCGTTCTGAATTTTTTTTCGGGGCATTCCGAGAATCGAACTCGGGACCTCTCGCACCCAAAGCGAGAATCATACCACTAGACCAAATGCCCTTTGTTGACAATTTTCTTGCCCTTCAAATTTCAAGGAGCGGTGAATAGAACAATAAAACAAATAAAGCAATTTTAATTTTGTCAAAAGGCGAAAAAAAAAGACAAATTCGCCCCTCATCCGCTAGCCATCATAGTGTTGAGAGTGGAATTTGAACCCACGCCCTTTCGGACCAGAACCTTAATCTGGCGCCTTAGACCAACTCGGCCATCTCAACAACTGATGTGTGTAATTCTTTCTTAATACCTCTGTTCTTTGAGTGTTAACATATGTATACAGATGTATCTTTAGAGCTCAAGGAAATCTGGGAAATTCATGATAGTCAATTTGTATACTACCTTGATGAAAAAAGGATCATATAACCCTCACAAGTCTAGGGTATAAATATAGAGATCTTGACTACAAATACAACCTCAGTCTCACAAAAATTGCCACAGCCAACAGGAAGCATTGAGTATCCAATAAAGAGAAATCTATCTCTGTCACCACAAATTAATAATGAGTAAGACAAAGCTTTCAATAAAGTGAGACTATTGCCATAAAAAAAAGGGATTCCATGTTATGTTACTTAGTGTTCATCTATACTCGCATCACACTCAAGTAGAGGTTTAAGACAACCAAGCCCTCTATGTCACATATAATACTGATGCACAAGAAGTAAAGAATTCGTAGCAAGGACTTCACTACAAAAATAAAAAATCTGAAACCTTCGTAGTACACATCTATGCATATGAATAAGATAGAAAGAGTCATAATATCATCACATTTACAAGAACCTATCTAGCATAGCAAAAGCACAGACTTCCAATTCATCTTAAGTGTGCAATATTCCAACTGTGTATCAATGAGTGTCCTAAATGAAGCCATGTCTCAATGAAATATGTGATTTAAGAATGTTGAATTCATTAAATATTATACATTGCCACATGATCAATGATCTTATCCATTATCCAGTGGACTAAGGTCTCTTAAATCAGTGATAGAATCATTTTTTCATAATCTTCTATAGCAATAGATGGTTGAAACTTGAAACAATAGTACTGATGTCTCAAGCAAAGGATTGTATCCAACCAAGGATAAGTACATTCAGTTTTCCAAAATGAAATGGTATACCATACAATAACTATCGCAGTCCCAAAACCTAGACAGATACAAATCATTAAAGACCTAGGCAACAGTATAACATCTGCTTCACTGAATATCACCATCCAGTAACTGCAACTTCATATCATGAGTGAGAGATAGTATCATGAAGACACTTTACCACCAACCACAAAGCTTAGCGGGACTCCCTCTTACACCGTCCTTGCAGACATGATTCCACCCTTCATAAGCAACTTCAGGAAGAGAAATGTGTAAATGATAAACAATAAAATAGTGCATTATGTCTTGGCCAAGGCCTTAGATAATCAATTCAATACAACTGCAACAAAAAAAACAAGCTTACATGCATTTGGCAACCATTAATAGGCCGGTTTTATCTGTTTTTTTCTATTGAATTATTTATGATTTCTTTGACGATCTTATCCTCCTGAGTAATAGGGTGAAAGGATTGGGCCATTCAAGGGCTTAAGAGTCCTGCAAAGTCCTACTCAGTTAAGACAGGGTTAAAAAAGAACTCATGATTCTGATTGCTTCTTGAACTATTATGGATTACTCATTTTGGATTTCATGTCTATTGAGAAGAGACTGTAAAATGATTATTGATCTGTAAACCCTAGTGAACATCAAACACAGATTTTCTGCACTAGCTCTTATCAATCAACTCTCACCAATTTCTTTAAATGTTTAGAAACAACAGTTAATATGTTCAGAATTGACAAAACAATTAAAGAAACAGGACAAACATTTAGGCAAAAATCACAACAAATTACAGATGGAGAAAATCTTTACAAAGGGGTGAAAACTCTAGGAAGAGTATGCTGCTAACATCTCATCAATATGATCAGTATGAGTACATGGAGGCTACATCACTAGACAGTTAATTGGATATGTTTCAGTGATTTACAAACTCCTTCACCCCAACTCCGTTCCTGCACTTCACAAAAACCCTGCATACATTCCTCTGTTTCCTTAACTAGCATGGGAATATTCCAAAGAGCCAACCCTGTTGCTGTCACATTTTTCACCTATACCCTTCCTCATTTGTGCCTAGGCAAGGGGAAGGAATGGTTGTCGCATTGGAAAATTGATCCTTTGAATTCTGCTGCCCTAATGGCATTCAACTGTTGGTCTTCCCCTTCAACTTCTGTTGCGCACCAAGATCCGTCCTTCATTTAGTGCAAACTTGAACAAATTGACTCCAAATGCAATGATGATGTTTTGGACCATCCCCAAAATGTCATTAGAACAAACTCCATTAACATTACACCTCATGGACATTGGTAAGGCCCATTTGATTACTTGGGACTAATCTGGTTAGCCTATGTTACTTTCACTGTTTTGCTGGCTTCTTGTTCTGCTGCGGTTGGGTTAGCTAAGATTACAGTCTAGGTCTAGGGCCTGACTCCCATTTTTGGTTGGCTGTAACCTAAACCCATCACATGGATGCATTCAATTTACGCCATGTTTCATGGCCAGTGAAAGATTCTATAAAAAGTTAAAATAACCATCGGATAGATGGATTCAATTAATGCCATACAAGAACAGGGGCATTCCGAGAATCGAACTCGGGACCTCTCGCACCCAAAGCGAGAATCATACCACTAGACCAAATGCCCTTAATTGTGAGGGCAAAATCCTTTTTATTTAAACTATCGAAGTGATCAGGTTTTCAAGCAAACAAGAAACTCTCACAGTTGTGCGTGTCAGAAGTGGGATTTGAACCCATGAACTCATTAGAGGACAAAAACTTGAGTCCCACGCCTCACTCGGCCATCCTGACTAGAACGTTCGAATTTTGATTTAAACCTAACACGAATTTAAATCCTCTCCTTAGACCGCTTAAAATATCTACTGCTCTGGACTGCTTATACATTTTTCTTTCACTAATATCAGTCAGCGCATAATGCAAACAAGTTACAAGGAACAATATCCGAGTTTAGTCAAGTTTCTTAAATGGAAATAACATTAAGTTATTGATATGATATATCCACTGACCATTACTCATAGCTTGCCTACCTGACCTGTACCAGCAGCCCGTGGCTAGTCTTGTTTTTAGGCTTGTTTATACTACTTCCTTGACTGGTTCTCTAATTTATCTTGACCGATGAACTCATGTTTTTATTAAGAGACATCAAATTTCCACAGTCCATAATGATTGTAGTTCAATACTTCAGGGGATAATTGTGTTCAAGTTTTTACCTCAACGAACAATGGAGTGTGATCCGTTGAGGTAAAAACTTGAACACAGTTATCCCCTGAAGTATTGAACTACAATCATGTTTTTATTCTCTAAATCATTCAAAGTGATGAACTTACGTTTTTAATTATTAGTTGATTTAACTCGCACAAATGTTGCTCTTTTTTTTCCAAGCTCATAACTTCATATTTATTAAAATGAAATAATGAAGAAGCTGTAATTAGTTTTGCAAGGGGAAAACATGAGAAAAAAGAAATTGGAAGACAGAGAAAGTGCAGCCAAAAAAACCCATACAATCAGCAACCAAGTATTGTGTCAACAATCTAGTACACACCAAAAATGGTGAAGGCCAGCAAAAAAAAGGGACAAAAACAAACACTGGGCAGGTAAAAACCATGGCTAGAGAGCATCCTGTCAAGTAGGAACAGAAGCCCCAATCCGGTGACAAAAAACCACAACAGAAAGGAATACAAGAGAATCATGACTGATTAGTCACAAAGAGGATAATAGCTAGCAAGATAGAATTTGCCAAGTGTTCAATAAGTTCCCATCTATCCACAACCAAGTATAACCCGGTCTTTGAGTGAGAGTCTGCCTCCATAGTGTACTCCCTGTAAATATGGTCAAAAGATAAATTGACAAAAGAAAGTTGCAGCCTATCAATCAATTCTTTTATAGGCGTAAGAATCAAATTTTCAACTTGATAGATCCCATGTATCCATTTGATGATGACCTTAGAATCACCAAAAACCTGAATTTGTTTCATCCTTCTATCCTTTGCCAAAGTCAACAAGAATTTTAACGCCATAATATCTAGAAAATTTGCTTGTACCACTGCCCAATCTAGCACTGAAAGTGATATAACGATTAGGATTAAAAAATGATATGCCTCTCGCCCCACAGAGAGAAAGATTACCTTAACATGCCCCATCAAAGAATCTCCAAGGGCGTGATTTATCAATTAGCGGGGGAGTCAAGGATCTCGGAATTTTTACCTTTAGAGTATTTTGAAAATGGAAAAAAATGGATTGTATCTATGATGAGCATTGGAAGCAAGGAATCATAGCAGCATTTATGGCCAGCCAAATACCCTAGGCAACTAAAAGTGGGAGTGTCATGTAGACATGTAGAGACCCTTGTTGATACCAATTTTCAAAACTGTCCAAGAGTGTATTTCCAACCCATACATTCCTCTGACCAATCAATCTTTCCATTTCAGACCAAACTTTGATAGTATAAGAACAAATGATTAATAGGTGATCAATAGATTCCAAATCCATCAAGCACAGTGAGCAACATCCTGGTCCATGCCAGCTTCCATTTTGTAGCACATGTCAAAACTTTCTTTTGGAGTGCAAGCCACATAAAAAAAAATTAGTCTTAAGGGGAGCATGAATCTTCCAAATACTCTTCCACCACCAACAATCAACATCATGGTCCCTTGGTGGAAACAAAGTCTTGTACCCCAAACTAACATTGATAAATGTTGCTCTTGTGGATTGGATCACCTTGACTAAGACAACTACCAAAAAAGACCCCATATGCAACACCAATTTTTTTTTAAAAATGCATAGTTGTTTGTAGAACTTAGAAGCATGTCCTCTAAACTAATTAATCTATCTTAAATGAAACTACATCATGCAAGTACTTACAAATAAAACCTTCATCTTCATCATACCATTAATTGATATTTTTATAGAACATCCTCCTCTGCCTATTTGAGAACATCCTCCATGCTCTTGTTGGTCCTCGCTACAATATGTATCTTTTACTATTTCATATTTGCAATAACCTCTAGCGACATCTCTACCTCTGTAGTGGTCATTGCTATCATCTCCCCTCGCATTGTAGTAGCAAATATCATCTTCTTTCTCTCCATGGTGTGAACTCCGACCTTCCTTTTCATTGTGGTATTGTATACCTCTTCCTTGACCCCTTGAGGTTGCTCCTCTATCATTGCACCTCACTCCTCTCTCACTGCACCTTTCCTCTTTCTCTTTTTATTGGCTTTGTCTTTCTTCCTACTTTTGGTTCAGCTTCTCTATGGTGAGTGCCAATTGGGAGGCCTCCTCTATTATCTGGATATTCCACATACCCAACTCCCCTTAGATGGGTTCCCTCAATCCATTGACATACTTTGCCACTTTATTTTCTCCCTCCTCATGATGCCCTAACCTAATTTTTAGGTGGTAGAACTCCTTAGTGTAGTCCTTCATGGCCATGTTTCTCTATCACAAATTGTGTAGCTCCTTCACAGTCATGTTTCGTCAGGATGAACTTGGACTTCAACTTTTCCACCATCTAGTCCCACTTTGTAATGCTCAACTTGTCTCTTCTATTCTTCCCTAACTAAACGTCCTTCCACCATATCACCACATGACCTTTCAGCTTAGTCTTCATAAATTTCACCCTATTCAAGTCCATAATATCCTCATACTCAAAATACTCTAGATCAGTGACCTAGTCTATTCGCTCCTCAGGATCCAAATTCCCAAAATAGTTTAGAATGTCCAATCTACTCCTCTTTCCAATATTAGTTATGGCCTTCAACATCCTCTCTTCCTTTTCCTTTTTGCTTCCACTTGATTCTACAAGATCTTCCTCCTACCCTTCATCACTCTCGTCAGCCCTAGGGTTAGGGTTTCTTCGATGGTCCTACTCCAACACATCCATCTGGTTCTACATAGCCTTCAACATTTCATACATCTCCTACATTATTCCTACAGCATTAGTAATACCTCGCCCTCTCTTTGGCGACATCTTAACTTTATGAGAACTAGGTCGATGACCTGCCCACAACTACCCTTTGCAAACTATCTCACAGTTGACACTCTGTATACAAACCTCCATGGATTGCCGCAACTTAAGCTTTAATCAAACTTGTTCTTAACAAACCACATCAATCAGATGCACTCACATCCACACCCACACTCCAACAATTTTTTCCACGATCCAACCTATGCTCTTGTTGTCGATGAGGATTGCACCCTTATGCAAAGCTGTGACACTCTGCAATCCTTCGAAACATGGGGACAAACTCAGGCTGTGGGTGACCTATAATGAGTTTGAACCTCCAGATTATGGGTTGGTTCCCTTAAAATATTCTATTGGAATGTATGATTTTCTGTTTTAGAAAAGGGGAAGAAGGAAACTATAAGGAAATGAAACTATAAAATTTGGTGATGCACCTAATATGGATAGAAAATATGCAATCTTGTTCACAATATAACTCAGAAATCTGACTCACACAATCCAATCTTGGCACACATATCACAAAAGTATTTCTAAGGAAGGCTTGAAAATAGGCTTTTTATGAAGGAAAAGGATTTCTCACAACACAAAAGGATTATTTTCATTAACACAACCTAAGACCTGCAATAACACTATGCTTAATATTGCAAGCAAAAGTGAGACAATAATTTTAAAGGTTTAATAATTAAACATAGTAAAACTTCATCAAATCACTTCATACAATTAGCATTAAATGGAAAGGCAACCACTTGATTCTAAAGAACAAAGGAAAAATTGCATGAAAAACAAAGAAATTGAACCTGTAACCTATTGTGATCTCTCTATAAAACTATCAAATAATGAGCTACAAAACCTCTTTTTCTCTCAAAGTGTATAAGAGCAAAAAGGCAAGAAATCAAAAAATGAGTTACAAAACCTCGTCTTTCAATGTGTAGAAGAGAAAAGAATGCAAGAACTAGCAAAATCAAGTTTTGTTTTACAATATATAGCTTTTCTCTCACTAAGGGGCATGCAAAAATAAACTGCAGCTAGCTGGCTCTAAAAATAAGTCCTCCAAAGTGATCCACGAGCAAACTCAAAAATTTCCAAAAATAAGGGCTCAAACTACCACAATTCGAGCAAAAATAGCTCCAATTTGGACCTCTCCATGTGCTTGACCAAAAAGTTGACCAAGAACCTTAAAATTGCTCCTCAGATCATGCAAGAAACCCCTAGATGGCCTAGTTAACTTATCAATTTGCATGATTTTGCTTTTGCAAAATTGATTGTGAGTGAATAATAAAGTAATTAAAATAATTACTCTATTATTGGTTACAACTTGTACTAACTTTGATTTTACATTTTGTGAAAAATAATAAAGTAATTTGAAAAATATTACTTTATTAATTTTTTACAATTGATTTATTTGTAAAATCATGCATGAAAAATATAAACTCCTTATCACTCCAAATACACATGCCTAATTTGCATGATTTGAGCAAAAAATAGGACTTAGAGAAAAATACAATCTCCTTATAGCTCCTTGTGAGAAAATACATCCATTTGCATGCCAATATGCCCTAAGGGAAAGATATACCCTTATCACTCCAATTACCTTGTCAAAAATGCATGAAAACAAGGAAATTACATACAAACCCTTATAACTCCATATTTGTATCAAAAGAAAACAATTTTCTCTTCTTTGCCTTATCACTCCAATATACATATGCAAAAATAGCCTCTCTGCCACATACACCCATCATACAAATATAATCCTAAGTCTCCTTCCACCTTGCTATATGTATTCACCATGCCAAAAATACCTTATCTTCCTCATTTCACCCTCATGCAAAAAATATTATCTCACTGTGACAATGTCAACTCCCTATCTGCCACCTTTGTCTTCATTTGATAACTCTTGACTTTGACTTTGCAAGACATAAGGAATACACATCTTTTCAAAAAGATATAAGGCACAAATAATATCCTTCGACCATGTGATATTTAGCATCATCCGACTATGAAGTAGTCGACCACAAGGTAATAATCATTGTTTAGTTTTTTGCAAGGTATAACACTTACCTTTGAAGTGATCGGCCACTCCTTATGATGATTGCTAGGAAAGCATTATGAGTGTTGTTGACCCCGGTCGACATTTGGATATAGCAATAATTTGCATTTTACAAGTCAAAAATCAAAGATGAAAAAGATTGCCTCGAACAAAAGAGTGACCAAACCCTAATCACTTGTCATTTTTCATTTTGTTCTCCTATTCTGGCCGTCGCTTTGCTCTACAACTTTTTGATATCTAGGGTTTGACTGTTTCCTCAACTTCCTCCTTGGCTCTCTATGTCGAACTCCATGGTTTTTCTTGCATTTTCTGAGCATAAGGAGTGGCAGGAAGTGGTAAGTGTATGGCATTTTGATTTTAGACTGTTATTTCTTTTATTTCTAAGGCTTCCTTAATATGAATGGCCGTGGCCATCATTGGTTTCTCCTCTGTAATATTCTTTTCTTGACACTCTTGCTTTCTGTGTTTGAAAACTTCTTGTAAAATATGAGAAAAACGGTTAAAGAAAAGGAAACTCTTTTTCAAGAAGCCGCGGCCATACTTACTCTTCTCCTCTACATTTGAAGGTAAGCTTTTGCTCTTCAAGTTGTAGATACTTTAACCTATCTTTGAATATGCAAAAAGAACAAGGGTTTCAACTTCTATCATCTGGGCATTGCTAATACTTCTCTCTTTCTATATGGTCGATGCCATTATCATTTTCTATAGCATATTCTTGATTTTTGACATGAACTTATGAAGGGTTTTCAAATTACGTGATGAGGGTTTCTTCAAAAAATGCATATAAATGCAATCCATATGCACGGGCATGCCAAAAAAAACTTGCGTTTCTTCTCCTTTCAACTGTCTCTGCAAAAAATGAGAAGAGGCTCTATCCTGCAACAAGGGTTTTGATTGTAAAATGCATATCATGTCATTTCCAGGCACAGCGATGATAGGAAAAATACTGTAACCCCATTTTCCTTCTAAAATGGCAAAAAAGATGTTAGGGTTTTATGAAAATCCATATGGGTATTGACGAGAACTCCTCTTTCTACTATGGCTTCAACACTAAGACACTTTTCTTCATCTTTTCACTGCAATGGCAACAAACACACTAGGGTTTGATGAAAAATCCATATGGGTATTTGTAAAAACCTTTCCTTATGTCATGGCCAGGCTATAAGACTTTTCTCTGTCATTTTTTCCTTCACTGTGTGCATGAAAAGAAACTGAGGGTTTCATTGAAAATGAGGGTTTCTTGAAAAAGGCAAAAACTCTTCCTTCAGGTCACAGCTATGGCAGAACAATACACTGGGTTGATTCATTTTCTCTGTATGCATGAAATGAGTTAGGGTTTTAAACTCTCTTCAAGAGTTTGTTATATAAACTCCACTATAACAAGCATGATATTCAACCTCTCTTACATTTTTGTGCATGAAACAAGACCTTGTTCAGAAAACTAGAACTAGGTTTTCAATACGGAAATATTATCTGTATTCTTTGAGACTTACTTCTCTAAATCTGTAGCTTCCTCTCTTGTATCTGAACACCCCTGAGTGATAATAAATATCATTCTCCATAGCTCTGAGCAACATATGTATTTTTTTTTTTGCAAAAGAAGTTGTACAAGTCTTGATGGCATCCATTTTACATTAGCTGGTAATTAAAGAGATGTTTCAACATCATGCTGCTTTCTGTAATTTACTTTGACATTCTTTTTGCATTTTCTGTAGCATACTTTTTCTGAAAAGACCTGTAGCTTGTTATACTTTTCCACTTTCTTGAGCATAGATTTTGGTTTATCATTTCACTTTTCTTTGGCCTAAATTAGTCAACTGCCAGATACCTTTTAACATAAAATCACTTCAGATATATTTGCACCGTTCTTGACAGATTTACACTTTGCATAATGTAAGTGATGATTGTAACTTACAAACTCGAAATGGTATCTTCATACTTTATCCTTCTGTGCATTCAGAAACTCCTGTAGCAAGTTTAGTATGTCATTTATCCTCTCCTTTGAACATGGCATATGCCTTCCATCACTGTATCAGTCAGATATCATGATGTATGATCAATGAATACTTAACTGCAGCACGTATCAGTTAGAGTATTACTGTCTTGATCTCCTTTGCTCACCACATGTAGATACTTTTATCATTTTGTCATGGATAATGAAACATGTACTTGATGTAGCTTTCATTTGAAACTGTATCAGTCAGATGCTCCTTTCTTGATGTATCTATTTCAAGTATCACTGATGACTGCCTGTCAGATGCTCTCCATGACAAACTTGTATCTTGATTGTTTTGATCATGAACAACTATTCATCTCCTTTTCATACCTCTGTCATTCCTTAAGTCTGATTTTGTGAAATGTGACATAAAAATGACAGCAATCAAGTATTCTGATAATGATGTAAACAAGATAAATACCTTTTATGGCTGCAATTCTACTTTCTGCACTTTGCCAACTTGACTCGGGCATTCTAAATTAATCTGATTTGTTTCAATCAACTGTAATGAATGTCATGATGACATAGCTTCTCTGCAAGTTGATTAATGACGCATGATGTACTTTTAATGATGCATCCTGTCTTTTTCTGACATTCCTTTTCAAATGAGTAAAAAGGAAACATGCTGGGCTCAACCCTTGTGGGAGCCACATTTTCTCCACATGTTTATTTGTCTTCAAATCAGCAACATTACTTTCCCTATACCTGCACAGTGAACAAACAAGTTAGCATGAAAAATATTCCTGATGGTATTGATTGATCTTCTTTAATATTCTGGCTTGTAGCAAATGTGTAATCTGATCTTTCATATGAAATGCATGATGTGATAAGTTGATATATCTGCCTGATAAAAGCATATGATAACTTTAAACATCCGGAGCTCTAACAAGACTGTCCCCAATTTTTTGCAGGTTCAACTGATGATAGGAGCTGAAGATGCACACTGGAGACCAACACCAACAAGACAACCTTCTTGCTTAAGTAATGATGGATGTTTACTTTTATCATGTGTTCATATTATTTCTTTTATCATTCAGATGTATAGCTTGCATATTTGCAATTGCTCAGTCTAGTTACTCCCACAGCTTGTGTGGGACACATTTGAACACTTCTTTTAAACATGATCTGTTAATTTATCTTATGCACTTGATGTATGTGTGTTTCTTTTTCAATCAATGCATAGGATAAAGTAACAGATATTGAATGTATGTTCAAAACATGATATGAAATAATAGTTCAATACAACTATCTTTCTTTCTTTCTTTCAAATCTAACCAACTGAATAATCAATCAAACTTATAACTCTTGAAAGATAACACCATGTTAAAACAACTGTATTTCTTGAATGATTGATACCTTGACAACTTGATTCTTTTGTCATGATGATTCATCAGTCCTGATTGGACTGATGGGTTATCCTGTCAACTGAATTCCATCTCTGCTCTATCAAGACATCAACTGTTCATTAAATGCATAACTTCAAAGTTTTCTTTTATTCCTTTTGAACAACCACACTTAGGTCTAACTAAATTTAGTGTGAACAGAAATTTGGTAACAGCTCTAATACCACTTAATGTAGTCATGGTAGGAGGGTCCAATGGAGGATTGTCCAGCCATGCAACCAACACAACAACACACACATAAACAACATAGATCTCAAAGAAATAACAACATCATTTTCATTAATATAAGCTTGCACAATTATCATTGCGCTTAAACCACATAATTTATCACAGTAGGCCCTCTTACATGCTAGGTTGTAGCTGTTTGATTACAATAAGATTCAGACAAATGAATGGTCACCACAAGGGCTCCCTACATGCACATAATAACTAAATTATGGAAACACTACTTTCTAGAACCTACCACACGGGCTACATATTTCAAATACAAAATAACTTTAGAATTTTACCACAACTCTATTGAAATGGCATCCACTTAACTCCTTGTATGCTTCCTTAGATTATACCTCACATCATACTCCTTGTACCTTTACTCACTCTCTCAAACCTCACCCCTTGCTATCGAAACTCACTCTTTAACCTTCTACCATACCATGTCTTCTTCACTTACTTTCAACCAAATATCAACCAAGTATATATAGCATCCTCAAGTTTCTCAAATGACCACAAGATGGTGCAAACCCCAAAACCACATGAACCATGTCGCCAACCCAAAAATAACAAACTTACAAATTCAAACGGTTAACCAATGGGGAATCTCCATGTGATCCACCACACACCTCCCCAATGGTTATTATAACCCTCTTAAATATTTATCCTTTGGCGGAAACCCAAAATAACCTTCTACAAAATAAAAAACAATCCCAACTAAGCACAACTATCAACCCATAAACACTCACGGACCAAATTACTAACTTTTACTGATCCGATCATCTTTAAACCTTAGCACCAGATCAAACAACCACAAACATAACTACTATTAAAACTACAAAATCTAATTTCACAATGTGATGAAATGTGTTAACTTTCTTTCACCACAAATTGTTAACCACAAACTAGAAGACACATAAACTATTGAACTAAACCAAAAATTCCACTTTTTCAGACATGACACAAAATTGACACGATGCCTAGGGATGCTTCTGCATCAACCCCCATCTTGGATGATCATGTGTTGCCTCTAAATGTCAACAAATCCTTAAAATAAATCTCATTAAAAGTGACAAAAAAAAATCTTAGTGTTTGCCTTCTAAATTCTTGTATCACCGACAATTATAAAAATCTCCTTTTTGAGACTATTTCTAGGTAAGTTTTGTTTTCTTCTCATTTGTAGTAACCTTGGTTTGAAGATATTGGAACAATCCTTCTTGCAAAAGTGGCTATCGCCACTTTCCTTCTTGGATGCATAAGGACACCAATAAGATTCTCACCACAAAAATAAAACTCAACCTAGAAACCTAGACACAACACCACTCACACAATCCCGCAAGAACCAAACTTATGCTTTGATACCATTTAACGTAGTCAAGGATAGAGAGAAAATTAATTGGTGACCTCCTTGTAGTGACATAACTCTTCTCTAAACACAATCCTATGACACTTATTCATTCCAACTTTGACATAATTGAATTTCATGCAAAACTATGTTACTTAATGAAAGGCAATATTTATAAATATTTGTATGTAAATTTGACAATCCAAATACATAAACTAGACCTATTTTTGAAACAAGAATTAGGATATCGATTGACCTCAAAAATATCTAATTTCTTCTCACTCTCAAGTTATTAATTTATGCTAAAATTAGAATTAAAAGTGCAAAGATTCCAGGTATAAACTTTAGATTTATATCATGATGATTATGATACAAACATAATGGAAACTTGTTGGTTTTTATTTAAACAAGATTAGCATTGTTACATGACTTTCATGGGTAAATTCTGGCAAAGTTTCCCCTTACAAAATATATGTTTCCCGCCTACAAAAACTCACAAACATGAAGAAATAAAGAAAATTTATACAATCCCACTAAAAACACCTTACAAACACACACTACAACTGTACATAAGAACCCTGAGGTCTTTCTTCGACCTTGTTTGAGCTCCTTAGAGATTGAAAATGAAGTCTTCACTCTTTTCCTCCGCCTTCAACCTATAAAAACAACAAGAAGCTACTTCCAACAACCCATCAAGAGAGCCTCCAATCATCATTTCTTACTTTTGTAACCCTTCCCTCCAAAATGGCAGCTAAATCTAGAAGGTTTATTCTAAGATGGATTAGAACTCTTACCTTCGTCCATGCGGCATCCAATATTAAGAAGGGATAAGGACATGTGGTGTTCAAGGATCCAAGATGCTTGTTTGAAAGTAACTCTCATCTATGACGTGTTATAGATGCTCTTCTAGGCTATCATAGGTTCCTACAAGCTATCATAACTGAATCCTCTTGAAGATGTCATAACATGTCATAGGTAACTCCCCTCACGAGTATGGCATCACAGATGCTCTTCATCAACCCATGTGTGTCATGAGGAGAATCTATAAGACCCCGCCAAGAGGGACATGCAAGATGAGATGGACAATGCATTGGAATGGGATGCCCATGATAACGTGAAAAATGAATTGGAAATGGAAATTAGGAAATCAATAGGAATTGGAATTGATAAATCATTTCCCACTTAATAACTTAACACACCAAACTTGGGATTGAACACACACACACACACACATCAAGCAAGACACGCCCAAACATAACCAAATTTGAAAACATAAAACATATTTTTTGGTGATGCCAATTAGACAATCCTTGAGATGCTCCTACATCAAATCCTCTTCCTTGCTATTGTTTACTTTTGTTCTTCTCTTTCAAGGATGGAGCCTCATTTTTCTAACTAGTTGAGAAAATAGAGGTCACCTTTTGCGGATATATCACTAATTCTTGACTGGATAAAATATTTTTCATCCAAGATGGAGTGGGGAAGGAGGCCATTAAGGAGGTTCTTGGCATTGACTATATGGAAACTGAGATGCACAATCATGTGAATTTAGAAGTAGCATCAATGTTCCTGTCGAATTTGTTGACCACCATTGGCAATATGTTGTAGTGTTAAAGGTGGCATATTGCTTTGTTCAAGTTAAATTTAGAGTTCGATTAGAGGATATTTTGGAGTTGAAAGCCCCATGAACAAAGGTCCATCTTCCCATTTTAGGTGCATAATTTCAATGGCTAGTTTCTTTGGGTTCCTTTAAGGAATTTGAGTAGTGGTTTTTGGTTTTGGTGAATTATGTTGACAAGCTACAAAAAATGGTCGCTAAGGCAGTAGTTAAAGGGGACATTAGTGCCTTCAAATTTGTTGTTATTATAACTCCTTTTGTCTTTCCTTCTCCTTTGTTGGACCACAAGCATTCTTCAAGGGCTTGGCACACAATGAAATATCTCATGAGAGTTTTAGGCATTGAAATGGCTATCCCTAAGAGCTTGGCTAGTGATGGGTTAAGGGAAGACCCCTCAGGTGGCACTATCCCTTCTACATAGGGTGGTATTGGCTTCTTTATTTGGGTTGGCATTTTGTTTGTTTCAGTATGCTTCTTTTGTTGTCTTTTCTATAGGCATAGATGGCTAGTTAATTGGTTTCTATTTAGGTGGGCATTTGTAGCCCAGTGTAAATCTTAAGGCTTGTTTTATCTTTTGGCCTAGTTGGGTTTGTTGAAATATTACACATGTAATCTTTAATTTTCATGTTAATACAAAGGGAGGGGACCCACTTCTGCCACTTATTGGTAAAAAATATTTAATGAAATTGTAATTATTATTTGTCTGTAATCGAGGGACATTCATTATTTAAACCTTCTTTTCACTATTTAAAAGAGGGCTAGGTCCCTCACACTTTTCATTAATATCATAATATCAAAATTTACATAGGTTCTTCATCCTTGTGAATAGGAAAGCTCAGAGCGCATAATGAAAATAAAAAAAGGCCATTTCACTTGGTCGCTACAAAAAAGATCACATTTTATTACCTCAGAAAAATAAGTCGTATTGATAGAATGCTATAGTTTTTCTATGATTATGCAAACATATTATGCATTTTCATCATCTTCCACCTCCATCTTGATGAAGCCCTGGCCATAGGTCCCTCCACACCATTGACCAACCCAACTATGTGTAGGAGGAATTTGATAGTTTTTTCTATCCTTGCCACATTGAACCTTTCTTGCTTCTTGTCTTGTTTGAAAGGTTCTAGAAGACCCATCACATCCATTTCTAGTTTGTAGAAGCTCACTCCACCCATGAGAAATTCTTGAATTATGGCTACCTCATGCACGAGGGCCACCATTCTCTCCTCTATCTCCTATATTGTCCCCATCTATGCAAGGTTATGGAATTCCCTACCCATTACAACCAGGGAGATGTTAGGAGCCCATTTTTCATTTTTGACCACCATATCCAAATTCTTTTAGTGATTTTCCCATAACTAGTGCCTACCAAGTGCCCTCACTATATCCTTGTCACCAGCAATCAACAAAATATTCAAGACAAATTTGGAGGATATCTCATAATTCACTCAATGCCATGCAACTTCCTCCACATAATCCCTTCCTAAACTCTTTTCTATAGCCTATACTATATTGCCATCATAATAGAAGACTTATTTCATCCTTAGGTCAATTATATTTCCCGTGAAATCCATCTGGTGTAACTTGCCAAATAATTTCACCGCTATGTCCACCACTACAATGCATGATTGTATATAGGCTAGAGAACGAGGTAGGAATGTCAAGCAAAATATAGCGGAGACAATATTTAATTACATTGATATAATGCCAAGCCTTGTGTCGCATGAAGTGAAATAAATTTGCTAACATTTTTTGTTTATGTTCAAGTGTTGATTAACCTTCATGCCATCAATCCCACACTCCTAAGTCCCAACCACCATTGTTTAAACTTTATTATTAATGTTATAATGTATTTATATGACATTAGAAAACTTGCAATGCATCTATTTGAAACAACTTTTTGTTGGCTTCTACAAGACATATTAGTAATGAAACTTTAGTCAAAGTTAATAAAAAAGAAATAATGAAATGAAATAAATAATAAATTAATTATGTCCACTAATACATAACAATTTATAAAATAAAACATTCCTATTGTTGCTTAAAGGACTAAAAGTTGGATAAAGAACAAAGAATGCTGATTCCTTAACTTAATAACCCAAAGTCTAACTTAGAATTGATCTTGTTTGTAGTTATACAACTGATTGATTAAGATAACATGCTAGTGAGAGGAAGATTACATGCTTAGATTTGTGTACCTTCCTTGCCTTGAAATTGGTATTTGAACCCATAATTTAATCTTCTTCAAGCATTGTTGAGCACTTAGTGCACTTTGACAACCTCCTTAAAAAACTATTGATCACTCGATTCTACTTGGATAATCTCTAAGAGTTCTTAATCATGTGATCCCACTTAAATAATCTCCTTTCAAAATTGTTTACCCCTTGATCCCACTTGGACAATCTCCTTTGTAATCACTATGCAATCTCCTTTACTATTGATCTCTCAATTGTACTTAGATGATCTTGGTCAAGTGCCGAATCTCAACTAGATGATTCCTTCAGGTATTTGATCCCACTTAGATTATCCCCTTTAAGTATATGATTCCACTTAAATGATCTCCTTTAGATGCCTGACCCTACTTAGTCAATCTCCTTTAAGTTCTTAAGTTCACTTAGATGATCTCCTTTGAGTTCTTAAGTCTATTAAGATGATCTCCTTTAAGTGCTCAACCCCACTCAAAGAATCTCCTTTAAATATTCAATCCTACTTGGATGACCTCTTCGAGAGATGTTGACCGTCCAACCCCCCTTGGATGATCATGGGTTGCCTCTCTTGTAAAGAAATAAGATGCCTTACATAAATAATCTAGGCTAATTAAATAAATGCAATTAATAAGCACAAAATCAACCTATATTAATTAGCCAGGACACATTACTGGACTGAAGTAAATTAAATAAGTGGCTAGGGGTACTTACCTATAAAATTGACAGAGAATGAATTTTGTTGATGTTGCACAAAAACTGATTGCCTTTATTATAGAATATGTTGCCTTTATTATAGAATATGTTGCCTTTGTTTGGAAAGTGTCTCAGAATCCAAATAGACCCAAAAAATCATAAAGGTTGATTTTGGGCGCTACAAATTTGATTTGTTTGGTTGATCAAATCCATGTCTTATGGGAATGAACCAATAAGACATGCACATGTAAACCTACTCACCTTTGCTTTTTTGATATATGAATTTCAACGGGGTGTTTATGAATACCTTTATGAGATTGCCAACTCAATAGGTTAATGGATTCGCCTAGGTCAACCTCATTGTCGCGCAAGTTATAGTGAAGAGTGATATTGAAGACAACATACACAAACAAACAAGTGGCCTATATGATGATGATGTAGATTCTTTGTCACTTTAGAAATAAAAAATTTGTGCTCTAATAACTCTCTTTGATGTTCTCTATTTTTCTCCTTTTGAAATTAAGTGCACATTGAATGCCTTTAAATAACATGGCATAGCAACATATCACACAAACATGTGTTAGGTGACTCATAATAGCTAGTGGGAAAAGGTGAGAAAGCTGGAATTTAAATTAGATAATTTGAATTTTGGGTTCATTCATGTGTGTTGCGAGATTGAACTATATCAATTTTGTACTATTCAAAAATGAACCATAACAAAAAAAAGTAATCTCGAGATAAGAAGTGAGTGTATGGAAATAAGTGTGAATCAGAGTGTGAAAAATGATTAATAAATGATAAATTATAAAAGGAGAATAAATGGAGGTGAATATGAATAAGTAATGAAGCGAAACCTAAACCACTAATCAATATATTCTTACTTTTTAGCCGATAGGCTTTTATATGTGAACATTATAGTGCTTGGAAAATTGTCTCATGCCGTAAACAAAATTCAGTTAGAAAATTTTCTAAGCTTGTCGGTTGTTCCTATCGGTGTATTCCTTGAACCTCCTATGGGTGCAATGCTAGTTACACTAAAGGCATTCCCTCTATGAGGTGTAGCAGCCTGGTGCTGAAATCAACGACGAAGGATTCCAGATAGACATGCAAGACAATTGAACGGTTACTGGCCATTCGATTTCCCCTCGTTGGTTTTCCTTCTCCCATTTTTTGTTGCCTTCTCCGTCATCGCTTTTAGTCACATTTTTTTGTCATTCATTTTCTCGATTGTAATTAGGTGCCAAAATTTTAAATGTCCCCCATCAGATACACTTGGAATATTTTTTTCAAAGGAAAAGGAAAGGGAAAACAGTTGAAATCAAATAACTCAGGCAAGCATAAAATTACAAGATTTGAGGTGAGATGAAGGGGAACATGAATAAAAAACAAAAGAATAGCCTTCCGAGGAACATAAAACATAAATTCTCATAAGACCTGTTGGTAATCATTTATGTTTAGGGTTTCAAGCTTGAATGTTTGCAGGTTTTCTCTTTCAAACCCTGAATTTTCTGAGTCATGGGGTCTTGCATTGTTTTGTCTATCTTGTTATTGGCCTTATGTGGTAGGTTCCTGGTTATTAAGTTTCATCCTCACGCTTTAGTGTTCAAAGGTTGACCAGCCTGCGTGCAGTGTTTTAATGCCTTTTCTTGTCGCACTCATGAAAATTGTTAAGTTTTGTATGTTCAAAGTGGTCATGTATGTTATCGGGCTTGAGAAATCTCTGTCGGCCTCCAAAAAGTGATAAAGAAATGAGTTGTATGCATTTTAAATGCATATCAGGATGCATGTACATTGGGGGAATCTTCCACAAGATTCCAGGAATATGCCACTGTTGTATATCGGGTTCGCTTGTATGTGTTTTGTTGTAAATCCTAATATACATCGGCTCCATGCATTTGAAAGATACAAGGAAAAATATACAAAGGTGGAATATTCCTTGAAGATTCCTTGTTTGTATGTGAGAAGGTTTGTATGTTTGACATATAAAGGTGCCAGTATATTTTTGCTACAGTGTAGCGGGGAGATGCGTGTGGTGGGGCCCGCGGACAAGCAAAGGGTGAATGTATGTCCAATATACAATCAAGTGTGCAAGCAAAATATACAAGAAGAGGGGAAACATGCTGGACTTCAAGGGTTTTTCAAATCCAATGGATAGGGGCCAGAGGTCCATTGTATGTATATCGCATTTGTATGCGATATACAAGGAAACATACAATGAAGAAATTTACATTCCAGACCCGAAGGAGAAGTCAGATGCAACGAATAATAATTTGAGGTACGTGGATTGTATAAGGTGCTTGTATATGCTGATATACAAGCCGATGTGCAATGAAAAGGATACAGGCCGGACCCGAATAAATTTCCAATCTGCTTCACAGATATTTGGGGTTTGCCTTGTATATTAAGTTGTTGTATGTATATGCATTTTACATATACAAGGAGATTTTGAAAGGTGAACAGTGACGATTGTATATGCATTCTTTCTTGCATATACAATGGGCGAGAGGGCAAAATAGAAAGAGGAGAAGTCAGCGATGGAACAACAGAATGCTCACATGGCATCTTTTGATTGATGGGCGACTTCTTGACACGTTTTGGGGCCGTTAATCTTAGCAATGGAATCATAATCAACGGCTGGGTTTTAAAGTTGCAGAGTTGGTCTTCCTTGCTTCCTCAGGCTTGTTTTGAGCGAGAGAACTCTATGAGCGGATGCTGTAAATTTTTAGGGGGAGCTGTGGGTAGTTGTGCCATTAATGGCAGAGTTGCAGTGGTATGGGCCGGTGGTTGAACGACCAACTACCAAGTTTATGACAAAAATCTTTGAACAGCGGTATAGATCCTGAGCTCACCTGTCCTCTCCTCTGTTTTCCTCTGTTGCCTTCAATATTTTGGGTGCCATTCCTGGTGCAGTGTACTTGGCAGGATTTTAGGCTTGTCATGTAATTAATTTGTTGGATGTATAGTTTGGCTATATGAGGGGCAAATTGTGTCATTCATGGTTGTTGAAAACTGGACAATTTTTGGTGCTGTGATAAGATACAACTTCATTGGTGGCCCTGTTTTGGATGTTTTTGTGAGTTTATGAATCTCATGTTGAATGTTTAATGCATAAATTTACTAGTTTCATGTTGATTAACATGAGTAATGCTTCATTGCATGTGTTCTGTTACTTGTCTCCAAATTGAATGTATTCTTCTTTTGAATCCAAACAGCTAAGGGGTGTTTAAGATTCTTGAATATAGATTTGCTATGTTGAATGCTTGGTCTTTTACTTCTGCTCAAGGAGTAGATTAAATGTTTTAGGTTAAAGTGTTAAGAAGAATATATTGCAGTGAGGATCTCCTAAGTAGAGGTAACCGAATACTCAATTTTGGGAAGTATTGGTAAGGCAGATATTAAACAATCCCCTTGAAACTCAGTCATTAATATAGGTTTATGTGCACATTCACATGTGTATGTCTATTGACTCCGAGCCTTGGATAGGCACCGATCCAGTCTTGTATTGAGGTCACAACCAAAGTCCTAGTTTTGCATCCAAATACAAATCAAATTCAAACTTCATATACAAACCTTTAGGATATTAGAAGTAGTTTTAGGACCAAAATCCTCTGTCTACAACTGAATATAGGCCCAAAGCTAGCCCCTTTGCACTTATCTTACAATTTTGGTCTACCTAAGAGAGGATTTATCTGCTTTGTGTCAACATCCTAGTTAATACATAGATGCATTTCATTGATGTTGAGTAGGGAATACCCCCCTTGGTTTTACAGAGCCTAAAGAAGAAGAGGAGATATTTATAGAGTCTATCTCCTATACTATTGGCCCCTGGCCCGGGAATCCTGTTGATCAATGATGGCTACCTTGTAAGGATTACTAGGAATAAGCATCCAGTCTGGGAAAATAACCAACAGAAATTGGTGACTCCGCTGGGGAGTGCTTTGTGAAAGAACCTTGATTTTAAAAGAAAATAATTCCTAATTATAAGTGGCGACTCTGAACAAATCTCCCAACCGGTAAAGTAAAAATTTGTATGCAAGGGAGAAGATCCCTGCGTAATTCTCTATCTGAAGAATTACCCAAAAAAATGATGTACAGGAAAAAGGGGATTGCTCAAGCCAGTCAAGAGGGTTCTCCCAGAAGTAATGATAATATTCAGGACAATCCTGGATCTTCAGAGCGGACAATACCCTATTTTTCAAACACTGAGGCTGAAATCCAGAATGTATATGAAAGACAGCAGGGTGTTAATTTGAGAATAAGGTCAGAGGTGTTTCAGGAATGCCCTTTCTTGGATCCCAGTGATAGATTTGAAGAGGTTGAGTCTCCAAGGGATGAAGATAATGATGATCAGAATGGAATGGGACCATCCTCCTCTATGCCCAAAGAGGAACAATTAGTTGAAGAAATCAAAAGCTTAAGAGCAAAATTAGAATATTTACAAGCTATGAAGATTAGAGATGACATGAGACAGAAAGTGCAAGCTCTGAGAACTGCTCAGAATGATTCAATTCCCACCCTTGAAAATGCAAATATGCAGAGAAACCAGCATAGAAATAATGAAGTTCAGAATTAGCATGATGATCAGAGATAGAACGCAAATAATGCTAGGATACCATTAAATAATGTAAGAAATCAAAATACAAATAGAAATGCCAATGCTAATCAATTTGGTAGACAGCCAATGCAGCTAGTCAGATTCAGGCAGTTAGTTTTTGATGGCATTCCTGGTTACCCAAACCCTATTAACAAACATGTGAGGCCGCAAGTGCCAAAGTTTTCAGGAAATAATACTGTGTCAGGAGAAGACCACTTAAAAGCTTTTCAGAATATCATGGACAACTTTGAGGTTGAGCATGAAGATGTTTTCATGAAATTATTTATGCAATCTTTAGTTGATGAAGCCAGGGAATGGTACAAGGGTCTACCTGACAGAAGTATTGCATCATGGGAAGACTTCAGGAGAATATTCAAGGAACAATATGGTGACAAAACTGATCCTAGTTTATTTATTAATGAATTCACTGGTATTACCAAAGGATCAAATGAACAGGTTGCTGATTTCAACACTAGATTCATGAAAGTATTGAACAAACTGCCACATCACCTGAGGCCTAATGAACCTATGTGCATAGTGTTGTACATAAATGCTTTTAATGCCAAAACAACCTATGGATTAAGAGACAAGGGACCTCACAGCCTCAAAGATGCTTTCAAAATAGCAACAAATATTGAAAATAACAGAAAAGCGTTTGGTAAGACAAACAAAAGAGATGATGTAAAAATTCTGCAAAATCCAAACACTAAATCTCAAAGTGTTCAAGGTAGTGCATCCACTTCTGAGGATAAAATAGATAAATTGACAACTATTGTCATGGACCTGAGTTACAGAATGGCTAAAAATGAAAAGGGAATAGGTCTTGACAGACAAGTTTACCCAAGGCAAGAAAGAAGACCATCATTACATGACATGCCATATCATACCAATTGGCATAATGGTAAACCTGTCCTCCCATACAACAATACAAATCAAAGGGCCCAGAATGCAAAGGAAACACCTGATCCTTTGAAGAAGGCTGTCAATATTGTTAATGACACCCCATGGTGTATAATATGCCAAATGCCTCACTCACAGTCACAATGTATGATTGCTCAATCTCTATATAACAATGTCATTGCCTGCGATGAATGCAATGAGCCGCATTGCATGGAGGACGACAATGTCAATATGCTGTCTACAAACAAAGAGTATCCCTCTCAGGATGTTGATGCAAATGCAAATGATGAGATTCAGATCTGCCAGCAGTTTCCCTGTGATGAAGATGATGAAGACAACTACGCCTATGCTCAGGATTCACATAATTTTCTGAATAACTTGAGGAGACGATCTGATGAAGAGATTAGAACCTTCACAGCTGCCGCAGTTGCTCAAGTTAAAAGCAATTACAATCTCAGAGGCAAAGCTTAGGTAAGCAACTCACACCCACCAGAGAATACTTTTGCGAACCAGCCAGTGCACAGTCATAAAGGGATTGAACCACAAAAGAAATAGTGGAGCAATAACAAGCAAAATTTTAAACAAAAAATAGGTCATGATTCTCAGGGACCAGAAAACAGAATTCCCCAGGTTGAGGATCAAAACAAAAATTTTCAGATCAAAGATGATAGTCAAAGAGCCATAAAAATTAAGGTTGGATCATCTTAGGATAAAAATAAAACTGTATAACAAGCTACAACTGTTATACAGAGTTACGCTCCATTAGACATAACTCAAGTCCTGTCTCAGATAAAAATCTCTGTTCCATTGATGGAGCTGATGAAAGTTGAAGAGTTCAGAAATAAAACATTGTCCTTGATTTCAGGAGTACCCTGTCGAGCTAATCAGAGTATTGAAACTCAGGGTAAGAAGCAAGCCATGTGTATGGATGAAGATGAAATTCCTGAGGTATATCTAGGGATGACCATGATAAAGTGCCCTTCACAGGTTGAGCCATTTTATGTCCCCCTTGTCATAAATGGAAAAGTGATTAAGAATTGTATGCTTGACTCAGGAGCGTCAACAAATATCATGCCTTTAGTTATTATGCAGCAAGCTGGGTTAAAGATAGACAAAGCATGTGGGAAATGCTATGCCATGGATGCTAGGGAAGTGCCTATCATTGGGATTATGAAAGATGTAGATTTCATATTGGCAGCATATCCTGAAAAGACTTACAAAATGAACATAACAGTTGTTGACATCAAGCCACAGTATGGCATGTTATTGTCAAGAAGATAGGCCGCATTGATTGGTGGAAGTATGCAATTAAATCTGTCATATGCTATGATCCCTATGAATGGCAAGGATGTCAAATTGATCAAAGAAGAAAGGTCATCAGAAACAGTTGAGGACCAAGAGTCAGAGGAGCATATATGTTTTGTAGACACTGACTGTGAAAATTTCAGAGTTGTCTCAGATGTTAAAGAAGGTAAAGAGGGAGGCACGTGCATTGAAGGATCTGACCAACATGGTCTCTGGACCATGTACTTTGATGGAGCTTGTTCAAAGGAAGGCTCTGGTGCTGGAATTGTGTTTCTGTCTCCAGCTGGTAAGCTTCTAAAATTCTCATTCTTGCTGAGGTTTGCCTGTACAAATAATATTGCAGAGTATGAAGCTCTGTTGTTAGGATTGAATGTAGCTCTGAAGCATGGCATTAAGATGCTCAAAGTATTTGGTGATTCAGAGTTAGTTGTTTCCCAAGTTAGAGATAAGTATGCATAAAAAAATAAAAGGTTGAAACAATATAAGCATGCTATTTGGGATACAATTGAATTGTTTGATGCATTTTCAATAAACTGGATAGAGAGATCAAAAAATGTCAAGGCAGATTTTCTAGCTAATGTAGCTATAAGGCCAGATGATGTTACTCTATCAGATGTTACAAATGTTGAGGTCAAACTTAGACCTGCGGTGCCAGATAATGTATGCAGCTGGCAGGTGTTTGATGATGATAAGGATTTACTGAGATTTATACGTTGTATTGATGAGTATGAGAACTAGGAAATGGATTTTCAGAATTTTGTAGAAGTTGTAGATGGAAAAGAAACTCTCCTAGGGAAGGAGGTAATTCAACTCAAGACAAATAAAATCCCTAGAGGACTGGTTGCTTTAGAGAGAGCTTTTGACAATAGGGACCAATTTGTTACAAAAACATCTCCAACAAACAAGAATGATTTAGAGGAGATAAACTTGGGGACATCTCATGCTCCCAAAAAAGTATATATTGGCAAACAACTCAAGCCACATATCAGAACTATGCTGATTACATTACTGAGAAAGTATAAGCATGTCTTTGCCTGGTCATACGAGGACCTGAAAGCTTATAGAGAGGATTTATTCCAGCATGAAATCCCTTTGAAACCCGAAGCTAAACCGTTTAGACAAAAACAAAGACCTATCAACCCAACTTTAGCTCCTAAGATGCAAGAAGAACTTATGAAGCTTAGGGAGGCTGGAATAATTATGCCCATCAGACACTCAACTTGGGTTTTAACCTTGTCCCAGTCAGAAAAAAGAACGGTGACATAAAACTGTGTGTGGACTTTAGAAATCTAAATGTATCTTCTTTGAAGGGCAATTATCCATTGCCAAACATGGAAGCCATGTTACAAAAGGTGACTGGCTGTGAACTCTTATCCATGATGGATGGATTTTTTAGGGTACAATCAAGTGAAAGTGAAGGATCAGAACAGTTCAAAACTACCTTCACTACCCCATGGGGAACCTATGTATATGTGAGAATGCCATTTGGACTGACAAATGCAGGTGCCACATTTCAGAGGGCTATGGATGTTGCTTTTGCAGGATTAATTGACTCGATCTTGACTGTGTATCAGGATGATTTGACAGCTTATTCAAAAAAGGAGGAGCATCATTGCATACACCTGGAACAAATTTTTATTAGAGCATTGGAATATGGCATCTCACTCAACCCAAAGAAATGTGCTTTTGGGGTAGTGGAAGGAAAATTGCTTGGTCACATTGTTTCCAAGGATGGAGTCAGGATTGATCCTGAAAGGGTGGCTGCAATTGACAAAATTCAGATCCCTAAAATAGTGAAAGGTGTTCAATCCTTCTTTGGACAAATTAATTTTGTTAGGAGATTTGTGCCTAACTTTGCAGAGACCACAAAAGATATTTCCAAGATGTTGAGGAAAGGTGCAGTTGTCAAATTGGAAGATGAAGCAACTAAATCATTTCAGAACATAAAAGAGGCTATAAAGATGGCTCCTGTACTAAAATCTCCTGATTTTTCTAAGCCATTTCAGCTGTTCTCGTTTGCTTCTTTTCATACTATTGCTGCTGCTTACTACAAAAAAATGCAGAAGGTTTTGAACAACCTATAGCTTTCTTTAGCAGGTCATTGCAGGCTGCTGAGTTGAAGTATGACATCATGGAGAAGCAAGCGTATGCACTGGTTAGAGCAGTCAAAAGTTTCAGGCCATATTTGGTGGGCTCTCAGATAGTTGCATATGTGCCTCATGCAGCAGTCAAAGATATTTTTACTCAACAGGAGGTAACTGGAAGAAGATGCAGATGGATAAATAAATTGCAAGAGTTCAACATTGAAATACAGATCACAAAATTGGTAAGAGGACAAGGTTTGGCAAAATTGATGACACAGTCAAATCTAGAGGCATGCCAAGTGAATGTAGTACATAATGAAATTATAAATATGTCAGAATCTGAATGGTATAAGGACATAATACATTATTTGCAGAATTTGAATTGTCCTTCTCATCTCGGTGATGATCAGAAGAGGACCTTGAAGCTACATGTTATTAAATACATCATTGTTCAAGGAGAGTTGTATTGGAAAAATCTGGATGGTGTATTACTTAGATGTGTGAATGAAGATCAAGCTAAGGATATTCTGAGTGACATGCATAATGGAGTGTGTGGTGGACACTATGCTGCCCATACAACAGCCCACAAAATCCTCAGAGCTGGCTACTAGTGGCCAACTCTCTTCTCAGATGCACAAAGAATGGTAAGAAAATGTGATCCTTGCCAAAGGTTCTCAGGAAAGCTAAAATATGGAGGTGCATTGCCCCTTAAGACTGTAACTGTAGAAGCTCCATTTCAGCAATGGGGAATTGATTTTATAGGGGAAATCTCAGAAAAATCAAGTGGAGGGCACAGTTGGATTCTGGTTGCCACTGATTACTTCACTAAATGGATTGATGCCATTCCAACTAAAAAAGCTACAAGCAAAGTGGTGATGGATTTTATTCTAGAAAATATTATTATTAGATTTAGAGTACCAGCCAAATTGGTCATAGACAATGCAATGTGCTTCAGGTCTGGTGAGTTTATTGATTTTTGCAACAATTATGGAATTGATTTGTCTCATACATCACCATATCATCCACAAGGAAATGGTCAAGCAGAGTCAAGCAACAGGAGTCTCATGAAAATCATCAAGAGGGTGATAGATAAAAATAAGAGAGCTTGGGATTCAAAGCTAAAGTTGGCATCAGTGAAAAGAGCAATTGGAAGGTCACCTTTTGAAGTGGTATATGGTGCAGCAGCTAGGTTGCCTATGAATAACCTCCTACCAGTTTATAAATTCATCTAGGGGAATGAGGAGGAGATTGAGGACCCAATGACTGAAAGAATAAATCAGCTGGTTGCACTAGATGAAATCAGAAGAGAAGCACAGAAAACAAACATCAAGAAATAGCAAAGAGTGAAGTATCTGTTTGATAAAAGGGCTACAGAGAGAAGGTTTCAGATAGGTGACTTAGTGCTTATGTGGAATGCAAGAGGCCAGGATAAGGGCAAGCACGGTAAATTTGAGCCCTTATGGACTGGCCCATATCAAATTGGCAATGTCTATGAGAATGATTCTTACTTTCTCCAAGCCCTAAATGGTGAACTACTGGAATTGCCAATACACGGTAAATTCTTTAAAGCTTTTTTCACATAAATGAGTACCTTCTGTGCACACTGTAAACTAGATGTAAATATTTGTACATGCCTTGTATAGTCGGTCGTGTTTTGAGTTTTGTGTTTTGTCTGGTCTGCCCCGAAGTTGGTCCTCACTGCAGTCTTGCGCCTGCACGTCCCCAATCAGAGCCTGTGTTGGTAATCATTTATGTTTAGGGTTTCAAGCTTGAATGTTTGCAGGTTTTCTCTTTCAAACCCTGAATTTTTTGAGTCATGGGGTCTTGCATTGTTTTGTCTGTCCTGTTATTGGCCTTCTGTGGTAGGTTTCTGGTTATTAAGTATCATCCTCATGCTTTAGTGTTCGAAGGTTGACTAGCCTACGTGCAGTGTTTTAATGCCTTTTCCTGTCGCACTCATGAAAATTGTTAAGTTTTGTATGTTCAAAGTGGTCATGTATGTTATCGGGCTTGAGAAATCTTTGTCAGCCTCCAAAAAATGATAAAGAATTGAGTTATATGCATTTTAAATGCATTTCAGGATGCATGTACATTGGGGGAATCTTCCGCAAGATTCCAAGAATATGCCGCTGTTGTATATCGGGTTCGCTTGTATGTGTTTTGTTGTAAATCTTAATATACATTAGCTCCATGCAGTTGAAAGATACAAGGAAAAATATACAAAGGTGGAATATTCCTTGAAGATTCCCCGTTTGTATGTGAGAAGGTTTATATGTTTGACATACAAAGGTGCCAGTATGTTTTTGCTACAGTGCAGCGGGGAGATGCGTGTGGTGGGGCCCGCTGACAAACAAAGGGTGAATGTATGTCCGATATACAATCAAGTGTGCAAGCAAAATATACAAGAAGAGGGGAAACATGCCAGACTTCAAGGGTTTTTCAAATCCAATGGATAGGGGGTAGAGGTCCGTTGTATGTATATCGCATTTGTATGCGATATACAAGGAAACATACAATGAAGAAATATACATTCCAGACCCGAAGGAGAAGTCAGATGCAACAAATAATAATTTGAGGTGCGTGGATTGTATAAGGTGCTTGTATATGCTGATATACAAGCTGATGTGCAATGAAAAGGATACAGGCCGGACCCGAATAAATTTCTAATCTGCTTCACAAATATTTGGGGTCCGCCTTGTATATTAAGTTGTATGTATATGCATTTTGCATATACAAGGAGATTTTGAAAGGTGAACAGTGACGATTGTATATGCATTCTTTCTTGCATATACAATGGGCGAGAGGGCAAAATAGAAAGAGGAGAAGTCAGCGATGGAACAACAGAATGCTCACGTGGCATCTTTTGATTGATGGGCGACTTCTCGACATGTTTTGGGGCCGTTAATCTCAGCAATGGAATCATAATCAACGGCTAGGTTTTAAAGTTGCAGAGTTGGTCTTCCTTGCTTCCTCAGGCTTGTTTTGAGTAGGAGAACTCTATGAGCGCGATGCTGCAAATTTTTAAGGGGAGCTGTGGGTAGTTGTGCCATTAATGGCAGAGTTGCAGTGGTATGGGCCGGTGGTTGAACGGCCAACTACCAAGTTTATGACAAAAATCTTTGAACGACGGTACAGATCCTGAGCTCACCTGTCCTCTCCTTTGTTTTCCTCTGCTGCCTTCAATATTTTGGGTGCCATTCCTGGTGCAGTGTACTTGGCAGGATTTTAGGCTTGTCATGTAATTAATTTGTTGGATGTACAGTTTGGCTATATGAGGGGCAAACTGTGTCATTCATGGTTGTTGAAAACTGGACAATTTTTGGTGTTGTGATAAGATACAACTTCATTGGTGGCCCTGTTTTGGATGTTTTTGTGAGTTTATGAATCTCATGTTGAATGTTTAATGCATAAATTTACTGGTTTGATGTTGATTAACATGAGTAATGCTTCATTGCATGTGTTCTATTACTTGTCTCCAAATTGAATGTATTCTTCTTTTGAATCCAAACAGCTAAGGGGTGTCTAAGATTCTTGAATATAGATTTGCTATGTTGAATGCTTGGTCTTTTACTTCTGCTCAAGGAGTAGATTAAATGATTTAGGTTAAAGTGTTAAGAAGAATATATTGCAATAGGATCTCCTAAGTAGAGGTAACTGAATACTCAATTTTGGGAAGTATTTGTAAGGCAGATATTAAACAATCCCCTTGAAACTCAGTCATTAATATAGGTTTATGTGCACATTCACATGTGTATGTCTATTGACTCCGAGCCCTGAATAGGCACCGATTCAGTCTTGTATTGAGGTCACAACCAAAGTCCTAGTTTTGCATCCAAATACAAATCAAATTCAAACTTCATATACAAACCTTTAGGATATTAGAAGTAGTTTTAGGACCAAAATCCTCCGTCTACAACTGAATATAGGCCCCAAGCTAGCCCCTTTACACTTATCTTACAGTTTTGGTCTACCTAAGAGAGGATTTATCTGCTTTGTGTCAACATCCTAGTTAATACATAGATGCATTTCATAGATGTTGAGTAGGGAATACCCCCCTTGGTTCTGCAGAGCCTAAAGAAGAAGAGGAGATATTTATAGAGTCTATCTCCTATACTGTTGGCCCCTGGCCTGGGAATCCTGTTGATCAATGATGGCTACCTTGTAGGGATTACTGGGAATAAGCATCTAGTCTGGGAAAATAACCAACAGAAATTGGCGACTCCGTTGGGGAGTGCTTTGTGAAAGAACCCTGATTTTAAAAGAAAATAATTCCTAATTATAGGTGGCGACTTCGAACAAATCTCCCAACCGGTAAAGTAAAAATTTGTATGCAAGGGAGAAGATCCCTGTGTAATTCTCTGTCTAAAGAATTACCCAGAAAAATGATGTACAGGAAAAAGGGGACTGCTCAAGCCAGTCAAGAGGGTTCTCCCAGAAGTAATGATAATATTTAGGACAATCCTGGATCTTCAGAGCGGACAATACCCTATTTTTCAAACACTAAGGCTGAAATCCAAAATGTATATGAAAGATAGCAGGGTGTTAATTTGAGAATAAGGTCAGAGGTATTTCAGGAACGCCCTTTCTTGGATCCCAGTGATAGATTTGAAGAGGTTGAGTCTCCAAGGGATGAAGATAATGATGATCAGAATGGAATGGGACCATCCTCCTCTATGCCCATAGAGGAACAATTAGCTGAAGAAATCAAAAGCTTAAGAGCAGAATTAGAATATTTACAAGCTATGAAGATTAGAGATGAGATGAGACAGAAAGTGCAAGCTCTGAGAACTGCTCAGAATAATTAAGTTCCCACCCTTGAAAATGCAAATATGCAGAGAAACCAGCATAGAAATAATGAAGTTTAGGATCAACATGACGATCAGAGACAGAACACAAATAATGCTAGGATACCATTAAATAATGTACGAAATCAGAATGCAAACAGAAATGCCAATGCTAGTCAATTTGGTAGACAACTGATGCAGCTAGGTAGATTCAGGCAGTTAGTTTTTGATGGCATTACTGGTTACCCAAACCCTATTGAGAAACATGTGAGGCCGCAAGTGCCAAAGTTTTCAGGAAATAATACTATGTCAGGAGAAGACCACTTAAAAGCTTTTCAAAGTATCATGGGCAACTTTGAGGTTGAGCATGAAGATGTTTTCATGAAATTATTTAGGGAATACCCCCTTGGTTCTGCAGAGCCTAAAGAAGAAGAGGAGATATTTATAGAGTCTATCTCCTATACTGTTAGCCCCTGGCCCGGGAATCCTGTTGATCAATGATGGCTACCTTGTAGGGATTACTGTGAATAAGCATCCAGTCTGGGAAAATAACCAACAAGACCTAGATGTCATTAATATTTAAAGTCAAAATTACAAGTCTTGTAATTTTCTTCACAGACATCAATACCGACAAGAACAACATGGCTCCATTAATTCACATCACAAGATAACAATCCAATTTCAAATTGTAGCTAATTTTGCCTTATAAAAGACTTACAGATAGTGTATGTTCACACATAATCTTGTAACAAGTGTTTAATTAATAATGAATTAGCTATTATAAAAGACCTGCAAATAGTGTTTGCTCACACATGTTCCTGTAACAAATGTTTAACTGATAATAGATAAGTAAAACTTACTAGTTTCTATTGCAAATTCTTGAGCTTAAAAACCTTGCAGTGGAGTTTAATTGCTTAAATGAAAGAGCATGATAGTAAAATTGAGAATTTTACTTCTTCTTCTAAGTGTTAGTGTAAAAAAGAGAATAATGTTTTCAGATGCTTTTCGGGTAGTTTCTAATAACTACCATAACAATTTATTACAGCTAAGAAAATTGGCCTTTCTTGAAACAAAATCATGTATGTTTCTAGTGTATCTAAGGGAAGCGATAAGTGGAAATTTGCCACACAATCAAACTAGCATGACCTAAAAAGTATATAAATGGAGATTTTGATGCCTATAGATGAAAGAGAGTATGATGAGCATTAATAAAAGTTTAGATGCACATTTGAGACACCTTCTATGATAATGAAATTTGAAAGACCTTTAGGAGTTTTTTGTTGAAACTGCAAATAATAGCTTGTTTGGGGCATGCTAGCCAATTTTAAACCCTCAGATGAAAGAATAAGAGTAGAATATTTCTGAGCAAACATCTTGAAGGATTAGTCTGTAAGTAACTTGCATCATATAAAATTATTATTTAAGTTAATTAAAGTGGAAAATATAAGTTAATTAAAGTTAGGAAGAGAGTGGACCAACTTTGATCTTCTTTATTCTAATTATTATTTTAAATTAAATTTCTTTGAAATTTTTGAAAAATACTCTTTAACACTTTTGTCCTATAATGTTTGGGAGAGTTAAAAAATCAAGTAATAATAATCTATAATAAACCTAGAGTCAAATTGATAATCCCTTTAAAAGTAGAGTCTTTAATAATATCACGTGAAACTAATAATATCTGACTACTAATTAAAAAGGGAAAAAATATTCAGTTGACATTGTAATTTAAACGAGTAGCATGCAATTGTTAATAGTCCATCTTTTAAGAGTTTGAGTGGGGAATTTGGGGATCTTAGTTCACGATTTGTTTAGAGTTGGAGAGCATTGTGGCATTTTGGTATTTTAGAGGGAGGGATGATCTTGCCTTTTTTGTCTATGGGTTAGCTAATATGCTAGAGCCTAAATGGAAGGAGAAGCTTACTCCATCTATGCAACTCATAGATTTTCATCAAACAAATGTTAAGGTGGTGGCCTTGGAGGCAAAGAGTTGTAAAACTTATGTATGATTTCAATCAATAAGCAAAACATGTCAGGCTTTGTTTTAAGTATTTGGTTGTTTGAAGAGACCATAAGTTACTTTTAAGAAACTAGATTTTAGGGCAAGGAGTGGAATACTCTTACTCTATGGTCATATTCAAGGGGAGGAGTGTAATGTCCCCTTTTTGCAAGTCAAAATTATCCTTACCTTGCACACAATTTCAACTCACAAAAAGAGAACATTAGTATATATTTTTTATTTAAAGCCACATATAATAACATTGCCTTTATTCTTTCTATGATCAGATATCAACTCATAAATTAGTTCATCATTGATTTCTATTAATACATATTATTATTGAAATCACTATTATTCATCCATGATCATTTTCTATACATATCACTATTATGAATCCATAGCTACTTCAATGCATATCATTATTGCTAATCTTATGATTGCTTCAATGCACATTATCTTTCATTCTCATTTCACAAATTGATCTTATGATCACTATTCATATGCCTTGCATATCATTAACATTTCACATGCTACTTTCATGATCATCAATCAATATGCCTTGCATATTCTCTATCATGACATTTCACATGATCTATGATTTTCATCAATATACATTGCAATCTATTTATCTATTCATATGTCATTTGTTAACAACCTATGGGAGATTAGGGGAGAGTTACCGTTATCCACTATGGGGCTCTAATGTCTCTATCCTTAGACTCAATATGGTATCCTTAATACCTTAGAGTCAAGGCCTCTTGAGACTCCTCGGTACTCTGATGATGCCTTACATCAAGTAACCAAGGCCTATACATCACTGTCCTTGCACTATGGGTACCTTATACCTCATGTGACAAGGCCTCTATGTGAGAAGCATCCTTTTCATCATGGGTACCCTATACCTCATGTGACAAAGGCCTTAATATTACCCATGTGGCCTCTTGGTACTTTTCCTTTCACCTCTCATATGAGGTTAGCAAATCATGTATCATTGTACATAATTGTTTACAAGATAAATCACTTGAATTATTGCATACTAGATATTAAATGATTACAAGATAAATCACTTGAATTATTGCATACTAGATATTAAATGAAATATCATACCTTTGGCTTGGTCGATGGGTTGCTGATGTATAAATGCAGTGATTATTGTTTGTAATGGATTTTACCTTCAATGTGGTAATCGCTGATGACATTGATGACTGATGCTATCTATCCCTTTGAACAATCAATGGTATGATGCAATGTTTCAATGTTTGATGATTGATGTTATCATGGATGCTCATACCCCGGCTACGACTGGTAATTTTTATCGTTGTTCTCTTCCTTTTGGATATTAATTACTGATATAAATCTTCTAAGGATTACTTTTGATCTGTTGTCATAGATAGCCCACGAACTTGTTTAATGGTCCTGATGAGGTGATAAGATGTGATGGAACGATTATATGCTGTGTGATGATGATTTCTGTTTGTAGATGCTTGATATTCAAAATGCTTGTTTTGACTGGTTAATTCTTGTGTTTGATTATTCGATTGATTGATAAGTGATTCCTTCTTCCCCCTTTTATGAGTGATTGTTGATGCTATTTATACCTTAGATTCATCTCTTTCCTCTAAAGTCACCATTTTATGTGACACCTCCTCATGAACGCTAATATCCCTTAACTAATCGACAGCTTGAAATTGTCTTTATTAGCGATGTCGCCAAGTATTATTCATCGCTTGTCACTATATTGGGTGAATGTTTAACGGATCACACTCTTTAGACCAGTCTTTTTGCTTTATGCAATCATCGGATATGATCGTTGTTTCTTGCATCGTATGGGTCTTTCATCGATGATCTTGAAGGAGGTTTATAATTGGAACCAGCTATGTGCATATATATATCATATTTGCGCTCTGATCCTAAATACAGTGGAAGACTCCCAAATATCACTTTGGCATCAATTGGAATTTATATGGTGTGGGGACGATCACTAAGGAACAATGATTGCATCAACTAGCATATCTATTGTAAGAGCCGGTTGAGGAGAGGATAACTCATAGTGAGCGCTAACTTCGTAATACTTACTGCTTGGTCGCTGCCATGTCTTAGTCTTGGGTATGATTCCTTATGGAATTGTTATATATATAAATATAAATATTATTATTTTACAATCGTTTGTTATATTGTAATTATAATAAAATTATTAATATTTTAATAATAATAATAATAATATATTAGATTAGATTAGAATATTAATAATGTAATATTTAACTTAATATTTTATTATATTTAGCCTTTATTATTTAATGTAATATTATTTGATTCAATATGGACATTCATATGAGTAATACATAATCATTTTAATTGTAGATATAGGGGCATGACAGTCCTCCCCACTCGAGATTGCTTGTCCTCAAGCAATCACAACGAGTTCTTTCATTACCTTGTACTTTTTTATGTCAACTTTCTGATGTGACGAAATCGTGGTTTGATCCGGAGTGAATTCAAAGTATATGCAAGCAATACATAAGACATGAAGCATACATGTAACACGCAAGTATTCACATGAAAAGTATACACATGAGTACAAGTCAGTCAGGAAGTGTGCTTCCAAACATGCATAAGTCATGTAGTATTCACTTGAATACAACTGCAAAGACATAGAGCATACAACCTCAAGTCATAGAATATACAAGTCATGCAATCACATTCAAATACAAGTCATAGAACATACACTCGAATACAAATGCAAATCACAGAGTGCTCACTCGAAAACTAATTTCAAGTTAAAGAGTGCACACTTACATACAAATACAATCAGAAAGTATAAACTTGTATATACATACAATCATGGATCATACATTTGAATACAACTTGAATACAAATACAATCATAGAGTATACAATAGAGTATACACTCAAATGCAAAATACAAGTCAGAGAACACACTCAAATATAGTTACAAAGTCATGCAATTTGTAGAGTATGCACCTGCATACAAATCATGCAAATACAAATCATAGAGTATTTATTGAATACAGATGTAAGTCATAGAGTATACACCAAGGCATAGAGGATACACTTAAATGCAAAAGTATGTACTCAAATATAATTACAATCACATAGAGCATACATATACAAGTACGATCATAGAATATACCAACACAATCACAAATTTATATACTCAACCATACAATTTCAGCCATATATACAAAGCAGAGTATACACTTGAATACAGAGTCATAACACTCAATTCAATTCATACAAGTCACAGAATCATAAAGTATACACTCAATTCTTAGAGTACAACCCATAGAGTATACATTCAACTACAAGGCAATTCACAAAGTATGCACTCAATACAATCACAAGTATATACTCAAATATAAATACAATTCATACTCAAATATAGTCGTAGAGTATACACTCAAGTCCAATTACAAGGCATGGAGTATATATTCAAATACAAACAAAATACAATTATAAGTATGCACTCAAATATAATTACAAGTTATAAGTACAAAGTTATAGAACATCCACTTGAGCACATACTTGAATATGATTGCAAAGTCATACAATTGCAAGTTACAGATCATACACTCAAGGTATACATTCAGCCTAAAGTCATAGGGTATGCAAACAAAATCATAGAGTTATGCACTTAAATATAGAGCATACACTTAGAACTCAAATACAATTACAGTCCTAAGCATACACTTAAATGCAATACAAAACATAGAGTAAACACTGAAATACAATTACAAGCATGAAGTATACACTCAAATGCAATACCAAACATAGAGTATACACTCAAAATTTCAACCGCAATAGTAGAGTATATACTCAAATGCAATTACAACCATGGAATACACATTCGAATACAAGTACCAGTCATGAATAAGTCATACATTCGAATACAAATGCGAGTCAGGGAGCATACATTCAAATGCGAATATAAGTTCATACAATTATAACTTTGTAGAGCATATGTTCAAATACAAATCATAGAGTATAAATCATAGAATATACACTTGCATACAAGTCAGAGAATGTACACTTGAATTGAATAGAGCATACACTTGAATCGTACAAGTCATAGAGTATAAGTCATACAAATACAAGTCATAGAGTATTCACTTAAACACAGAGTCATAGAGTATACATACAATTATAGAATATACACTTAATTACCAAAACACCCATAGAGCATAAATTCAAGTACAATCATAGAGCACACATTTGTATTCAAATCATGCAAATACAAATAAAGTCTATACATTTTCATACAAATACACTCAACAAAGCATACACATAAAACATATATGTTGAGAATATAAATCAGATATGAGAGACACACATTCACCAACCTAAGCAAGCATACCAATAGGAAGCATACAAGTATGAAGCAATACATGAAAATACCTAAGAAGCGTAATTACACACAAAAGTACACATAAACACACATAGATAGGAAGCATGAAGTAAAATACGTGAACACACACACATGAACACAGACAGAAAGTACAAGAATAAATGTAGAGACACATGGAGAGCATACAAGTAAGGTAATGAAGTAAAACATGCAAGGTAGGAATCATATAAATCTTATAATATCCTTGATTTCTCCTCCTTTGCTTTCATATTTAGTTCCTGCAATCACCGATGTTAACAACATATGTAATCAAATAATAATGATGATTACTTATTATTCACAGGATGGCAGGATGACTTCTCTGATACCACTTGTAATGTCCCCTTTTTGCAAGTCAAAATTATCCTTACCTTGCACACAATTTCAACTCACAAAAAGAGAACATTAGTATATATTTTTCATTTAAAGCCACATATAATAACATTGCCTTTATTCTTTCTATGATCAGATATCAACTCATAACTTAGTTCATCATTGATTTCTATCAATACATATTATTATGCAAATCACTATTATTCATCTATGATCATTTTCTATGCATATCACTATTATGAATCCATAGCTACTTTCAATGCATATCATTATTGCTAATCTAATGATTGCTTCAATGCACATTATCTTTCATTCTCATTTCACAAATTGATCTTATGATCACTATTCATATGCCTTACATATCATTAACATTTCACATGCTACTTTCATGATCATCAATCAATATGCCTTGCATATTCTCTATCATGACATTTCACATGATCTATGATTTTCATCAATATACATTGCAATCTATTTATCTATTCATATGTCATTTGTTAACAACCTATGGGAGATTAGGGGAGAGTTACCGTTATCCACTATGGGGCTCTAATGTCTCTATCCTTAGACTCAACATGGTATCCTTAATACCTTAGAGTCAAGGCCTCTTGAGACTCCTTAGTACTCTGATGATGCCTTACATCAAGTAACCAAGGCCTATACATCATTGTCCTTGCACTATGGGTACCTTATACCTCATGTGACAAGGCCTCTATGTGATAAGCATCCTTTGCATCATGGGTACCTTATACCTCATGTGACAAAGGCCTTAATATTACCCATGTGGCCTCTTGGTACTTTTCCTTTCACCTCTCATATGAGGTTAGCAAATCACGTATCATTGTACATAATTGTTTACAAGATAAATCACTTAAATTATTGCATACTAGATATTAAATGATTACAAGATAAATCACTTGAATTATTGCATACTAGATATTAAATGAAATATCATACCTTTGGCTTGGTCGAGGGGTTGCTGATGTATAAATGCAGTGATTATTGTTTGTAATGGATTTTACCTTCAATGTGGTAATCGCTGATGACATTGATGACTGATGCTATCTATCCCTTTGAACAATCAATGGTATGATGCAATGTTTCAATGTTTGATGATTGATGTTATCGTGGATGCTCATACCCCGGCTACGACTGGTAATTTTTATCGCTGTTCTCTTCCTTTTGGATATTAATTGCTGATATAAATCTTCCAAGGATTACTTTCGATCTGCTGTCATAGATAGCCCACGAACTTGTTTAATGGTGCCGATGAGGTGATAAGATGTGATGGAATGATTATATGCTGTGTGATGATGATTTCTGTTTGTAGATGCTTGATATTCCAAATGCTTGTTTTGACTGGTTAATTCTTGTGTTTGATTATTCGATTGATTGATAAGTGATTCCTTCTTCCCCCTTTTATGAGTGATGGTTGATGCTATTTATACCTTAGATTCATCTCTTTCCTCTAAAGTCACCACTTTATGTGACACCTCCTCATGAACGCTAATATCCCTTAACTAATCGACAGCTTGAAATTGTCTTTATTAGTGATGTCGCTAAGTATTATTCATCGCTTGTCACTATATTGGGTGAATGTTTAACGGATCACACTCTTTAGACCGGTCTTGTTGCTTTATGCAATCATCGGATATGATCGTTGTTTCTTGCATCGTATGGGTCTTTCATCAATGGTCTCGAAGGAGGTTTATAATTGGAACCAGCTATGTACATATATATCATATTTGCGCTCTGATCCTAAATACAGTGGAAGACTCCCAAATATCACTTTGGCATCAATTGGAATTTATATGGTGTGGGGACGATCACTAAGGAACAATGATTGCATCAACTAGCATATCTATTGTAAGAGTCGGTTCAGGAGAGGATAACTCATAGTGAGCGCCAACTTCATAATACTTATTGCCTGGTCGCTGCCATGTCTTAGTCTTGGGTTTGATTCCTTATGGAATTGTTATATATATATAAATATAAATATTATTATTTTACAATCGTTATTTATATTGTAATTATAATAAAATTATTAATATTCTATTATTAATAATAATAATATATTAGATTAGATTAGAATATTAATAATGTAATATTTAACTTAATATTTTAATATATTTAGTCTTTATTATTCAATGTAAGATTATTTGATTCAATATGGACATTCATATGAGTAATACATAATCATTTTAATTGTAGATATAGGGGCATGACAAGGAGAATAGTTGGGATGTCAAAAATATTGTGGGGATGATGAGAATAACATGCTTTTGAGGAGATTGTTAAAAATAGGTCGATGTTCTGAATAGAGTTTTGGGATGAATTTAATTGTTTAATCTAATACATGTCTTTCATTCAACATATAAAGAATCCGAACATGGTCACTGTTGTTGGCATTGTTATATGATTGGGCTCCATTAATTCACATCACAAGATAACAATCCAATTTCAAATTGTAGCTAATTTTGCCTTATAAAAGACTTACAAATAGTGTATGTTCACACATAGTCCTATAACAAGTGTTTAACTGATAACGAATTAGTTATTATAAAAGACTTGCAAATAGTGTATGCTCATAGATGGTCCTATAACAAGTGTTCAATTGCTAATAGACAAGTAAAACTTACCAATTTCTATTACAAAATCTTGAGCTTAAAAACCTTGTAGTTGAATTTAATTGCTTAAATGAAAGAGCATGATAGTAAAATTGAAAAATTTACTTCTTCTAAGTGTTAGTGTCAAAAAGAGAATAATAGTTTTTAGATGCTTTTCGGGTAGTTTCCACTAACTACCATAATAATTTATTACAGCTAAGAATATTGGCCTTTCTTGAAACAAAATCTTGTATGTTTCTAGTGTAGAAGGGAAGAGAAGTGGAAATTTGCCACACAATCAAACTACCATGACCTAAAAAGTATATAAATGGATATTCTGATGCTTATAGATGAAAGAAAGTATGTCAGGCATTTATAATAGTTTAGATGTACATTTGGGACACCTCTTATGATAATGAAATTTGAAAGACATTTAGGAGTTTTTTGTTGAAACTACAAATAATAGCTTGTTCGGGGCATGCTAGCCAATTTTAAACCCTCAGATGAAACAATATAAGTAGATTATTTCCAAGCAAACATCTTGAAGAATTAGTTTGTAACTAACTTGCATCATATAAAATTATTATTTAAGTTAATAAAAGTGGAAAATATAAGTTAATTACAATTAACTAAGAATATTGGCCTTTCTTGAAACCAAATCTTGTATGTTTCCAGTGTAGAAGGGAAGAGAAGTGAAAATTTGCCACACAATCAAACTACCATGACCTAATTTAAGTATATGAATGGAGATTTTGATCCCTACAGATGAAAGAGAGTATGTAGGGCATTTATAATAGTTTATATGCACATTTGGGGCACCTCCTATGGTGATGAAATTCGAAAGACCTTTAGGAATTTTTTGTTGAAATTGTAAATAATAGCTTGTTTGGGGCATGCTAGCCAATTTTAAACTCTCAGATGAAAGAATAAGAGTAGAATATTTATGGGCAAACATCTTGAAGGATCAGTCTGTAAGTAACTTGTATCATATAAAATTATTATTTAAGTTAGTAAAAGTGGAAAATATAAGTTAATTAAAGTTAGGAAGAGAGTGGACCAACTTTGATCTTCTTTATTCTAATTATTATTTTAAATTAAATTTCTTTAAAATTTTTGAAAAATATTTTTTAACACTTTTTCCCTACAATGTTTGGGAGAGTAAAAAGCCAAGTAATAATAATCTATAATAAACCTAGTCAAATTAATCATCTCTTTAAAAGTAGAGAGTCTTTAATAATATCATGTGAAACTAATAATATATGACTACTACTTTATATATATATATATATATATATATATATATATATATATATATATATAGTTGACATTGTAACTTAAACGAGTAGCATGCAATTGTTAATAGTCCATCTTTTAAGAGTTTGAGTGGGGAATCTGGGGATCTTAGTTCAAGATTTGTTTAGAGTTGGAGAGCATTGTGGTAGTTGGGTATTTTTAGAGGGAAGGACGATCTTGCCTTTTATGTCTGTGGGTTAGCTAACATGCCAAAGCCTAAATGGAAGGAGAAGCTTAGTCTGTCTATGCAACTCATAGATTTTTATCAAACAAATGTTAAGGTGGTGGCCTTAGAGCCAAAGTGCTGTAAAATTTATATATGGTTTCAATCAATAAGAAAAACATGCCATGATTTATTTTAAGTATTTGGCTGCTGGAAGAGACCATAAGTTCCTTTTAAGAAACTAGATTTTAGGGCAAGGAGCATAATACTCTTACTCTCTAGTCATATTCAAGGGGAGGAGAATAGCTGGGATGCAAAAAATATTGTGGGGATGATGAGAATAACATGCTTTAGAGGAGATTGGTAAAAATAGGCCGATGTTCCGAATAGAGTTTTGGGATGAATTTAATTGTTTAAGCTAATACTTGTCTTTCATTCAACATATAGAGAATCCAAACATGGTCATTGTTGTTGGCATTGTTATTGATTGGGCAAGAGAATGTTGGATGGTCAATCTAATTGAAATCATAAACATTTTAATTTTAATGTTGGAGAGGTAGAGAGATAGAGAGATAAAGAGGTGTATATATATATATATATATATGATAGAGAGAGAGAGAAAGGACATTTATAGCATTTCGGAAGTCCAAAAAATGGAAATAATGCTTAACATCAGCTATTGTTCAAATCTCCCCTTGTTTCACTACCATCCTAGCAACATATGATCAATGTTTTCAAGCATTCTGTAGGAGTGAATTGTTGCTATACCAACCATTCCAAAAAAATCAAAATTATATCACTTCATTACAACAAGATGAGAGAGAGAGAGAGAGAGAGAGAGAGAGAGAGAGAGAGAGAGAGAGAGAGAGAGAGTTGGGGGCCTAGTATTAAACCACTCCCCTCGCTTTTTTTAAATATAGCATGCTTTTTTTTTTTCTTTGACAAAATACAAATTTTGGGGCATTGATATTTTTTTAATACATTTTTCCCTTCTCTATAGGTATTTGTCAGTTTTCCACCAGGGTTGTTCCTTGGATGGATTTTGAAAAAATGGCATGCATTCTATGTCATATGACATAGAATGCATGCCAATCTTGAGGTCTTGATATCAATCCCATATCATCTACAACTTCAAACAAATCAAAAGTTTTCCCCTTCAAATTTAATATTTATAGACAATTAAGAATTCTCAATCTAAAAATATAGCATGTCTAAATTTAATCCATTTGAGCTCCAAACTATGCAAAGGTGTGAAATTATAAAAGTAATTGTTAGAAATGAAGGCAACAACTACCCAAATGGAAATCTGATTACACTATGTTTATGATCTTAAAGCATTGTAATATTAATAGAGATTACATATGGAAATGAAATTACAATACAAGAACAAACACCATAGAAAAATAAACCATATCAACACCAGATACAACGTGGAGAAAACCCTTTCGGGTAAAAAACTCCACCAAGAAAAGAGGTTCAAGTTGTATTATCTTCAAATATGAGATTACAATACATGCACTTCCTCTGTTTCTTCAATCTTCAATCCTACAGAACCTATGTACAAAAAATTGTGATATGCAACACATAAATGGTATTGTACTTGAAGAAGTATTGCACTTCCAAAACTATGCATCCACTTTCTCTCACCTTGGATACTCCAACATGCAACATTAAATGACCTCTTACAAGCTCATGACACTTGTCAATAGTCAACCATGCAGACTTGGGCACCCGTGGACAAGAATAATCACTTACAGGGTAATAAGTGTTGTCATAACCGTCATAGATTCTGTCATAACACCCCCATCTTCTCAATATGGGCGCCTAGAGCCAAGAATAACAACTTACAACTCATAAATATCCATCATAAGTTGTCATATTGTCATAGAATCTTATGACAACTCATAGCTATCATATATTCTCTTACAACCACTTATCAACTTTATGACGTTTGTAATACATACCAAAAATAACTGATTCCTCCAAGGTGGCACCTACCGTCAATTACTCTTGATATTTACAACTACTATCTGTAAATGCTACTCCATAACTACCGCTAGTAAATCTGGAACTTACCAATGTAGTAACTCCGTAATTACTGTCCTTGATAATTAATGTTTACCACTACTGGTGAAACTTATACATCCCTTATGGGTGATTTATAAATAATATTAGAAATAATAATTACAAGGATTTACAAAGTTAATGGCACCTAAATCCCAATAATAATTATAATACATGATTTAAGTGGTGGCCACTCTTAATCAATCTTTGTATCATGTGACGTCCCATGAGAGGATACATGATGGTAGGCTAGATGACAAATAAACATGATGTAGGTATATTTGCAATAGAATGCCTATTAAATGTAGGTGTCAAGATGTGAAATATGAGGTTCGTTATAAACAAACATACATGCTTCAAATAATATACATAGGTGGCGACTAATCGCAGGTAATTGAATCTAGGTGTGGTGCATGGAAAATAATCTAAAAAGGAGATTCTTGCAAATAAAGACAACACACCAAACATGGGAGCACACACATCTGAAGTAGCTACTAAGAAAAGCATAGGGATTTTGAAATCCATTAAGATTATGCAAATTAGTTCATGACACTGAAGAAAACAAAAAATGACATGGGCCATAGGGATACAAGACTTTCATCAATCACTTAAAGATATAACAATTGAACTTCCACAACTCTTGCAAAGAAATGTCATGCTCTTCTTGCATCAGAAGCAATTATTAAGCAAATTCCTCAACTTCTTGGTCTTCGTCTAAACAAGTCAAATTCAAAACTCAAAGCCCACGTAAACAATCCCTTCACTCCATGTTATTCCATTCCCCCTTAAATAAATGTAAACATTTAGTTTAATTGTCATATATGTTTATTTGATTATTATAAATACATTTTATACGAAAATATTGAAGAAACATGAAATATTTACAAAATAAAATCAACGATGGTTGATTGTGAAAATGAAATCTACCAATACTCTTTCAATTTCGACGTACCCATTGCACACTAAGGTATGATTGCTAGTAAGATATTACACTGAAGTAGACACAAAACTAAATGCTAAATGTGAAATGGGATGGATATGCTAATTTCCTTATTACACCTTTTAAATGTCAACAAATCCTTTAAATTTAAAATCTTTCGTTCAAAAGTGAAAAAAAAATCTTACCAAGGGCAGATATCTTTACCACGAAATCCCTTAAAGTTGAAGTTGGTCTTTCGAAAAACCTTTGAAGGAAACGGTGTTTACTTTCACGGCCATAAGCTTTCACGGCTTAGAACTACTAAAAACTGTCTCGATTAAGTAGGTTGTGAAGTTTAACACGGTTTTGTCTATACGAGCTCTGCACATATTCGAGCGATTTCATACTTTGCTCACAATAATTCTTTTCCAGACCATTTCCAGGTAATTTGCTTTCTTCCCGTTTATAAAAAGAAAGGAAGGCTCATTTAACGCTAATTGTTATTCGAACTTTATTTCTTGTTCTGGCTGCTCGTGTGTGTTTGTTTTTTAAAAAATTGTTAAAGTTTTCATGCTTTACAAAGCATGATATCTTGAATCTAGTTCATCATTACTATTCATCATTACTAATGGTTAGCGCCTCGAAGAAGCACATTATGTGCAGCAGTGTCTTAGCTGGGCCTCTTAAATCAAAGCATCTTTAGAAAAAATAGTTTACCCTATAGGGTGGGTTTTGGTTTGGATTTTGCTTGGCTAAATAAATAATGACAGTAACCCCAAACAGAGGTAATTATGGAAAATGTTATGGACTAGCCTGGATTGGATTCCGAGACCATCAGATTAGCATACTTGGCGCTTTATTACTAAGCTAACGGCCCCTTTGCGGCAGGGAAAACTTCAATGATGAAAAAAAATGTATATGCAGTGAGTGGTACCTAAAATGTAGGTGGATCAATTGAGTTTGAAAAATACAAAAATATATGTATTGTAAGTTAATTTTTGAGTTCTCAAAAAATATGAAAATACATATTGTAGGTCAATCAGTTAAATTTAAAATATATAAAATAAAATATATATGCGTTATAGGCTAATTTTGTGAATGCTCAAAATAATATGAAAGATACATGTAGTTGAGTCTTTGAGTGCTCAAAACATGCGAAAATATATGTTTAGGCGATTTCTGTGGGCTCAACAAATGCGAAATATGTCTATTGCAGGCAAAATTTGGGGAAGATTATAGAATTTTCTACTAGTACATGTATTTATTTACTAATTTAAGAAGTTTATGTAAGTTTCATTGGAAAACTCGTCTATTGAATGATCCTATTGAGTTTGTAAAATTGGCTCGACGGTCCCAATTGGGGTATAGTGGACTTATGAAAAATGTTATCCAGGACACCGAACTTTCTTATATTCTATACAATATCTGCGAGTTGTGCTTTTCTTTAAAGATTGTGAGTTTTCAACACCTGGAGTATCATAAAACTCAAGTAGTCCTGAAAGTCATAGCAAGAAATGTACAAGGTGCTGAATGAATACATATAGGAAATCCAACATTGAAATGCACCTCCCAGTTATACATCATATGCACACACCTCTTGTAATATCCCCCTTAGGATATTCTCTAAAATTCTGAATCTTGCTCAAACTTTGATTTTTATTGTGTTGACATTTCGTCAAACACTTGGCATGTTTGCTGGTGCATATCTGATTTTTCAAGTTTCTAGTGTTTAAATGGTTGTTTGAATGATGGTTTATGATATAACTCTTATGCAAATTCAGTCTATCAACACATGAGCATTTCTATAAGCATTTTGCATGGATAGACCAAGAAAGGAACAACCATAAATTGATATAAATTTAACAAATAGTGGGCAGCCTTCTATGTATAAGTTGCATTAAGAGAAATGAACAATATAACTGCTGTAACAATACTATGCACCCAGCCGATGTAGAAATATATCATAGAATAGTGTGCACCTTTAAATATCAATATTCAAATTGAAGATTTCAATATCTTTCCACCTGTTTGTATTCAGAGTACATAGAAAATCATATCATAACCAAATGACATACCAACTGAATAATATAATGCTTGCTGTAGCCAGTAGTGAGCTCAAACTTTCTTAAGATTTATCTGTGGCAGATCACTGTAACAAATCACTGTTCACGCCACTGTAGCAGCCATAACAATTTCAGATCTGCAACAAATATTCTTGAAACACTTGAATAATTTCTGTATTTCTTCCTCCAGTTAAGCACAATTTGACTCCTGTATGAAGCCAACTCTCTGGCAATGATTCAGCTGATCTTTCACAGCTTCAAGATTGTACAAACAATGAAGAGTTTTCGTTCTCTAATGCTGATATGAAGACAATCTGTTGAAACCCTTGGTCTCATGCACAGACTTTAAGAAATTCTTCAAAGCAAAGTCAAATGATCATTCAATAATGAGTTTGATTTGCTTTTTGAAACTTTTTATAACTTCTCCAAATGAAGTGTATTTAATTTGCTTTTGAAGTCCACTTTAGGTTTTTAATAAAAACTTTATTATAAGTCTCATAAATAGGTGCTCCAATCCATGAAATATTAAATGTACTTTAAGTGATTTTAATGATGGGTCATGGCCCCATTGAATATAAAGTGACTTCAAAAACTTTATAATATAACTTCACTTGAGCACTTTAATCCATGACTTTATTATTTGATTTTAATATCATTAAATGACCCCCCTATAATAATAATTAATTATTATTAAATATTACCTTTAATAATAATTAAAAATCACTTATCTCCATAATTAGACATCATTTCTCAGTTCTGTCTGAACTTAGGGTTTCACCATGACACCCTCTATGCATCCAACCATCTTACCAAAAATAGTAGAGGTCCATCTCTATCAACCTCAGTTGGCTAAAAATAGCAAGAGCCTCCAATACAGGACCAGAGACCTCTAAACAACCTTATCACCAGTTGAAACTGGGGAACAACACTGAAATCACCACATGACCAGATACCCTACTATAAATAGAAACTTTGGAAAGATAACTTACTATAAATAGTAAGTGTGTAGAACTAAGTCCAACGAAGGTCAACCCCGAATCAGATATAGCACTGAAGAGAAGTAATGTCATCATAGACCAAGTAACTGCCTCTGAAGACCCTCTATCCATATCTATTAGCCTACGAGGGTCAGATAATAGGCTAATTCCCTCGAACCTTGATGCTCACAAAAAATGGGGACATTTTACCTCTTGTTAAATTATCCTTTCCGAAACATGCTGGATTGGACAAACAACTACAGGCCAATGCTATGTTGGTGTTGTTGTTGTACTCTCGAACATCTATTGAAATGTGATATATCCCTAGCCTTATCATAGTTAGATTATATTGAAGTGTCATTAGTAATGAGGAAGGATTTATGCATTAGTAAATGATTTGCTTCCAATATTGAATTTTCTGATAATTATCTGGCAGAAGTACTTATATTGGATAATAAAGGCTACATGTCAAGATATATTGTTTTCTCTCCGAGGAGATTAAAAGCGGATCTCTGAAGCATATTTTGGGTGAATTTGTTTAGTCTTCTTAAAACATTAAAAGATGTCTTGTTGCAGTATCTTTGCTTTGTGTAAAGACTGGCATGCCTTAATATCAGACTAACCATCTGACTGCTGTTAGTTGAAATAGGCGGCAATTTTGTCAAGAATTGGAGAGGATTTATGAGATCACTGTATTGAAAGCAATGCTTAAATTTGAAAGGAAAAGCTAAATGCCGACACCCTTTTGTTTTGGATCCACTGTGAGATTAAGAGCAGATCTAGTAAGCATGCAAGAGCTGAATGCATCCACCATATTGTCTAGTAAAACTGTAAATACTAAGACACCTTTCCCTTGTAGGTTATTTATGAAATATTTCCATTCTGCAATTTTAATTATGCATCTAACTAATGTAGAAATTCAGGACTTGTATTGACCATAGTTCTGCTCCACAAAAAATTGCACTCTGTTATACTGCGAAGCTAATGTTCATTTTCTCAGCACTGAGGAATGCATTTTTCTGCTCTACTGGGTCCCAATCTGCAGTGAAGAAAATTTTCAATACACTTTTTGTATGTCACTTTGATTGATGGAGACCAATATTTTCATTCAGTCTGTATAAAAAAAAAATCAAAATAACGTTTATAAATTTATAAACTTAAAAAAAAAGTTTATAACTTTATATAGTTTATAAAATAGTTTATATTTATATAATAAATTTATTACTATTTTTTTAAGTTTATAAATTTATAAACGATATATATATTAAACTAATTAAATTTATAATAAATTTATTATATAAATATAAACTAATTTTTTAAGTTTATAAATTTATAAACGATGTTTTGATTTTTTAAAATTTTTTTAAGACTGAATGAATGAATGAAAGATTTTAATAATGTCCCTGAGACCAAGCAGTCTATGGGACCAAGAGCTGCAGCCCTAAGTCATTTTCAAACTCTTTTCATGGACCTTCTACTATAAATGAATGAAGAGGATAGTGTAAATGTTACGGAGGAGTGGCTGACACGGGACTGAAGGTGAAGGCTGTGCAGTTGAAGAAGTTGAATATTGTCATTCTTTTTATTTATTTTCTTCTCTGATTTTGCTTTGCCTGTTTCTGAGGAAAAGGTAATGAGGATTTGAAACTCACACGAATTTATTAAAAGAAAACTTACATAGCTTAACTATGATTTGAAAAATGAGTTTTTTTTTTTTCTGGGTCCTGAATTTAAAAAAAATATATGTTTTTTAATTTTCCTGCACCTGGTTTAGTCACGGGTACACCCAGGGCATGCCCCAGGCCTGGGTATGTCTCCTGGCCCTGTGCATTGGTTTGGTTCAAGTACATCCAGGGATCTGGATGCACCCAGTAACATAGTTAAAAGTGAAAAGTATTTCAAACACTTTAACTTGTTTAAATGATACTAATAGTAGTATCTGGTGATTGCAGTGGCAGCAGAAAGGAGTCATGGGCGAAGACAGATCTTTTAATAGCATTGAAGTGGACAGACTATTTATTGGAGCTGGATGCAACAGAATTGTTAATACAGTTGCCTGGGGTCCATCTGGCTTGGTTGCTTTTGGTGCTCACAATGCAGTTGCGATATTTCAGCCACAGGTCATTTGAATCTTTACATTCTTGACCCTTCTAAATATAATTACTTTGCAAAATTGTAAGTACCAGGAAAAAGGAGATCATAACATTTTCAAACTCATCGAAATCTCTTTCTTTTCACTAATTAGAATCTTGAGAATGTAAATGATAAGTAGAAACTTCCAGTTGGGTCATGTGTTGTTAATTTAAGACTCTTTGAGATTGCCTTTGGCTTTATTTTATATCCCTCATGGACCTGGATTCACAAATTGCTCTAATTGTCACTCTTTTGTGTATTATTTACTCAGGGTCTGCTAATAAAGATTGGATGTTGTACATTGTAGGCAGCCAGAATATTGACTACACTTCCAGGTCATAAAGACATTGTAAACTGTGTGGAATGGCTTCCCCGGAATAAGGATATTTGCAAAGGTGGTAATTATCTCAACCACGGAGTTTCTAAGATTTCAAATATGGTGTATGTAACTTGGTAGGGTTTTAAATCTCAAGTAGACTTGTGTACTTTATGGCTTAGTTACAGAGTGCATAATGTAAGTTTGATGACAGTGTGAGGTTGATTTATATTTTAGGGTTGATTATGCATTCTACTATTATTACTTATTTATGTACCATTTGAAATTTAGAAGCATAGCCCTATGGAACCATAGAAAATTTAACGAATTTATTAAAGGCTGAAGTAGGCCCAGAAGAGGTTATATTATTGTATAAATGCACATATCCCTATGCTTTGACTGGCAGATGGATATACCGTAGCATAAGTGGTGCATTCTTGTCATTAGGAAGCTCACTTTAAGGCACTTGTAGGGTAATGGTAAAACTCTGAATTATATTAACAATAGAGCAAAGCTCTATATAAAGAATTACAAGGAGATGTTTCTAAAATATAAAATACAAATGTTTCTAAAGAAACTAAAGCTATCTAAATAACGGAAATAGAAACAATCTAATATTACATTATTGACCATTAAATAAACTAAGTAAATATTATTTTAATACCCTCCCTTAATGGTCAATCTATCAACTACACCAAGGTGCCCCCTAAATTTGACAAACTTATCCGGGCTCAGAGACTTGGTGAGAATATCTGCAGTCTAGTCCTCAGTTGGAACATACTGCAACACCACTAATCTATCTTCGACAAGCTGGCGAATGAAATGACAATGAAGTTCAACATGCTTGGTCTATTCATGGAAGACTGGATTTTTGGCAAGTTTCAACACCCCTTGATTGTCACAGTACAAGGGTGAAGGCCCTACTTGAGACATTTGCATGTCAGAAAGCATCCTTCGAAGCCAAACTGCCTCACAAGCTGCTTTAACAGTTCTCCGATATTCAGCTTTAGTCGAGGAAAGAGCCACTACCTGCTGCTTCTTGCTGGTCCATGTAACTGCACCTGTACCCAAACTGAAAACATACCTAGAAGTAGACTTCTTGCCATCAACAGAACTTGCCCAATCTGAGTCTGTAAAGCCAATCAGCTTAGGATCTTTGCACCTTCCATACAGAATTCCGAAGTCGGAAGTGCCTTTCACATATCTCAGCACACGCTTCGCTGCAACCCAATGTTCAGCTTTAGGGTCTGTCATGAAGCGAGAGATGTAGCTCACTGCAAAACTAAGATCAGATCTAGTGGCAGTGAGATAAATGAGGCTGCCCACTAGTTCCCTGAACGTTGATTCATTCTCCACAGGTGAATCTGATTTGGCTGAGAGTTTCAGCCCTTTCTCCATAGTTGTAGATGCAGGTTTGCAATCATTCATTCGGAACTTATCAAGTAGACTTCGAGCATACTTGGACTGAGAGATAAAGATGCTACTATCTATTTGCCAAACCTCAACACCTAGGCAATAATGCAAAAGTCTCAAATCTGTCATGTCAAATGATTGACCGAGATTATGTTTGATCTCCCCAATCAGATGTTCCGAGCTGCCAATAATGATCAGGTCATCAACATAGACAACAATCAAAAGAATATCATCACCAGACTGTTTGACATACAGATTAGAATCAAAAGGACTCCTTTGAAAACCATGATCAATTAGGTACTTATCAATTTTCATGTACCATGCCCGTGGAGCCTGTTTAAGGCCATAGAGTGCTTTCACCAGTCTGCATACCTGGTGTTTTTTACCAGCAACCTTGAAACTAGGAGGTTGCGTCATATAGACTTCTTCCTGTAATTCCCCATTGAGGAATGCACTCTTGACGTTCATTTGATGGACTTTCCATCCAAACTGGGTTGCAATAGCGAGGACAAGCCGAATGGTACTCATTTTGGTTGTGGTAGCAAAAGTCTCCTCATAGTCAATGCCCTCTGTCTGTGAGAACCCTTTGGCTACTAACTGAGTCTTATATTTATCAAGAGTCCCGTTAGCCTTATACTTAACTTTATACACCCATTTGCAGCCAATGGGCTTCTTCCCTTGTGGAAGCTCGGAGAGGACCCAAGTGTTATTCTTCAGAAGATTATGATGTTCAGCTTCCATAGCCTATTCCCACTCAGGTATGCCTTTAGCCTCTGAATATGAGAGGCTGTGAAGGTTGGCCATAATAGCAAAATGAACTGTATTCTGTTGCTTGCTCTTTTTCCAAACAGATCTACCCTCAATCAATTCATCATCATGAAGATCACCTATGGTCTTAGCCCACCATATTACGGAGAGTAATTGGTAAAATATTATTGTATTAACAAAATGAGCAAGAGCTCAGATATATACAAGACTTACAAAGAAAGCAAGTTTCTAAAATAGAAACTGCAGAAGATCTTTTACAAATAAATTACAAGACTGACCATTAACTAAAATAGAATAAGTAATTAATCTAATACCCTCCCTTAATGGTCAATCTATCAACTACACCAAGAGACCCCCTGAATTTTACAAACTTATCTGGACCAAGGGACTTGGTGAGGATATCCGCTGTCTGATCGTCCGTCGGAACATACAGCAACTGAACTGATCCGTCTTCAACAAGCTTTCGGATGAAATGACAATGAGTTTCTACATGCTTGGTTCTTTCATGGAAGACGGGATTTTTGGCAAGTTTGAGAACTCCCTAATTATCACAGAACAAGGGAGTCGGACCTGCTTGAGATATTTGCATATCAACAAGCATTCGGCGAAGCCAAACTGCCTCACAAGCTGCCTTAACTGCTCCCCGATACTCTGCTTCTGTCGAGGAGAGAGCCATTGCCTGCTGCTTCTTACTAGTCCATGTGACTGCATCGGATCCCAAACTGAACACATACCTAGAGGTGGATTTCCTGTCATCAACTGAACCTGCCCAATCTGAGTATGTGAAACCACTGAGTCTAGGATCATGACTCCTTGAGTAAAGAAGTCCATAATCAGAAGTGCCCTTCACATAACGCAGCACACGCTTCGCTGCTACCAAATGATCAGCCTTGGGGGCTGTCATGAAGCGTGAAATGTAGCTCACTGCAAAACTGAGGTTAGGTCTAGTGGCAGTGAGATAGATGAGGCTGCCCACTAGTTGCCTGAACAATGGTTCATCTACTACAGGTGAGTCTGACTTGGCTGACAACTTAAGCCCTTTTTCCATGGGTGTGGACGCAGGTTTGCAATCCTGCATACGGAACTTATCCAGAAGACTACGAGCATACTTGGACTGGGAAATGAAGATACTGCGCTCAGTCTGCCAAACCTCAACACCTAAACAATAATGCAAGAGGCCCAAATTTGTCATGTCAAATGTGCTGCACAAATCTTGTTTGATCTCAGCGATCAAATGTGCCGAGCTACCAGTAATGATCAGGTCATCCACATAGACAATAAGAATCAGAATGTCACTATCAGTGCGGTTGACATACAAATTAGAGTCAGATGGACTCCTCTGAAAGCCATGATCTGTGAGATACTTATCAATCTTGATGTACCAAGCTCGAGGAGCCTGTTTCAGGCCATAGAGTGCTTTGACCAATCTACACACCTTATGTTCTTGACCAGCAACCTTGAACCCTGGAGGCTGCGTCATGTAGACTTCTTCCTTCAACTCATCGTTGAGGAAGGCACTCTTAACGTCCATCTGATGGACTTTCCAACCAAACTGGGTTGCTAAGGCAAGGACGAGCCGAATTGTACTCATTTTGGCTGTAGGAGCAAAAGTCTCCTCGTAGTCAATGCCTTCCTTTTGTGAGAACCCCCTAGCAACGAGACGAGCTTTGTACTTGTCAAGGGTTCCGTCAGCTTTGTATTTCACCTTGTACACCCATTTGCAGCTAATGGTCTTCTTCCCTGGAGGAAGATCAGAAAGGACCCAAGTGTGATTTTTCTGAAGACTCTGGTATTCAGATTCCATAGCCTTTTCCCACTCAGGAATTCCTTTAGCCTCTGAATGTGTCTGAGGCTCATAGACACTGTGAATGTTGGCCATGAGAGCAAAGTTAACTGTATGCTGCTATTTGCTCTTGTTTCTGGATGATCTACCCTCAATGAGCTCATCGTCATGAAGATCTCCAATAGTCTTAGCCCACCATTTAGGCTGGAGAGTAGAAGTGCCAACATTGGGTGCAACAGGAGGAGCCGGAACAAGTGCAACAGGTGGAAGATCAACATCATCCTGAGGAAATTCGGGTTGAGCATCATCAAAATTAGAATCTGCATCATCATCCCTCCCATCAGGTGGACCGAACGGAAGATGAACACCCAAATCAACAGCCTACAAAGGCTGATCCTTAGAATACTGCATAGACGAGGAAGAAAAATGTTCTCGTTCTTCATCAAAGACAACATCCCGGCTGAAGGTAAGACGATCAGTATCAATATCAATCAACCGGTAAGCCTTATGGTTGTCACTGTACCCTGTGAACATAAGCTTTTGACTCTTGGAATCCAACTTGGAGCGCTTGGCATCTGGAATCCATACATAAGCTAAAGAGCCAAATATTTTCAAATGACTGATCCAAGGTTTGCGACCAGTCCAAGCTTCTTCAGGAGTCTTCTCCTTAACAGCATAAGTCGAAGACCGATTAAGGAGATAGACGGCAGTGTAGTCTGCTTCTGCCCAGTATTTCTTAGGAACACTCTTGTGTTCTAACATGGAACGGGCCATCTCAGTGATTGTGCGGTTGCGCCGCTCTACAACACTGTTTTGCTGAGGAGTATAGGGTGTGGTTAACTAGCGTTTGATGTCGTGTATGTCACAGAAGTTGGAGAAGTCAGTAGAACAAAATCCCCCCCCATTATCTGACCTAAGAGTGACTATGGAACAGCCAGACTCTTTTTCTACTAAGGCCTTAAACTTCTGAAATATAGTAAACACATTTGATTTCTTTCTGAGAAAGTACACCCACATTTTACGACTAAAATCATCAACAAAAAGTAAGAAATACCTGCAACCAGTAACAGAAGGTGTATTCATTGGCCCACATACATCAGCGTGAACCAACTATAGTACCTTGGAGGCTTGCCATGAGTCACCAGTCGGGAACGGTGTCCGATGTTGCTTCCCAGCCTGACAAGCTCCACAAACACCAGGGTGCTGAGTCTGAATCTCAGGTAAACCGGCTACAAGGCCTTCCCGAGATAGCTAAGAAAGATAGTGCACATTTAAGTGCCCATAATGCTGATGCCAAAGACTGGTGATGGAAGAATTTCGGGCTGCCATGGCTTATTCTGGAGAATCACCTGTATCCACAAGTCTGTATAGACCATGATCCTCAATACCAACAGCCATGGTGCTACGAGTCTCCCGATCAACAATAGAACATTTGTGTGTACTGAAAACCACATCCAACTGAGGAGAGTGTCGCATGATCTGACTCACAGAGAGAAGATTAAGTTCCATGCTAGGAACATAGTAGTCATTGAGGAATATGAGATTCCTCCCACCAGATTGAATCTGAACAGTGCCCTTACCGACAACTGTATATTCTTCTCCTCCACCAAAAATAACTGAGTCACTTAAGGGAGTAAAGTCTGTAAACCAATCACGTCGATGAGTGAAGTGACGCGAAGCACCTGAATCAATGTACCAGGCAGAGGACTTCACATGATCTACAGGTCTTTTAGCCATAAAAGCATAAAAGGCAGATTCCTTCTGCTTAGTGTGCTCGACAATATTTGCTTTCTGTTGAAAACCTCCCTGCTTCTTCTGTTCAGAAGCCAAACGCTGACGACAATCCTTTTTGATGCGACTATATTTATGACAGTAATTACACTGAATATTCTTTTTCTTGTTGCTGTCCTGAGGGTGACCTGAGCCTTTCTGTTGTGGAGGCTGACTTTTGCCTTTATTCTGAGCCTGATACTTGGCTGCAAAAGCCTGCTCTGAAGAGGACGAAGAAGCACTACTACCAAACTGTTGTTTCCAGCGATCCTGCTGCAAGAGGATAGTACAGAGTTCTGGAAACTTCAGATCAACATTAGCAGACGTAATGTTGAGAGTCTCAATGAAATGTTCATAAGACTTAGGTAGACTTTTCAAAGTGATCACAACCATGTCTTCTTCCTCCATTTTTCGACCAATAGCCTCCAGCTGATCTCTGATCTCCTGGATCTTGTTCAGGTGCGTCTGCAAAGATGTCTTCTCATCCATCATGATAGAAAATAGTATATTTTTCAGGAAGAACGCAGGGCTCTTGTCGGAGGTCTCATGCATACCCTTCAGATGGTCCCAAATCTCCTTTGCTGTTTTTCCAGCCGGAATCTGAGGTAGCTGATCATCTGTGACTGATAGCTTAATGAGCATGACTGCTTCACGAGTTTGTTCGTCAAACTTATCCTGGTCTTTACCCGCCGTTGCTGGACGAGTAGTAGTGCTTAGAATGATCTGAGCGAGGCAGCGATATTCAAAGATGGTCATCATTCGCTGCTTCCAGGTATTATAATTTTTGCCATTAAATCGCTCACTGCCTTCCAACATGATGTTCGTCAAACTTGCCATCTTGCACGCTTTTCGAGGCACGAAAAACGAGGTACTGAGAAGAGGCTGAATACATGGAACCCGAAGCACAAATTTCAATGCACAGGATGCTGAGGCAGTTTATAGGCACAAACTTCGAGACAAATATGTCGACACAAATTTCAAGGCACGGATTTCGAGGCACCCAGAAAAATCCGACAGGTACCCATAAATTGTCTCAAAAAACCCACCAAGAATATGCCATTGAAAAAATTTTCGGACTGGAATCAGAGGGTCAAAACCCTAGCCAAAAATTTCAGAAGCTCTAGGCGCTGCAGATAAAAAAAACGGCATCAACCAGACAAGGGACGAGTCAAAAGTCGCGATTCTCAGGAAAAACACGACATCCTCTAGCAGATACGAAGCCCTAGGCAGCTGTTTGATAGTGCAGGAAGTCGTGCGTGCTTCATCAGACCAGAAACAAAACGCGACCAACAGCGACCAAGGGAAAACGTGAATCACAGAACAAAACCGCGACCTTTCAACAGAACAAAACCGCGACCTCAGAGAGCTTAAATTCGCGCCCATAGGGTGCCCTTAGTCGCGCGACCTAAGAACGCGTGCTCAGACAGAGAGAAAAACACACTGAAAGGAGAAAGTCGTGTGTAAAACTAGGCACGAAACCTTGAAGAAACACGGCCAAAAATCTCAAATGAAAAAAAACTCGATTTCTTAGCAAACAAGACCCACAATCACGCGACCAAAAATTTGCAGAAGTCGCGATCAAGCTCGGAAGGAAATTGCGTGGGTTATAAACGCCCAAAAAGACGCAAGCAGATGATGTCATTGCATACAGAAAACTGTGGTCGAAAAATGCAAACGGCGTCTGGGGTTTACAAAGCGCCAAATAAACAACAACGAAGAACCAGGGAAAAAAAATTTATTTCCTGCTCAGTGGCTCTAATACCATATTACGGAGAGTAATTGGTAAAATATTATTGTATTAACAAAATGAGCAAGAGCTCAGATATATACAAGACTTACAAAGAAAGCAAGTTTCTAAAATAGAAACTGCAGAAGATCTTTTACAAATAAATTACAAGACTGACCATTAACTAAAATAGAATAAGTAATTAATCCAATACACCATTTAGGTCGGAGAGTAGAAGTACCGACATCTAAAACAGGAGGAACATCTATTGGGGTGGCTGGAACAAAATCAGCTGGATGAGGATCTAGATTTTCCTGAGGAGGAGCGGGTGGTGGAACATTCTGTTGAGGTGCCTCCACAACTGCCGAATCCCTCCCATTAGGTGGAGCTAGGGGAAGGTGAACACCCAAATCAGAAGCCTTCAGAGGCTAATCCTCAGGGCTTACAGAAGGAGAAAACAGATAAAATGGTCCACTAGCTTCATCAACCACAACATCACGACTGAAGATGAGACGATCTGTATCTACATCAATCAGCCTATATGCCTTATGATTCTCACTGTAACCAGTGAACGTGAGTTTCTGACTCTTGGAATCCAGCTTGGTGCGCTTGGCATCTGGAATCTACACATGAGCAGTTGTTACATCCCCTTTTGTTTGAACACTGAAATATTAATTATGTTGTTAGTTGAGTACAACTGCTTTCATGTGAATGTGAAAATTATTCGTTGGAAAAATGTATATAATGACTTTTCTTTATTTGCGAATATTTTCTTACTTATATGTGAAAATGGATTGATGGAAATGATATTAATTATTGTCCATATCATGGAAATGATTTAACTTCTTTATTTGTCGAAGTGGTTGCAGGACAAAACAGGTGGCAAGGAAAAAGGGATATCAATAGGGAGAGGGTGATTATAGGAATTGAAAAACAATAATTAAGTGAAAACCTAAGTCACCGTAGCCTTGGCCAAGGCACATGAGTATATATATATATATATATTTCTAGTGGTGAGAATGATTTATCTTTTATATTTATTAAATAAGTTATATAGTGTCTTACCTTGTGGAGCGCTTGGAGTGTATGAGTTGGAATCTTGTTTGTAACTCCCTCGTTTCCACTCCGCACGAGTGCAAGAAGGGATGCACCTTCTTGCATACGTACGTAGTGGGAGCGGCTATTCATTTTGGCGTCCATTCTTTCTTGACATGCATTCGCTTCATTATATTTGAGAAGAGAGGAGCTTTCGCACATTCGATTAAGCATTTTTCTTTCATAGGAAGGCGTTGTTATTTGAAAAAGGTGGCATCGAACTAAAGTGTCTCTGTGTGTGCATTACCATTAGAGGAAAGCGTGCAAGATTTGAGGATTGTTTGTGCATCCTTCTGAGATCTTTTATCGACTTTGTTTGGTGTTATTTATCAAGCGGCCATAGAAATTGCTGTTGCATTTTTCAGTGGATAGTGCAGTCGCGGCTATCTCAACCCGGCACAGAAAGTCTTGTTCAGGCAAGATCATAGATCTTTATTATAGCTTGTTTATCATAGTAATTGATGATCGAAGTAAATCGTATCATACTATCTCTCTTTGTTCATAGTTCTGAACTTCTTGATCAGTTTTCAGGAATCTGTTTATGCATTTCATGCTTCAAGCTTTTCAAATCTGCTGAGGCTTAGATCCTCTTGATACTTAACTTATATATAATCATCTCTATTACTACAGCTCATGTATTATAGTTACACAGAAATACAGGATTGCAGTCCCTATATGAAAGAGTAATTTCTGTCTATATACTTCTGTTCTGCATTTACCTTTGAAACTGAAAGTTTGTCAAGTGAGTCATGTATGATATGCTTGCAAAAACCTGCAATCATAAACAAAAGAAGAAGAAAACACTGAGTTAATGACAATGTCGAGTAAGGGTGAATGCTGATGACACAGTAGTGTCATATATATATATATCATAAATCCTTGGCCAAGGTTACGATGCAGATTAGGCATCTGTCAACGATCAAGTACTAGATATACCACTGGTCAGAGTGATCTTTCCAGTTAGGAGGCATCTATAGGGAAAAGATCGATCAGGAGGTATAGGTCTTGACACCAGGCTCAGAGGCACATTGTTGTTAATTGATTCTTGTCATCACCCTCGTGAAGGGTCGGGTTTCTTCAGTAGAAGAAGCACGGGAGACCAGTTGGTCTTGGTTGGGTGGTTAAAGCCCTTGTTGATGTTTCTTTTTCCAAAATCTAGAGGAGGATCTTCAATCAAATCAACAGGAAGCTATTCAAGTTGTACTTCTCTTAATCTCTCGTAATATTTGTACTTTATTAAAGAAAGTTAATTTATTGTTGCATGTATTCTGTTAGAAAAGATTATTTCAGCTGAAAATGAAAGTTACTTGTAAACTTGAATTTTATTGCATTCGATACTATTTTCATAAATAGTTAGTTAATCTTTCTGCTGAAATGTTGTTCATAGATAATTTTCTATTCTGTCAAATTAAAATGGGTGTATCAGCAGCAGAGCTGAAAACTTTCAGGCGGCTGATCCTAGGCTTGCATCCAGACCAGGCTTCTTCAGAAGTCATCTTCTTAACGACATAAGTAGGAGACCGGTTCAGAAGATAAACTGCAGTGTATACTGTTTCAGCCCAGAACTTCTTAGGGATATTTCTATGCTCTAGCATAGAATGAGCCATTTCAGTAATGGTGCGATTTCGACGTTCAATGACACCATGCTGCTGAGGGGTGTAGGGTGTGGTAAGCTGGCACTTAATGCCATGTGCAGCACATAAACTGGAGAAGTTAGAAGAACAAAACTCCCCCCCCCATTATCAGACCTAAGAGTGACTATTTGAGAGCCTGACTCTTTCTCAACTAAGGCCTTAAACTGCTGAAAAATACTGAACACCTCTGATTTGTTTTTAAGAAAATACACCCACATTCTTCTACTAAAATCATCAACAAATAACAAAAAATACCTGCACCTAGTAACTGAAGGAGTATTCATTGGTCCACATACATCAGCGTGAACCAACTGTAATACCTTGGATGCTCTCCATGTGTCACTATCTGAGAATGGAGTCCGATGCTGCTTTCCAACCTGACAAGCTTCACATACTCCATGATTTTGAGTCTGAATTGCAGGTAGACCACCAACCAGATCATCTCTAAATAACTGAGAGAGATAATGCATATTCAGGTGCCCATAACGCTGATGCCAGAGGTTGCTGATGGAAGTACTCCTGGCTGCCATAGCGTGCTCTTGAGAATCACCTGAACCAACAAGTCTATACACACCATGATCCTCAAGTCCCTGAACAACTGTAGTGCGAGTCCTTCTATCAACAATGCTGCATGTGTGCATGCTGAAAACAATATCTAGCTGAGGAGAGTGACACATAATCTAACTAACTGAAAGTAGATTCAACTCCATGCCAGGTACAAAGTATACATCGAGAAATATTAAATTTCTCCCTCCAAATTGAATCTGCACGTTGCCCTTTCCGACAACAGTATACTCTTCGCCTCCTCCAAAGATAACATAATCTCTGAATGGCGTGTACTCAATGAACCAATCTCGACGATGAGTGAAATGCCGGGATGCACCTGAATCAATGTACCAGGCAGAGGATTTAACATGATTTGTTGGTCTCTTGGCCATAAAGGCATAGAAAGTAGACTTCATAAAGGCATAGAAAGTAGACTCCTTCTGCTCAGTGTGCTCTGCACCACGGGCTTTAGGTTTAGACTCTCTTTTCTTGGACTGTTCAGAAGCCAAGCATTTCCTGCAATCTTTCTTCATGTGGCCATACTGGTGGCAATAGTTGCACTGAATGTTCTTCGTGGAGCTGTCCTGGGATTGACCTTGGCTGGTTTGCTAAGAGGGCTGATTTTTACCCTTATTTTTCTGAAATGTCTTGGCAGTAAATGCCTGTTCCATGGAGGATGAACTAGCACCACTACTGAACTGTTGTCTCCAGTGATCCTGTTGCAGAAGTTTGGTGCAAAGCTCTGGAAACTTCAAATCAACATTAGTTGAGGTAATGTTGAGCGTCTCAATAAAGTGCTCATAAGACTTTGGTAGACTCTTCAGAGTGATGACTACCATATCTTCCTCCTCCATCTTCCGACCAATAGCATCAAGCTGATCACGGATATCCTTGATTTTTGTCAAGTGCTTCTGCAGAGTTGTCTTCTCATCCATCATGATGGAGAACATGTTCTTCAGAAAGAACGCTCGACTCTTGTCGGATGTTTCATGAAGATCTTTCAGAAGATCCCAGATTTCTTTAGCTGTCTTGCCAAATGGCACCTGAGTTAGCTGGTCATCGGTGACCGACAATTTAATAAGCATCATGGCTTCTCGATTCTGCTCATCAAATTTGTCCCGATCTTTACCCGCCGTTGGAGGACGTGTAGTTTTGCCCAGAACAATCTGGTCAAAGCACCGATACTCAAATATGGCCATCATACGCTACTTCCAGGTATTGTAGTTGCGGCTGTTGAATTTCTGACTACCTTCCAACATAATGTTAGACAAAGAGGCCATCCTTCACGCTTTCCGAGGCACGAAAAACAAGGTACAAAATGACAACACAAACCCTAAGAGAAAAAAACAGGCATAGGTCGTGGACAGAGGCCGACTTGTGAGTTGCCAGAAGGTCGTACGAATAGGTACGTCGCCGTCCATACGATGTACAGAATTGCATAGGGCGCCCAAATTTAAAAAAAAAAAAAATCTTTTCCCACTTGACCCACTCTGATACCATGTAATGGTAAAAATCTGAATTATATGAACAATAGAGCAAAGCTCTATATAAAGAATTACAAAGAGATGTTTCTAAAATATAAAATACAGATGTTTCTAAAGAAACTAAAGCTATTTAAATAATGGAAATAGAAACAATCTAATATTACATTATTGACCATTAAATAAACTAAGTAAATATTATTTTAATAAACATACAATCTCTGGGCAGTATACACCTATGTCAATATTCGTCACTCTATTTCAATGCTTGTGCTCTTATTCCCAGTGCATGCTTCCCTTATAGAGGGTACATCCTTCCATGCACAGGGTGGTGGGGCACTAGTGTTGGAATTTCTGATGGGATGTCCAGAAATGGAGGTGTAGGACATCAAGGTAGGAAAGGGAAGGCCACCCCATAGGTAGGATGGAAATTGACATCCTTGTACATTTGTTATTCACTATATACTTGTATTCTTGCATCAATTTCTTGGTTAATTAAAAAGCATTGACCAGACTAAATTTGATTATAGGGGAAATAACCTTAAACTCAAAGCTTATCAAGTTCGCTTTCTTCTTTGGAATGTATTATTTAGCATTTTTTTTTTTGAATATTGGCAAAGAATGTCTCCCCATTTTACGTAGAGAGGGAGACAGAACCCATGGATATACAACACAATTACAATTTTTTCCCTTCTGTTGCTGTCTCGAAGTGTATCCAAGTAGTTTATTTTTCCCACAATCTGAGTGCAATGGGTAACTGTGGGGTTTGAACTGGGGATCTGACCATTATTTGGTCAGTGTGTTACTGCTACACCGTAAGTCTGAACTCTGCTTTCTATAGTATTTTATTACATTTAAAAATTCCATTTCAATAATTTTAGTATTTAATTACATAGAAATCTCCATTTGTATGATTTTAGCATTTAATTTAATAGAAAATTTTCATTTATATAATCTTTAGCGAATTCTTGTCTTTATAAGCATGTATTGGATCATTTCAGTTTTTTAATTATTCAATTATTCAAGGAGCAGTTTGTCCATTTCATAAAACATCAGGGTTTTGCCATATTGCATTAATTCACAGACTATGGTTCATTGGAAGAGCAGTTCCTGCTTTCTGGAAGTGCTGATGGAGTCATCATGATTTGGGCTTATCTTCCTTCACAGAACAAGGTACTGTAACACCATACTCTCTTAGTTTCTCATTCCATTACATTTCTATAACAATCTAGGTTTATATTTAGTCGTATCAATTGAGATTGTTGTCATCATTATTGTCTTTTGACATAACTATCCTTATGTGATTAATAATCTTCTTATGATCACTGATTCTGTCATTATTGTGCTATGTATCATTCTTGATTAGAATAGTGTTCAATAGCATCGTTATTAGTACTATGATAAATTAATATGGGCATCAACACTGCTGTCAACATTATAGGACATATTGCTGATCAAAATGATTAATTGAAACATTGAATTTAAAATCTTCTGGTTTAAACTGTGTGTAGCTTTTTTTAGCATCGACGTTTTGGATCACACTCCGTGATCCATCATCAGGATGAGAAAGACAGAATGAAAGAAATGAACTGCAGATCAAGTTCTATAAGAGAGAGAGGTTTACACGGTTTACAAGATAGGAGAGAAGAGAAAAAAGATAAAGAAAAGAGGGATGATAACAATTATCAATCAAAACAACAATAAGAATAAGAATAAACATGAAGATAACTCTCCATTGAAATGATAAGGTAGCACAAATAAAAGCCTTCAATAAATTATGAAAGAGGACTAAAGGAGGAAAGTCATGTAAGATAAGAGAATAAATTAACTCAATAAATAAAAATGAAACCAAATAAAAAGTTTGTAAACTAAATAAATTCACAAATAGAGAAATTAGAAATCTATCCTAGTCTAAGCATGTTATCTTAATCAAACGGAGACAGAAATTTTAAGAAGATAAAGAGAGATGACATTAGTAAGTTCAAAAAGTAGCAATGCAATCAAGTTAAGCAATACACTATAAATATTAAAGATGGTAAAAATTGCTTAAATAACAATACTACAATAATAATATAGTTATTAATGCATAAATGAAACTAGCTACAAAAATATGAGAAAATAGTAGTTAAATGCTAGTGAACAATAAAGCCTTGAAAAGTAAATAAAGGTGAGAAATTAAATTTACTTAGAAAACAATTTAATACGTACTATTATGGAAGAAGTTACGAAGATGGAAGTAAGTCATAACATAAGAATAATGGAAGTATAAAATGGACAACAATAGTAAGCAAAATTTATGCTCTCAATGAAATATTAAAAAGATATATAATATGATATATAAAAACAACAAAAGTAGAAAATATTAAATTAGTAATATTACATTGAAAAAATAGTATAGAAAAAATGCATTAAACAATACTAAAAATAGATAAGTATTAGTGAAGAAGATAGTTGAGAATAGTGAAGGAAGTAGTGAGTGAAAGAGAATAACAAATGTAGACTAGATAAACTAAGCAAGTAGAATTATGGGAGTAGTGAGGATATAAATAAGCATGTAGATCTATAAGCGTTTGGTAATATTTAGAAAAATAAAAATGGAAAAATAGATAATTATTAGTGAAAGAAATAGATTAATAGTGAATAAATTAGAAATGAAAAGCAATTTAAAAACAAATTATTAAGGAAACGTCGATGCTAAAAAAAGCTACACACAGTTTAAACCAGAAGATTTTAAATTCATAACATGGACTGTGGAAATATCATGACTTCAATAATTGAAACATTGTCAAGACAGCTCATTGCTTGTCAATGGGGTTGTGCTCAAATGGCAAGGCTATAGGGTTCTCAAGATGGAGATCCAAGTTCAAATCCCCATATTGACATCTAAAGGTGGAATTCCAAGCGGTGACTCTTGGACTTCCATTATGGCTTCTAAGTGGATTTAAGTTGAATAGTGGATTCTAAGTTGATTAAAAGTTGAATATGTTGTATAAAGTGGATGTGTTAGTGGGGAAATAGTGGGGAGGAGGTCCCACTTGTGACCTCCACCAGTGCAGGGCCGGCCTAATAATCCCACCTCACAAAAAAAACAAAAAAACAAGACATTGCTGTCCTGAAATGCCAGGCATGATTGTTGCCACTGCTGTAAACTTAAGAGGCATTCGAAGAGGTTAGGGAGATTGTTGTTGTCAACTGTAGTTACCATTTTGTGTATAGATTAGTCTCTTGGACTTGATAGTTAAAGAGAACAATAGGGTTAACAGGTCGTATTTACCTTAGTTGTGTTTTATTGCATAAAGTGTTCATTATCATTTTGGCAGAGTTATTTATTAACATTGTTAAAGATATTTATATTACAATTATTTGTAATCAGCAATCTCAAAATTGATGAGAAAAATCCCTATTTCGAAACTCATGGTGTGAATTCTCGTTTACTTTTACTCTCTCACTCTCTATACAATTAGGATGGTTTTAAATGTAAAAAACATTAGTTATTTCTCTCTTTTTCTTTTTGAATTTTACTGCATTTTTTGAATTCTCGATATTTTCCCCCCTTTTTTTCCAATAATATGCCAATAAATTGAAAATATGTTTTTGGTATGCAAAGAAATTCTCAAGAAAGATATTTGTTTCTATGGTTTGAATATATCACTAGAGTGTTATGACAGTGTAACGTGCGGTGCTGTTGGAGTACATGTGGTAATATCTCAGAGCATGATTATGTTTTGGAGGATATTTTAAGGTACCACAAACAGATTGGAGTAGTTAGAAAGCTATCCTTGCCACCACAAGCTTAGTACTAATTGTGGTGGTTGTACAAGAAGACACAGTCATACTAGAGTGTTTGGTCAACAGCTGTTTGACCTTTAGTGTGCGGCGGTTGCTTATCATCTATGGTGAAGTCTCATGTGGATACATCATGTTTAGAAGTACATCCGGTTGGCTAATGTCATGGTACGGTCATGATGTAGTTGGATGACAGTTGGTCTTCTACGAGGTGGTTAGATGGAGATTGTTATTTTTCCATGAGAAAGTTTTAGTGACTATATTTATCTATTTGTGCAAATGTACTAAGGTGGTTGGTTGATTGAAGCGTATGTGATTGTGGATATTGAATACTCTAGTGAGGATGTGAGGTTGATTTAATTTGTTTATGATTGCAGAAGAAGAGTATGCTGTAAGCTTATAGCTCGAGACTTTGCAAAGCGATCTGTTGTATTGAATCTCAGTATTCTGTGTAATATAACTATAACAGTTCTTTGGTGGTGGGTTTTCTTCCCATAAGAGTTCCCACATAAATCTAGAGCCTCCTATGTTCCTTATGGTTGCATATTTTTTCATATATTAATATTTCATACAAACTTGCTGAATAGATTGCTTAAATACTTTGTTCTTTGATCACATAATCTTAAGTTTTTCTCTATCCCAGTTTATTGGTTGATTATAACAGGGATTTTATTACCAACATTTGGTATTAGAGCCATACATGATTGGTGTCCATGTGCGTGTATCTAGTTAGTGGTGTTGAAACCTAGGTATAATGGTTTTGTTGTAGTATGTGTATAACTAGTTGCAAAGGAAATCTTTGAAAGGTTTTGTGAAAAGAAAGCGTGAATCCATAGCCAACACTTAAAGGTACGAGATTGAGTGCTTCAATGGGCAAACTTTTGAGTTCTGGAAATTGAAAATGGAAGATCTTCTGGTAGAAAGGGATCAATAGACTATAGTGTCTACTTCGGCTAAACCCTTAGGTATGTCTAATGAGGACTGGGTTAAATTGGATAAGAAGGCTAGGAGTACTATTTGACTATGTCTATCAGATTTTGTGTTGATGAAAGTGTTTGAAGAAAAAACTGTTATTCATTATGGCAGAAGATAGGGACATTATATCAGTCGAAGAGTCTAGTAAATAAGCTTGTTTTGAAAAAGAAGTTGCATTCTTTAAAGATGAAAAATGGAGAATTAGTAAATGATCACCTTGATAGTATCAACCTTATTCTAGGTCGACTTGTGTCAATAGGAGTCAAATTGGATGAAGAGGATAAATGCATTTTGTTACTTTGTTCTTTACCTGATTCATGGGAAAACTTAATAATGACATTCAATAGTAATATTGCTTCACTAAAACTGGAGAATGTCATAGGCATTTTGTTAAGTGAAGAGATTGGAAAGAAATTTATCGATGAAACCTCTCCTGATGCCCCGGTTGTTAGGTGCAGCTCTAAGGAGAAAGGGTTTAAGAAAAGAAGTGGAGACAAGAAATCCAAGGGTAAGGGCAAGTCAAAGTCTCTTGGGAAATTGAAAGTAAAATGTTGGAATTGTGGCTAGAAAGGTCACGTCAAGGAGTGTAAATCCAAGGAGGAGGAGGATTCTTCTAATAAATCCTCTAAAAATGATGAACATAGTAGTGATGCTTTTGTAATGTCCCCTTTTTGGAAAGATCAAATTTCTTAACCTTGTATAATTGATTGGCTAGCTATGATGCTATAATCAGTTGCTCCTCAAAAGGTATAACCAGTTTCTAAAGATAGTAGTTACTGATACAATTATTAGAGATTGATGGCTCACACACAACTGCTACACAATATCTGATATTTGGAATATTAGAATGATCTTCTTAGCTACTTCTTAATGCTGGACGCTGTTCTTGTGATATATCTGCTATCCTTTCTTATAAATGGAAGGTCTGCTACTTGATTGCTATTGATCGGTGATGTATTTGTCTTGATGATCGAGGGATGCTTTGACGTGGTTGTATAGTATGACACTTTCCCTGAGATCTGCTGATAAATCAGTGTCCAAGTGCTGATACAAAGAATGATATTCTGTATTTACTGCTGCTCAGAATTGTAAGAAAAGATATATGTATTTGTTATTGAATGGTGCTTTGGATTGGTCTTGTATGAGATATTCCCTCTTGAGGTGTTCGATGGTGATGAGTTGAGTGATGAATGATAATATCAAGTGCTTGCTGGCTGGTCTCTTTTACTAAGATGGGTTATTGTTTATTTCCTCTGATGAGATTGTTTATTGAATAGCCATCTGTATCGCTCCTCATATGAGTGATTACGAATGCTTAAGGAAAATCGGCGATCACTATTTGCTTTGTTAGATTTTTTGTCTTTAGTGTTTCTTGTCTTTACTTCCAGCATTTAGTATTTATTAATAGTGCTAATAATTCATATAATAGTAGTATATTTATATATAAAATTATAATAATATTCAATTATTACTATTTATATTTATAATTATTAATATTAAATATTATATGATCAAGGTGGCTTCTACGTCTATCATGATGTTTAAATCTTTAATTTAAACAATGTAATATCGGGATATGACAGCTTTCATTTCTGCTTATGTCATTAGTGATGACTTTTGGTTAATTGACTCAGGTGCATCTTATCACATGACTCCTCATAGGGATTAGTACTCTGACCATGAAGAGTGCAATGGAGGGCAAGCCTTTCTCAGTGATAATAACTCTCTAAGGATAGTTGGTCGAGAAAAGGTGAAGATATCCTTCATGGATGGGAGAGTGAGAACAGTCTCGGATGTATTACATATTTCAGGTTTGGCCCACAATTTTATGTCTGTTTCAAAGATGATTGACTCAGGGATGCATGTTACCTTTGGTGACAAGGGTTGTAGGTTGGCTAGAGGCAGCTTGGTGCTTGTCAAGGGAGTACAACACAGTACTTTGTTTAGGCAAGATGCATCAACATTGTTTGGGTGTGCCAATGTAATTGAACATGAATCTGGGATGTTGTGGCATTACAGGTTAGGCCACGTAGTTGAAAAGGTTTGAAAACCTTGGTGAGTAAAAATATGGTGGATGATATTTCTGATTGTTTTGTTGAATTTGAATTTTGTGAACATTGTGTGTTTGGCAAGCAAAATAGGATGTGGTTTGTTTTAGGAAGTACAAGGGCAAAGGAGAATTGGAGGTGGTACACGGTGATGTTTTTGGTCCTGTGGATATCAATTCCATTGGTAAGTCTCTGTATTATGTATCCGTTATTGATGATTATTCTAGGTACTCTTGGGTCTATTTTCTTAGAAGAAAGTTTGAGGCATTTCTCAACTTTAAAGAGTTAAAAGCTCTGGTTGTGAATCAAACCGGTAATTAAATCAAAGTGCTTAGGACAAATAATGGTGGAGAATTTCTCTCTAAAGAATTTAAGACATTGTAAACACACTGTAATTGTGTAACAAAGAACAACTCCCTATACGCCGTAACAGAACAGAGTTATTGAAAGGTTGAACAGAACCTTTTGGATCAAGCTAGAAGTATGTTGAGTAGCGTTGGTCTAGGACATGAATTTTGAGTTAAAGCAGTAAATATTGCATGCTACTTGAAGAGCATGTCTCCTACTTTTGCATTAGAGGATAAAACACCATATGTAATGTGAACTATAGCAAAGAGCTGGTTATAACACATTTGAAAGTATTTGGTTGTGAAGAAATTGTTCATGTGCCAAAGGACGGGTGGTCTAAATTGGATTAGAAAGAAAAGAAGTGTATTTTCATTAGGTATGGTGAAAATGTAACAGGCTACAAGCTTTGGAATCTTGAGACATTGAAAGTTCTTTATTCTAGGGATGTCACTTTTAGAGAATTTAGAGTCTTATCTAGAGAGGAACAACCAAAGGAACTAGAGCGTCAAAAGGTGCATTTTGAACACAAGTTAGAGCACCAGAATGCATATTAAAATCAACAAACAAGTGGACATGATAGTTTAGATGGAGATGAGGCAAGCACATTTAGCACAACTCTAAAGAAGAACAGGGTTCAGATGGGGTAGGAAATTCTTCATTGGTAACTGTGAGAAGGTCTACAAGGTAGCGGAGATCACCTAATAGGTATAGTCCGCCAGATTTTGGTTGTGTTTTTGCTCTAACATGTACTAATTGTGAAACAAGTTCTGTAGAAGAAGCTCTCACTTCTAAAGATAAGAAGTCTTGGAGGAATGCCATGGAAGAGATGTTGGCATTAAAGCAGTGCAACACTTGTTACTTGGTAGATTTGCCTAAAGGAAGGAAACCCATAGGCTGCAAATGGGTATTCAAGAAGAAGTATAGGATAGATGGATCACTTGAGTGGTACAAGGCACATTTCGTGGCAAAAGGGTATTCCCAAATTGAGGAAATTGACTTTGGTGAGATCTTTTCTTTGGTAGCTAGGTTAAGTTCCATTAGAATGTTGTTATCCATAGCTGCAACATATGTTTTTGAGATAGAGCAGATGGATTTAAAGATTGCATTTCTGCATGGTGATTTAGAGGAGGAGATCTACATGAAACAACCTGAAGAATTTGAGGTAAAAGGTAAAGCGAATTTGGTTTGTAAGCTAAAAATGTCACTATATGGGTTAAGGCAGTTATTGCATATATGGAATCAGAAATTTGATTCATACATGTTAGAATTGGGCGTTAGGAGTAATGCTGATCATTGTGTGTACTATAAACAGGTGGGTGATCACATCTTAGTTATTGTTTTATATGTTGATGATATGCTTATCATTGGAAACAATAAGACATTAAGTAAGGAACTCAAAGCACAATTGTCTAGTAAATTTGAAATGAAAGACTTAGGTGCTGTTAGATGCATACTTGGTATGGAGATTCATAGGGATAGGACTATAGAAAACTATTACTAAACAAGAGGAAATATCTTGAGACTGTTTTGTGGTGGTTTGGCATACATGATTGTGAATTGGTAATTACACCCCTATTAGTTGGTACGAAGTTAAGTTAGGATCAATGTCCTAAGTCTGTGGACGCTTTGGAGGACATAAGCAGTATACCATATGCCGATGCAATAGGAAGTCTTATGTATGCAATGGTTTGCATAGGACTAGACATTGCCAAAGTAGTGGGAGTTTTGAGTAGATTCATGGCTAAGCCTGGTAAAGAACATTGGATGCAGATCAAAAGAGTGTTAAGGTATTTGAAAGGAACTCTGGATTATTGTTATCTTATTGTGGTACTAATGATGTTGCTAAGATGTTGAGCATATAGGGATTTGTAGATTTTGATCATCAGAGATCAACTGTGGTTATGTTTTTATTTCGTTTTGGAGGAGCAGTTAGCTGGATGAAGTAGCAGCAGCAAACAGTTGCACTATCACAACTGAAGCAGAATATATGGCCACAACACATGCTTGTAAGGAAGCTATGTGGTTACAAAGGTTGTGTAACAGTATTGGTTTTAAGTGTCATACAATGTTGAATTGTGATTTACATAGTGCAATTTCTTTGGCAAGAAATCCTGTTTACCATGCTAGAACCAACCACATAGATGTGCTATATCATTTTGTTAGGGAGATGATGGAAAACATATAATTTCAGATGGATAAAATTGACACTTAGGTATAAACACTGCCGACTCTTTGGCTAAATTTGTAAGTACTTCCGAGTATGTGTGGTGTAGGGATGAAACAGGTTTATCACATTTTCATGCATGAAGTTAACTTCTTGGGTTATATACCACACTCTCTCCTGTGGTAAATATCAAGTGGGAGAATGTTGGAACTTGGGTGTGCTATTCACCTGTGGAGAGTTCCTGAAAAGAGTTTATTCATAGACTAGCAAGCAACTACAAAATTCAATGTGGTAAAATTGTGTGAGTTTCAGATGTTGTGGTTTAGCATGGAGGTCTGTCTACATGCGGTGAATTTGTGGTAGCAACCACAAGTCATTTGGAGGAGAACTCACAACCACATAATTGTTTGAATATATAATTGGAGTATGTATGACAGTTCAGGTGCACGTGTGGTGCTGTTAGAATACATGCGATAATAGCTCAGAGTATGATTATGTTTTGGAGGATATTCTAAGGTACTGCAAATAGATTGGAGTAGTCAGAAAGCTATCCTTGCCACCGCAAGCGTAGGACTAGTTGTGGTGGCTGTATAGGAAGACATGGTCATACCAGAGTGTTTGGTCAACAGCTTTTTGACATTTAACATGCGGTAGTTCTATGTTTAGAAGACATCATGTTTAGAAGCATGCACGGTTGGTTGATGTCATGGTATGGTCATGGTGTAGTTGGGTGATGGTTGGTATTCTATGAGGTGGTTAGACGGTTGAGATTGTTGGCTTTCGATAACAAAGTCTTAGTGACTATATTTATCTACTTGTGTGAATGTACTAAGGTTGGTTACTTGATTGATGTGTATGTGATTTTGGATGTTGAATACTCTGGTGAGGATGTGAGATTGATGTAATCTATTTATGATTTTAGAAGAAGAGTATGCTGTAAGCTTATAGTTTGAGACTTTGCAAAGCAACCTGTTGTATTGAATCTATGTATTCTGAATAATTTAATTATAACAGTTCTTTGGTGGCGGGTTTTCTTCCCATAAGGGTTTCCCATGTAAATCTAGAGTCTCCTATGTTCCTAATGGTTGCATATTCTTTCATATATTTGTTACAAACTTGTTGATTAGATTGCTTAAATACTTTGTTCTTTGATCACATAATCATAAGTTTTTCTCTATCCTAGTTTATCGGTTGACTATAACAAGGATTTTATTCTTGACAGGACTAACCCAAAAACATGTTGAGGCCAGTGAATTTGTAAAATTAGTGATACCAATGAAGTTGAGGATAGACACCATTTCTTCTTAGCTCGTCCTACAATCAATAAAGTGAGAGGGGACTTAATCTAGTTTCATAACTTAGTTACTCTTCAAGATCTCTTAGCCTAGAAGTACCGAAGTGACTTGGGTATTTTTCATTTCCACAATGTTCGAATAAAGAAATGATATTTTTTTTGATTTGTTAATTAAGGGTTCTAATGGGGCCCTCACTAATGAAATAAATGTGATTTACAAAGATACAAAAACTGATTCTAGCCCAAATGAGAAAGATTTTACATGCCATTTATGCTAGTTTCTCAAAACCAGCAAAACCAAAGGAAAGGAGGTTGCACAGGCCCACAGGTCACCAAGCCATCATACACTCGTTAAAGAAAGCTGCGTGTATTCAACAGGCAAATACCAATTGCTAAAAATGGAGCCATCTATAACTGAAGTCAAGAGTGAAGAGCCAAAGCTCTTTACCCCTTACGTGTGAACTTTGAAGAGAGCTTCCATCGCCAATTGGGATCCATCCGTGATAGCCGCCAGAGCCTCTCTCTGAAGTCTTTCCACCTCAGTTTTCCTTCCCTCTTCTTCTAAATGGAATTCGTAATCACCACCTCGGAAGGAACAATACCACCTTGAGATTGACAGATCTCATTTGGCCAAGGGTCACACAGAAGAAGCGCCTCGATTCAGGTTTCGAGCAATCATCCAAATATAGAAATGATATTGAAAACAATAACTAGTGTCATTTCTATTTCATACATACATGTATGGATGTGTAGTACCTTCTACTTCTCATTTTGGAGGGGACTTAATAATTAATTCTCATGAAAATTTGAAAGAAGGAGAAATAGAGTGATTGCAACTGTGATGACAAACTCATTGATGGAACTTTATATATAGACACTCTTGATGAGCTAGAGGCTATAGTAGATGCACAGAATCGATGACAATTTCAATAACAACGACGATGATATTGCACACTGATTTTAATGTCAAAATAGAATGTTTATAGAATGATACATTTTGATAGGTCCGACAGACCAGATTGGTCTAAATGACATTAAAAGTTGTCTTCATCATCACCATTATAATATGGAATTTTATTTATTTAAAAAGTCAACAATTACAAATTTAAATAATGCTTGTAGAATTGTCTAAAGAAGAAATAATTAATAAAGGAGGAAGACTGCACAATAAGCTTGGATGCAATGACCCATATCAACCAGATTATTGCATTTGCTTGTAGGGACATGGTACACCATAGGAAGTAAAGGTAAGAAGCATATATCAATATTCGAAGATGGAAAGTAAGACAGCAGTTACAAGAAAAGAGTTACACACAAGGCTAATGGTCTCACTAGGCAAATCAACCACAATGCAAATAATTTTTGGATGGGCTGCACCATAAAGATTCTGAGTTGGACAGGACTGTCACTACAAGAAAATATTTGTCTACAAATCCATATTGGACAACCAAAACAAATACAAAGTAGGGAGAGAATTAATCTAAAGTTCAAAGTTCTTAACATTTTATGGGCAAGCAAGAGGAGCAACGGTGGAGTTGAACAAGCCAATCAAGGCTATGGGGTTGGAAAGAGCTTATGATAGCAACACTTGCTTAAGTTGGGTATTGTCAACCAGTAATAACTGATCTGAAAATTGGTTTAGTTGTTCAGATCTGGAAGGTCCTGCAGTCAGGCCACTGGTGGAAACATGGAGGTTCACCTGAAGCATGCTGCAAGTACACCTACAGCAGGTTGCAAGGTCACCGACAACAATGCTGTAAGTGTTCTGTTTTTCTGCAAGTGTCATTTGCAATAGGTCTGAAAGCGTTCTTTTCTCTTCCAAGTGACACAGAGTTGTTCATGGGGGTATTCCTGATCTTGTGCAGGTAGTTTAGGAGTATTTCTTCTGTTGGAATCGTCTTTGTTGGGCGATTTATATTGCTTTCGGCAATGCTGCAAGTGGCTGAATGGTTAAAGAGACAAATTGAGCTTTGGAAAAGGTGGAATGGTGAATGTATTATTTGGGCGATGGTTCTATTAACGTTTTGATGCTGGTTCGGAACATCATCATTGTGTTTGGAGTTGATTGACCAAGTCTATGCTTGCTGGAGGTCAGATTTGGGTGCACAACAGAATTTGAAAGGGCATGACAGTAGTTGAATGTCGCGAGGGTATTGGAATGTGGAAGGGAATCTTTGTCCATGCTAGCAGCTATTCTATTTGCCTAGGGTCCACAATTGTCTCCTTCCCTTGGAAGGTGAGCCGTCATTTTGGATGTTGGCGACTGTTACCTTTCTGGGTGATTGTTCCTCTTCCATTCTTGGACGTGAATGGGAAAGGATATAGGGCAGAATGGAGAATGACAAAAAGTTACTCTTTTGGAGGACTCTCATGCTGTTTCAAAGAGAATAGAGGGATGTGTGTAGGGTTTATGTGAGGCACAGGAGCAGAGTAGGGTTGAAGGAGTTTGTGGATAGCTAGGACAGCTCCAATTAACCTTTTCAGTGGTGTAACCTCCATGTATTGGCACTGAACTTAGTGATGGGATGCTAGCAGCATCCCTTGCTGGAGTTTTTCACCCGATTGGGTTTTCTCTAAATGAAATTCGGTGTTATGTGTTCTTGCATAGTGTTTGCCTTGTTTCTTGTTTAATTCTTTCTGTTAGTTTTGAACATATTATACTGCTGATTGTTAAAAAATCATTAAGGCAGCGATTGGTGAGAGTTGTAGGTGTAGAGCTAGTGTAGGAATCTGTGTTTGATGCATACTAGGGTTATAAACTCAGTGTTTACAGATCAATAACAACAATAGAGTTTCATTGGAACAGTAGCAGCATTGGGGAGTTAAGTAGAACTACATGTTACTGTTGTGAAGTACAATCATAGTGGTAGTGACACATTTATAAAATTTCAGTTCTCCGTAGGAAACTAAGGACAATCACAAAGTAATATTGAATAATTTGATTGATGATGATTTAAAAATAGTTGAAAAAAGGTAAAATATGATATTGAACAATCATCAATTATATGGAAATTGTGTTTGTTTATACTCTGTTTGATGTAGCAAGGGGCAATGTGTATGACATCATCAAACTAGTTCTAAAAGCTATACAATAACAAAGAAAATCATTCAGGAGGCCATGAGATACACATTGACAAAGAAAATTTTGTACCACACTATTGTATATTAGAAAAGATTAGTTTTGCAAAACGACTTCCTTAGGAGTATGACAGCTATTTTGTCTTCTTAAATGTATAATTTGATTTGGACTGCTTATGATGAATCTATTTGCATATCTTTTACTAGCTAAGTTAGATATGAAGTTGGATAGATAGATTTATGTGTAATTGCATATGCTTTTATTTGGATGGCTCATTTTTTAACTACTCATCATAGGTGACCTGTTTAAAATACTGCAGTGGAGACAGGTACTACAGGTGCCAAAATCTCATGAAAAAGGTGTCACCTGCATTTCGGGTGCTATGCTTAATAAACTTGATGGACTCTTTGCATCGTCCTCCTCAGATGGCACTGTTTATGTATGGGAAGTTGGGTTTCCAAGCCAGCCTGGAGGTAAAGCTGATGATTTCTAATGCACATTTTCATATGTTGTTTACTTGCACTAATCTTTTTTTCTTCCTGCTTCTTGGAAGATAATTGAAACCACTTATTGTGAACCCACATTTTGCATGTAGTTGAGTATTATTAAATACCTACAGATACATGTTTTTGTATCTGTAAACTCCTGTCTACTTTTAGAGGGAAACCCAGGCATATTCAATTTTAGAGAGAAAAGAAAGAAGTAATATTAGTGTCCGTGAATAAGTTAAAGTGTTATATGGGACTGCAAAGTAAATAATGTGGGTACTTTTGTATCTGTAAACTCCTGTCTACTTTTAGAGGGAAACCCAGGCATATTCAATTTTAGAGAGAAAAGAAAGAAGTAATATTAGTGTCCGTGAATAAGTTAAAGTGTTATATGGGACTGCAAAGTAAATAATGTGGGTACTTGTCAACTGTATGTATGTGCTAATTCTAGAAGTACAAGGGCCAGCAAAAAGTATACTAGCAACCAATAAATAGTCATTAGCTCACTTCTTTTTTTATCCGAGTAAATTATTTGCTCCTTTCTTTTTGATGATGTAAAGAAAAGTCATATCTGGAGTATTTCAGAAAGTAAGCAATGTTATTCTTTATAAGTAATTAACGTTTGCCATGGATCTTAACAAAAGAAAACGAGCTGCATTTCTTTTTTCATTTTCAAAGCACCTTTAGGAGAGAGGGAGGCAATGCCATCTTTGTATGACCTTACAAGTTACAGATGTAAAAATACATAGTTGCAAAGAAATAATCTTTATGAATTTCTTTTTCACTTTTTTTTCGGAATTTTTCTCAAAGGATTAAAGAGATTTTGTTGGTTTTGCCCTAAAAACAGTGTTACTTTGTGCTTTTATGTGATACATTATTTTTAACACCATAATGTCAGAACACAGGCTATAAGAAAATCAATGTATAAACTAAGGCCTTACCAAGTTGCCACGCTATAAACAGTTAAACCTTGTTGAAATGTGTTAAAAGTCCTCTTTATTATATGAATCAGGACAGAATAAAAATATCTCTTCGTTGTATAATTTGAATGGCATGTTTGGTTAACCGTTCTATTACCATGTAGACATTCAGACATCATCAGAATTATGACAAGAATGGTTGCTACATTTTATTTTTCAGAGAGAAAATGTTAGAAATTAATGGAAAAATGCCTTAAAAAACATGTTGATTGTGTGTATTATATTCTGCGTTTGGGTTGAATACAACTAACTCTTATAGTTGAGGTGATTTCTTTCTTGTTTTGAAGGAAAAGAGCACCTTTTTTTGCACTGGGAAAAAGGTGCTAGCCCATGCTACCATATGCTAAAATATTTGAAACACAATGAGGCTGAAACATGGGAAAGATACACAAGGATGTATAACATTGGCGGCTACATGGGAAAGATGCGCAAGGATGCATAACATTGGGTGTTAATTACCCTTGAAACAATGAAACCTCACCAAAAGATGTCATACTACTCTAGTTTGTTCAGCACTGCAGGGTTGAAACATGCTTTTCCTACACACGATTCTGAACAAAACATGCTTGTAACTTGATTATGATTGGATTTCATAATTGTCCACTTAGTTGTGAAAAGCTATGAGGAGCCCGCATTTCAAGTATATAGGTCAGCTTCTGAAATGTAACTGGTGAAATGCTCCACAAATTTTCTTTCAATTGTTATTTACAATCATCATTATAATAGCAAGGCAGGTTGTTAGAGAATCTTTATATTCTGAGTTTTGGAGTTTCCCACATAAAAGGAAGAGGGAAAATTGGTAAAGAATGTCATAGAATATTTTTGGTGTTTATCAGAAGCTATGGTTGGTTACAAAAGGCCCAGTGGACAAGAGAGATATAGTTTTTGTCAGAGGAGTGAAATTCCAATGATGAGGTATTAGGTCCTAAAAGAGTGAATGAGAGGAACTCTTGTCTCAATATATGCCTTATTGTGAAGAGTAACATTATGATTACAAGATGGTTAGAACCCAGATGGTCATAACTCTGTAGGCCATAATCTTCATTCTAATTTTGTTTTTTGCTTTCTATATAAGTCTAATATAGAGAGAAGGTGTTTTTGACATATTGATTTCTTAAAAAGTTAAAGGGCATAACATGAGGTAGGTGTGAGCTTTACTCTCCAACAGAGTGCTGTTTTGAGGCTATTTTTAGCATTTATGAGAGTTTTAGTTGCATAAAAGGAGGTTTACAATGTTCCATAAAATTGGTGGGTAGCCTTCAAAGGTTATAGAGGGCTGATCCCCAAAAGGTGGACTCTTTCAAGTGGGTATGCTATTGGTATTTTGAACTTCATTTTTGTTCTTGCTGTATTAGACATTTGCATGCTTTTGATTCTGGTGTTGCATTTTGTTTGTGGGAAATTACTTTACCATAATTTCCTTATCTACCATGACATCCTGGTATCTAATTTGGTGATGCCATTGATACAATATGTGGAATGTTTTACCATAACTCCCTAGTGTCAAATATGGATTATGTGATCCACTCTAATTTCCAACCATTGGACTACATCTAATGATTAATGGTTCAAGGTCTTGTTTGTGTAACCTTATCTACAATTTTCTACCAGATTTATCTCACCTTTAAAACACAAACTCTGAGGTCCACCCTTTGACACCGAGTGAATTTTCTTCCAAGGACGCAATGCCTCCTCTAGAAGTGTATGCCCTGTCAATACCCAGTTAATGCATAACTTCTGTGAGCAAGTAGCTCACAAAAAAAAAGAGATTTGCAAAGGTAAACTCAAATCCTTCATCTCCAGTAGGTGAAATGATCCATCCCCAAACAAAATATCCCATTTCCCAAAGCAAATGGTTGTTATCTTACAAGGAAGCCTCGCAAAGGTCTCCTTTTCCATGGAGGAAATGGAACGAAGGATATTGCTGCTTCAAGAACAAGCTCTGATCTGCCAATCTGTGGGAGCATTCCCAGGACCAAAAACACTTAGGATCGGGGTCCGAGAAAACTATAAGCCCATTGGAGCTATTGATTTATGATGATGTTCTAGGGCTACTTTATTTTTAGTTTTACTTATAAGAATGAGAAAGATTGCATATTTCAAGGGGCACTTAGTTTATCAAAAAATCAGTCTTCTTTATGAAACATTTTAACATTGGGCTCCAACATTCAATCTTATAAAGATCTTCCCAGCACAGTGCCAGTATGGGTGAGACTCCCCCTCCCACCCAACAAATAGTGATAGGAATCTTCTTTGGAAAAAAATGAGAATACCATGGGAAAATACATTGTCATCCAAGTTCAACAAAAATCTTGGCATCCTCAACTACTCTAGAATATGTGTCAATCCAAGTCTGGACCAACCACTCCTTGATAGAAGCATTCTTGACATAGGTGGTATAAAATGGGAGCAGCCACTAGACTATGAGAACATCCCTTTCAGATGCCTAAAAGTATTCTAATTTCTATCACATTTGTCATAGTCATTTGGGTTGGTTGCAGGCTGAGTTTTAGTGCTTAACTACTCAGCAATAGTGAGTATTTTTTGGCTCCATATATTATAATTTTCCCAGTCAATTTCTATGCCTTCGGCTATACTAAATTTTGAATATTGGCCATATACCTAGCAACCCAAAAAATAAACTTTTCTTGTAATCCTAATCCTTTTTTGAAAATTTTGGACTTTTTTAGTTTTTTAAATAAAAAATAAAAATTTGAATGCAGACTTTAAACGGACAGAGACCACTAGGGTTTTGTAGAAAATACCAAAATCCTTGACTTTTACTGTATTAGTATATCAGAAATTGTTTGTATTTGCAGCCAAATTTTAAAAAATTGAAAAATACCTGAAATTGTAGATGTTGCCCAGACTTCCTTGTGCCCTCATGACTGTAGTAGAACCTGAAATACTATTGAAAAATGTGACTGTGTTTGCTCATGCAAAAATTGCGCTTCGAAAAATGCAGAAAACATGCTCTTCCTTGATGAAAAACACGACTGGTAAAAATCTAGAAACAAGAATTTTTCTCTTGCATCCTTCAAACTCCACACAATTTTTCTCCTCCTTCCATCATGATTTCATTGGTTTTTCTCCCATGCGACTGAGTTTTCTACCTGTGATGTGATTTAGGCTTGTTCTTTGCCCTTCTGACCTATTGATGATGTTTTTGTGACAACACAACAATAGAATAAAATACTGAGTATCCTATCCTCTCTTGGTCAAAGCTTCTTGAATGCTAAATTATATGATCAAACAAGAACACTCCAAGGTTCCTTTGATGTCAGGTCTTGACTTGTACATGGATAAACTCAGTGAATGAATGTGATCTTGCTGGTAATCACAAAGGGACTTACGCTAAATTCCTCCTTCTTCATAGACATGGATGAAGTTCATTACTCCTTGAATGTGAATGAATGGAACTTCTTCAATCAAACTTAAAAGAAATATCAAAAGATAAGGGTTTAGAGAAATTAATCTAAGGTCAATGAGGCAATGATGTTGCATGAATAGACAAACTCCTCAATAAACCTAACTCCACTTCGCCAAGAGTGCCTACAACTACATGGAGTAGGTGCAATCTCCTAAGGTTAGCAAATGGTTTTCAAATCGTAAAAGCTCATATAAACACCCATTGGACGACGCAGCTCAAACAAGCATCCACAACTGAACTTAAGTAAATTATGATGAAGCTCAGACTAGCTTTACACAATACTCCACCAGCGATGGATGTCAAAAGCATGAGCTAGGAGTTGATCAAATACTCAACACATACATGCATTACATCAATGAGCTACTACTACTCTACTTCTAATCTACTTAGAAACATCTCTCCATTTCATCAAGATACAAGAAACCATGTTATTCCACAAGACAACACTTAGCACCAAGCGAGCTCCAATGTCTTTGCATTAATCTTGAGAAATATTTACAACAATTTTCAAGTACTCTCAGAGAATTTCGAGAGTCTCTTCCTACTCTACTCCTCTATTCTACTGATTATCTATCTACTGCGAACTAACTTTTACAAATGAGGCAACAAGGCCTTTATATAGTCCTCAAAAATACATGAAGGGCTAGGATCGATTGGCAAAGCCAATGGCCTAGATTATGCCACATCTGCAGTTAGTCACAACAAATTGTTATTTTTAGTATATAAGAAAGGCAATGAAGGCACGTTTTCCAAGAAGATAAGGATGAAATGAAATATTTAGAGCATCTTCCACATGGGCGTCCTCTTTGGCTTCTTGCTTGTTTGTGCATGCAGGTACAATGTACCTAGACAAGGATGATGTAGCAACATTTGATTGGTGAGGATGATGCGCATGCCACGTAGGTGCCACCTTAGCAACTCTTATGGATTCCAACAATTTATTCAATTTGCTTTTGGGCATATTCCCAAATTGCATCATCTATATGATGTCTTCGAATGCGATTGCTTTGATGAACTTGAATGTTTGGGAATGTATCCTTGCTGATTTTGCCTTGTCTCTTTTGTACGTCAGATGTGTATGATACATGTTGCTCATTTGCCTAACTCTATGATACTTCTTCTCCTTGTAGGATATATGTTGATCTTCTTCATAGAGAGTAGTGAAGATAATAATGCTTCCTTCATAACACGGAGTAGGAAACTTCTCTTAGAGACTTGAAGATGGAAGAGCTTGGAGTTTGATGGATGAATGTCTTCTATGATGCAGATGATGAAGTGTACCGGCATGATGATCTTGAAGTGATCTCTTGGAGTGATAATATGATGTCTCCTCTGCAGCGACTACCTTCTAACTTCATTCCTTGCTTGCAGGTGGTTCCAGGCGCCTAGCTCCTTGGATGACTCCTCAGCTCCATTGATACTCCTGCAACACAGAGAAAGTGACGTATTAAACCATTGATATATATCAATTTCATAGCACACAGGAATCATCCAAAGCATTTTCTAGCATGTTCAACATCATTACTACTCTAGGCGCAAATTCAGGTTTCTAGAGAGGTGAAAGTGCGCCTATCTTATTGGTGCAATTTTATGATCTCAAACCCTTGTTAATGCTTAAAGATGTTCATTTTGACAAAGTAAAGATCCTTCATCATTGATTCATGCCCTTATACTTGAGGCGCAATTTTAGGGTTGAAGAAGTGGAAAAGTGCGCCTAGGTAACTTAGGCTTGTTTTTTAGCATTTTGTGGTTTCAAACACTTGTTTAAATTCTCAGGAGATCACTTCCTCCATAGGCACCAACTCTCATGGTTACATGCACTTTGCTTCCAAGTGCCAAAATTAGTTTGAAGAGATGCCAAGTTGTGCCTCATCATGGAGATAGTGAACTTGTTCAATCTATGGTTTCAACTCAGTGTATAGGTGTCCAGAGGGCTTATTGCTTCAAGGTGACATCAATCTTCACAGTTTCAAGCCCCCTTTTTGCAAGGCGCACATTGATGACTCTACAGGTATGAAATTGCGCCTTGATGCAAATAGGTGTTTGCTTCATTTTTTATGCATTCAAATCATTGTGTATGTTCATGAAGATCTTATCAAACCAAAATACTCTCAAAATTTATAGATTCAAGCACCTTTCTTCTTAGGCGCAAAAGTGAACCTGTACAGAGGCTAAAGTGTGCCTTGCCTTGAGATGTGCAATTAGTGGATTTAGTCAATCTTGGAACTCAAGGGAAGGTTATATCTCTTAAGGCGCCATCATTTTATAAATTTAAACACCTTCATGTCAAGGCACCAAAAGGTGACTCCACAGGTGCAAAATTGCGCCTAACATTAAGAAGGGTACACTTCAAGTTCTTTTGGATTCATGTCATCAGAGATAGTTAAAGGAGCTCAATTCCACTAAGGTGCCACTAACATAGATAGCTTCAATCCAAGTTTATCAAAGGCGCAAAAGGATGACTCTACAGGTGATGAAATGCACCTAGGTATCTAAGTGTGGCTCTTGAAAAATTTCTAAGTTGGAGTCTTTAAACCACCATTTAAGCGCAAATTAATGATTATCAATGATAATTTTACAAAGTTTCCCCTTAGGCGCACATTTGGGTATCTACAGAGGCTTGAATGCGCCTCACCTTGTGAGTTTTTCCAAAATTTTCTAAGTTTTGAACACTTCATGTTGATCCTTAGGCGCAAAACTGGGTCTCTGGATGATGCCTTTCTTCCTCCAAGCCTAGGCGCACTTTTGTGATTCTTCAGGAGCAAATTTGCGCCTTAGGCTCTAGGGTCATTTCCTTATAAATTTTCCAATGTTCAAATCATTTTGGAGGATTAAAACATCCATTTCTATTAAGGCGCCAAGGTTTGGAGTGATTATAACGATGAATCGAGATTTTGTTTAAGTCTAGAACATGAGGTTGTCATTCACACACCATTGACTCCATCATGAAATAATCCTAAGACCATCCAAGACTAAAGCAAAGCACCGGAGCTCAAAAAAAGGGGGGGGGTCCCCATTTGCAATGGGGCAATGTGTGATTAGGTCACAACACGGCCAACGCATATTCTGCCCACATTGTGAAAATGCTTGACCGCGACACAATTTTCTGCAAAAATGGCTGCCATGAGATGCCCTAATGCTGCACGATCTTCAAACGTCACGATTTCCCTGTAGACCCATGAACCTTGTGTCTCCTTTGTGACTCTCACGTGCAATTGTAAATGCCTACTATTGGATACTTCCCAGACCTGCGATTTTATGGTTTGGCCTGCAAACCAGGATTCTTCTTCATGAATCTGTCCACAGATTTAGTTCGACCTCATGATTTTTATATTATTTTTGACTGTGCTTTGCTTTGCGCCTTTCGACCTCCTCTCTTCCTGGACTTTTTCAAATTCTGTACGTTTGGTGTTGTACCTAACTAATTGGGCTTCCTCAACATGATCCAGCTCTAATACCAATGTCGGTAAAAACTGAAGAAACGAGATTCAGAGGAATTGGCATGCTATCTCAGGTTGAAGCATTGCATTTTATTTTTTAATAAACTAAAAATAGAAAGTAGTTACAATCTAAAAATAGATGGCAGTTACAACAACCTCACCAATGACCACTAACTAATAGTGTAACCACTAACCTATTATATATGAGTGTAAACATACACTTTATTATATCATTGTTCTAATATTCTAAATTTCTAATAATTGGCATAGGAGATCCAAGCATATGGGGTGATGTGAAAAGTGGGGGAGTTCCTTGGTAGGAGGGTACAACAAAAGACCTTAGAGGAGTGATGGAGGGCAGCTAGGAGCTCATTCTGCTTCAACACAAGAAACTCACATTTCTTATGTTGAAGGAGACGTCAATTGCCCCCATAAGTTGTAGAAATGGAGGGAGGGTCGTGGGCAAATAAAAAATGAATTCTTTGATGGATGGCTTGACTGTGTTACACTTACCTTCAAACCAACGATTCATCGGGCAAAAATGATGAAGGTGGGGTGGAGTAGAATGACAGATTGTGTGGGGAAAAGATTCAAGGGCAGTAAATTTGTGGTTTTGTTTTAATGTGGTTGGATGCTCACACTCGAAAACAGATTTACAATTGTGACATCATTTGATTCCCACCTTGCATGATTACCACATTGTGATTTTGTTCGCATGCCTTCCCATGGTCCATTCCTTTGGGATGGAGTTACAGATAGAAGCACCTAGGGAAGGAGAAATAATGGGTTTGATGAGAAGGGTATTGATTTGCATGATACCCATGAAGTGAAATATTTGTAAAAGAGTTGTTTTTTTATTAAAGACCCTTAGAACTATCAGCTCAACTGTTAATGTACTTTGTTATGGCGGTCAGAATTTTTGTGAAGGAACCTCTATAGTCTTTTGAACCAGTCTCATATGCTCATCCATGCCTCCTTAATTTGAATAGGTGGATCTAAAAAGAAAGAAAAGAATTATATTGAGAGTACCATGACACAAGTGACTGTATTTGGTTAGTGGGACTTGAGAGTACATTCAGCTTAAGTAGAAAAGTACCAGGGTGAAAAGAATTCTAGGTTTTGAAGGGTACAAAACATAAAAAATGAAGAGGGTAAGCTTAAAGCAGTTAAACCCTAAACAATAAGATCTAATTGCAAGTACAAATAGTTGTGCGAGGACAAGACTCTTAAATAACATGGAGCAAGGATCTAAAAAAGAACTAAGCTGGAGATCAAGACCAGAAACTGGCACAATACAACAGTAGCAAAATTGGATGCTGATGTGTCAAATGTGGAAAATACGTAGGGTCAAAAATTTGCTAAAATCATCCTAAATCAGACTAGATCAAAATATTATAGATTTTGAATATGAAATTGTAAGTATGAAAAAGACGCACATGCCTACATGGCAGTCCGATGATGAGCTATAGTACTAATCATGTACATGTAAGCATGAAATATATATAACCTCTCAACAACTTCTCTCTTGGTGACATGTTTTCATTTGTTTTTCACTTTGTTTGTGCTTCCCTAATCTCCAAGCTAACCTTCTAAGGTCCTACACACTGTCTTCTTAGTCACCTAACCCATGTTCAACAAATCATTCTTGTCGCTTTCTAGCCTTGACAACATGACCAATTCACTTCACAAGAGGGGAAATTCACTTTCCCTAGGGGCTTTTTCATCATTTCTTCCTTCTAGAGTCATCTAATTGACCTTCCAAAGCCTTTTGTATCCTCAATTTGCATGTCTAAGCCTCCTTTCTGGGTTGCCCCTTATGTCTTCATGGTCTCCCTGGCTGACCCTACAGCTGAAGTGTGGTCTCCAGGGGTGACCTGCCTTGGTAAAAGGAGTGACCCACTTTGTGGAAGTCCTATGCCTTTTTTTAGACTCTTGAAACCATTTTCAGCCCTTCTAAACCATTCTTCAACCCTGAAACCACTAGTGCAAACCTTCCTTTGTGGGTCACCCTTTGTGTCTTCAGGGTCTCCAGGGGCGACCTTGCATTTTAAGTGTGGTCTCTAGGGGCAACCTGCCCTAGTAAAAGGAGCGACTCACTTCCCGAAAGGGGCGATCCCGCCATCTTTTGTCATGAGTGTTTTCTTCTAGTTCTAGCCCAAATTTGCTCCATTTTGACTCACTCCTGATTGCGGAATTCTTCATGCCTAACTGACTGCCAAGTCTCCCTAACTGTTTGAAGACTCTCAATCAATCCATTTTTATCTTCTAATCAATCTTTTCTTATCTTCCAATCATTCTTTTCTTATCTCCCAATCAGTCATGTGTTAGCTCCATTTCTTCTTCTGTGATCTGCTCTCCAACCATTGTTCACTCCCAATCAAAGCCAAATCACTCATCAATCAATTTTGTTAACTCCCCAATCACCATCACCTTTGGTGTTGATTTCCAACCTATAAATACCCCCCTCTATGTATTTGCGGAGGCAAATTCAGTATCACATCTTTGCTCTTGCTTTGCTTTGCATATATTTGTCTCCATAGCATTCTTATGCTTGTGTAGGACCCTTCGTGCCTTTTGCTTTTATTCATAGGTTCATAGCTCAAGCCACTTGCGCTTCATAGCATTCAAATGCTTGTATCAATCATCCCCTTTTTCCAATTTGCATAAGCTTCCAAGCTCAATTCAATCTCACATGCTCCCATCTTCATCCTTGTTGCCAAGAGGAGCTCGCTGCTGCAAAGGAAGAGAGGGTTGCCACAAAGGACTTTTGAGGACTCAATCTAGTCACTGACGCCCAATTCATACCAGCTTTCTTTCATGCTTTCATTAGTAATTAGATCAAATCTTTGCTCTTGAGGAAGTAAATAATTTGTTTGCTTTTCTCTTGATAGGATATTTTATTGCTTATTGCATTAGAATAGATTTGATTTTAATTACTTAGTTTAGATTTCCTTGCATTCTTAGGTTAAGTTTATTTCCATTATTCTTAGATTACTTGCAGTTTCATTTCATAGATTACAATTGGAAAATCAATCTGCAAAACACAAAAATATAGTCTAGTTTGCATTTGAAAATTCATTTAGATTGCATTTATTTTCAATTCTTAGATAATTAGATCACATCAAAATTTGGAGAAAAAGAACCAAAAATTGTATTGCATTCTTATAGCTTGCGTTCATCAAAAGAACAAAAATATTAGGAAAACTTAAAACAAAACAAGTGATCAAACCCTCGATTTCATCATGAGGTCACGCATTGAACAAAACCAAAACAAAACATTCAAGCAAAGAGAAACCCTCGATTCCATCACAAGGTCAATACATTCAACGGAATTGACAAAATCAACACAACATAACATTTCCTCCTCTTGCCAAGCATTCAAGGTGCCTAGGCACTAGGGAAGATTGGATAAAATCCATCCTAGACGAGATTAGGGAGGACTTCCCTCATCCAATTCACAACCAGCAAAACGTAGAACAAACCATCGAAGAACAAGAACATCATTGAGAATCATACAACACCAAAGGCTCATTCAAAAATGCCTTCAAAACGAAGAAAGGAGACTAGAACGTCTCTGCATCTTAAACGAATAGAAGAACCTCCGCGCTAGACTTAGGACAAGTGACCCTTCGAGTCAAACTATTATCACCACAACAACCACAATTGAACACTTTCATCGAAACAATCAACCACACACACATCAAACGAATAACCCAACCGCCATCCACAACGTTCTGCTCCCTCGAGAACAAAACAACCCCCTGGTTCTATCTCCGCTCGATTGGCTCTTGCCTTGAGAGCGGGAGTGACTAGGAGGTTGCCAATAGCAAGGATATGGTTCATGCGTGACGTTGGAGTCTGACTCACCTGCGTGTGTGTGAGTCAAATTCCAAACAACACAGAAACTAAAATTTCAGAACAAGCATGAATCTGATCTCAATGCTTTGGATTTTGATTCTGCTAAATAATCGATCCACATGCTTGAAAACGGATTGAGAATTGTGAGATCATGTTTTGTAGGCATAGAGATTAGTTGCATATTTAAACCTTAGCAGATGCAATGCTCCAATTTTTTGTTGACACACAGAACTGCTCTCAAATTCTCAATATACAAAAGCTGCATCTTTTCTATTCCCTTAAGAAATGTAATATGTAATCTATGAGATTTCACTTGTTAATTTTGTGCATGACATCACATACAAGAATCAGTAACTTCTAGTTTGGTCCTTCCTACACATTTCTCTTGGCGAGTTTGTTAATTGTTCTACATAACTTCCAAGTTAAAAATCAGGTGATTCCCACATTAATAATTACTATGTCATTAAGTGCTGTACTGCCTTAAATCTATATTCAAATTCAATAACAGTTGAATTCTAAAGAATGAGGGGATATAGCAAACAAAATATAATTTTAAAAATGTATTTTGCCAGAGGTAGTCTATCTTCAATATTTTGGGATAAATAAGCATTTTAATATGCAGATTTTTCCAATCTGGCTTTATAATGTAGAAGTTTCTAAGAAAAATACTGCAATTATAGGATGCCAAATTATTGGGCTTGCCTTGGGAATCAGGGTCTTTGAAATGCAGAAAAAATAAACGAAATCCTGATTCAATTTGTTGTATTCACTGAGTTTTTGTGTTGTAAATAATATTTCAGACATTTTTGTTAATTTATTAGAAATATATGCCATTTTACACCTGGAGACTGTAGATAGTATTCAATTAGCACCGAACCTGTCTTATAACATAATTCTTTTCCTTGGACCAGTTAATTATTCAGGTTGTCAATACTCATTGAAAATATTGTTTAAATTTTTTTCTTGCAGGTGACTGTAATTTGTCAATGCTGCAAACTATACATGTGGGTTCAAGAACAATGGTTGCTCTTGCCCTTGCTGAATTGCCAGGAAATGCTACAGATTGGATTTTAGCTATGGGAGGGCTTGACAACAAAGTCCATCTATATGTTAGTGAAAGGAAGGGGAAGGTCAGGCTACAATTCTAGATTTGGTTCAATTGCTTTGAAATTCACAGTTGTGTCTTTTGTAGTTTATTTGCTGGTTTGCAGAATTAACTTTATTTGTTCATTTCAGTTTGTACCTGCGTGTGAATTGAAAGGCCATCAAGATTGGATACGCAGTCTGGACTTTTCAATTCCTGCAACAGCTGAGGAGAGGATGGAGATTTTTGTTGCAAGTTCTTCCCAAGATAAAACCATTAGAATATGGAAAATATCATTTTGTAGTTATTTGAGTGAACATACAGAGGAGGCACGAAGCATCCAAAGTGTTAGTTTGAAAACATATATTGAAGGACCCATGTTTAAATTGGGCTCATCTGTATGGCAGGTTTCTCTGGAATCTCTTCTTGTTGGACATGAAGATTGGGTATATTCTGTAAGTTGGCAACCTCCTTTGAAGGGTTGTATTGGTGACAATAATGCTTGCTGGATACAACCACAGAGTATTTTATCAGCATCAATGGACAGGACAATGATGATATGGCGACCTGACAGGAAGACAGGAATCTGGATCAATGATGTTACAGTTGGAGAATTAAGTCATTCTGCTTTAGGGTTTTATGGAAGTCTATGGAGTCCAAAAGGAGATGCCATTTTAGCTCATGGATATGGTGGATCTTTCCATCTTTGGAAAAATGTTGGTCTTTCAATTGAAGAGTGGCAGCCTCAGCTAGTTCCCTCGGGGCATTCTGCAGCGGTATTAGATCTGGGATGGGCTAAGTCTAGCCAGTTTATACTGTCAGCCAGTCATGATCAGGTACACTTCATTTCCTATATTTTTACTTAATTTGGGTGATAATGTCAAGTTTTAATGCTTAAACTCTGATATTTTTTGGCAGCTCACTTATTTTGTATGTCTTATAATATTGTTTTTAAACTAAGTTGCCGGTTCGGGTACAGATTCGGGGTTTGAGTACGCCGGTACGGCAATTTTTTTTCCTGGGTAGTGTATGGCTGTATATATATTTTAAAAATAAATAATTTATAATTTTATAAATTAATTAATAATTTAATAATAAATATATGACTTTACAAATGTCTTTATTTGTTAAATTAATTAATATTAAATATAAAAAATGAATCTCCCATTAATGGGGTAGGGGGAGTGCATTCTTGGAAGAAAAGATTGGAGGCCAAATGGATTCCACCGGAGAAAGGGTGGGTAAAGATGAATTTCGATGGAGCGTCGCGGGGAAACTCAGAAGAGTTTGGAGCTGGTTGTTTAGTTCGAAATTGGAAAGGGGAAGTTATTGGGAAAGCGGCGAAGAAGTTGACTCCAAGATCAAATAATGAAGCAGAGCTTCAGGCGTTGATTTTGGTGCTTCAGTTATGTCGGAGTTTAAAGGTGCTAAATGTGGAGATAGAGGGAGATTCGCAAGTGATTGTAAATGCAGTTAGGCAAAGGAATTTGCAAAATTGGAAATTAAAAAATTTATTAACTGAAGCCTTGAATTTAATAGAAATGTTTGAGGGTATTGTGGTTAACCACGTATATCAGGAAGCTAATAGGGAGGCAAACACATTGGCTAATGCAGCCATCGACACCAATCAAACATTACTTTGGGAAGTGCTGGTTAATAATTAAATCTCCTCATGTTTCTTGGCTGGCCGAAGTTGGCAAAGCGTGTGGTGGAATTATTACAGGGAGAGGGCATTGTTAAAGATGGTTTTTTCTTCAGTGGCTTTCCATTTCCTATGTAGAAAATTACCAAGGAGCATGGAGACGTCCATTAGACTGATTAGTGCGAAGAGGTAGATGTCTTTTTTGGGGAGAATTTCTGATAATAGATTGCAGAAGGTTTTCAAACTGAAGAGCGATATTATCTTGTGTGCAATAGAATGGATTTTGGGTGAGGATTCATGGAAAATGCGAACAGATACAAAGTTAACTCTAATCTTTCCTCAATGTTCTTGGCGGTTCTACTTGATTTGGACGAAGATAAGGAGGTTATCAAGAAGCTGGTGAATACTTTTGTGGAGAAGGATTTTCAGGGAGGCTTTGAAGAGGTCCTGGGTGTGGCAAGAATTGGGTTGGGGATTCCTCTTCTGGAGGATTTTCATAGGATTAATGCAATAGGGAATTTGGTAGAGTGGAAACCGTTCGTCACAGAGGCTCAGGTGGAAAGGATTGTAGCCTAAGTTGCCGATCCTGGTACGGGTTTGTGTATGGGTACGAGGTTCGGGTACTTGAATACGACAATTTTTTTTGGCCTGGGTATGGTACGACAACATATATATATATATATATATATATATATAGAGAGAGAGAGAGAGAGAGAGAGAGAGAGAGAGAGAGAGAGATTAAATACCTCATAACTTTTAATAATGAAAATTCAAAATACTCATGAATTGAAATTCATACTTTAATTTCAAAGTCATAATTGAATCCAAGTAGCACCATCAAAACAATAGAAATCAAGTTCCAAATATGTAATATATGTATTGTTGATTAAGAAAAGCTCCATCTAATGGAGGACTATATAATATTGTAAAGACTATGACGATATGACCAACCATTAAAGCTATATCTAATTTATTCACACCAAAAACCAATGTTACACTCTATACAAACTATATGTCCTAACAATAAAACATTTGATAAAAAGAATATAGTCATTAATAACAATTAATGACACAAACCAATTTTGTGTATATCCTATAAGCATTGCAGTCCATGAAACCATGTTCTTTTGATGTATTTTGTCAAATAGTTCACTTGCCTTATGTATGCTTCCACTATTCCACATTTTGCATACATATTTACCAAGGCATTTGCAGCTACTATGTCAGGCAAAAATCCTCTTTCCATTCTGATTTAATAGATTTCAACACCCTATTCTAAAGCTCCCATTTTTCACAGGCTTGGAGGATGCTAGAAAATGTTACGGAGATTTGATTTATACCTCCCAATTGCTTTATTAAACTATAAGAACAAGATTATTCAAAAAAATTAGATAGCTCTTTTACATTCCAACTTCATACTGATAAAAAAAATCTTATTTTCATTATTTTGGAATGTCAAAGCATTAAAATGTTCATTTTAAAACTTTATTTTACTTTTAGTCATACTTGGATAAATTTCACTTTTAGGGCGAAATAGACTCATTTAGGTTTTTTTAAAGTTAAAAAAAGGTTAAAAAAATGTTTAAAAAAGTTGATTTTGACATTATTTTGGGCATCCCTCCCCTAGGTTCTGCTAAGTTCTCCAGGGTTCTGCCCGGGCACCTTGGGTTCCTGGGTACAACCCAAGGTGAACCCCCCCATCGTCCCATACTCATACTCGAACCCGAACCGAACCCATACAGGCATGACAGACATATGAGAAGAACCCGGTAACTTGGATTGCAGCTAGCAGAAAGAAGGCAGTGCAGGGTGTGGGCTTTCTCAAGAAGCTTCTCGGGATGGACGTGGAGGATGCCTGGATGCAGAGCTTTTTGGAGCAGTACTATGCGGAGGACAACAATGCTTGAGGGCTAGTATGGTAGTCTGCTTATATCTGTTTATTGCTAGCTATTCCAGGGATTTTGTTTTAACCCTGTGATGTTATATAGTAGAATGTAAACACAAGGATTCGTTAGAACCATGTATAGGTTTAATATAGGTGATTAAGCCAAAGTTTTTGTCTATACTCTCCTTACATGGATAGGAGAAGGTGAATGATCACCTGGTTCATACTATGTTGATGTTTTTTACAGTTAAATTTTAATACAAACGGGAGCAGACCCCATGTCTACAGTTTATTAATCTAATAAAAAAATATAAAAAATGAATCAAAAATACTAATTAGCATAGAAAACATTAAATACACCAAACATTAAATGCATAGTTGATGTTTGGATTAATATTTTAATGTATTTCTGTTCAGATTCATAGTGTAAAAATATTAATTAGCTAACTAGCTAGACCAAAGTGAAGTAGAAACAACCCAAACAAAACAGACAACCAAAGTGCTTAAAGACATAAATATAATTGGTTTACCTTAATAATGAGCACGATGCATTGGGTGGTCATACATTTTAATAGTAAGATAAATTTGAAACCTAACAATCATTGCGGGAAAATTGGTGGACTGTGGAATACAAATTTCCATGGATATTTCACCGATTTGCTATTGCTTTCAATTGCTAGTGTAAATAATGAAACAAGACATATATGATAGCCACTCAAATACGCAAAACTCACCTTCAACTCTCTTTAAGTGGATATAGATCACATGGACTCAGTGTTGATTGCATAGTTTCCAAGTATATCGACCAAATGTGTGATAAATCCATGAAAAACACTAGAATGACATCATAGATTTTGACTCATTTATTTTTCACAATTTAAAGATCTGCCCAAGTTATTGAATGTTTTGGCATTTTTAAAAAAAATTCCTATTGGGACCGTCTTGTCGGTGAACCAAACCCCACTCTTGAACTTATACCGGTTCAATCTTGCAACAGCTAAACCCCATGAACCTGGTAACATAGTTTTTAAAGAATGATTGTTATTTTTGACAGAATTGCTTATGTTTGTATGTGTGGAGACATTAATGACTGGAGGATTGAGTCTTAAGTTTTGTTGGTATAGAAAGAGCATCATATGCTCAAGCATGGAATTGATACCTCCATCGGTTGTGTGATTTGATGGGGCTGCTACCAAAATCAAGTGAATTCAGTTAGATCGAGCTTGAAGGCATGCATTTACTTCCTAGAAAAAGAAGGAAGGAAAGAGAGAAGCATGTCAATAGAAATTGAAAAGTAAAAGTTACAATTATAAAGTGATACGGTTAAAAAGATCCCTAGGAGTCAAAAAATGTAGCCTAACATTAAAATAATATAAACTAAAAGCAGGGTGAATCCCTAGCCATATGAACCAATTATGAATACAAATAGCTATGCAAGAGAAAGATCATTCAAGGAAACAAAGAACCGATAACGACCAGAACTAGATTCCAAGCCTAGAGATCAGCACCATTGTGTTTGCATCGAAGTTTGGAGTAGAAATTCAAAGTAGAAGTTACAATAATAAAATGATATGGTAAAAAAGATCCCTATGAGTAAAAAACGGTAGCTTAACATTAAAATAATATAAACTAAAAGCAGGAGTGAATCCCTAGCCATATGAACCAACTACGAATACAAATAGCTAAGAGAAAGATCTCTCAAGGAAACAAAGAGTCAGTAAGGACCAGAACTAGATTCCAAACTTGGAGATCAGCACTATCATGTTTGCATCAAAGTTTGGAGTAGAAGGACTAACATAGTCATCATCATTCATCACCATGCTGGCATTAATAGCAATGGATCCCTCTAGCACCTCTCCTAACATAACAATTGATGGTCATCCAAAGGTAGAGAAAGAAAGAAAGAAATTATATTAATGTCCACGAATGACCAAAAGTAGGTCAAAGGGACTCAAGAGAACAACAATATACAATATGAATAGGGAGATCTAGGAAGGGAAACCTAGAGAGAGAATGAAGGAAAGAACTAATGAATGAACGAAAGAAGGGAAGGGAGGGAGTGAAGGATGGAGGTAACGAATATCTAATACAATAGCTAAGGACTAGGGAAAAAGGGCCCCTGGTCAAAATCAAACACAAAAAGCAAAGAAAAAAATACACATGGGGCTTTACCTAAAAAGAGTAACCCCCAAACTAGTACAAATATAAATAGATGCGTGGGGAATTTGGTATTTTGTACACCTTCTCTTTATATATGTATATATTTGATACTTAAAAAAAGAATTATTGTATCAGATAGGATTGCATTGTAGCCCTTAGGCATGCCAAGCCACCAAAATGTGATATTCCTAAAGATTAGTGGACTGCTTTGAAGAGGTTAAATTCAAACATACATTGTCATCATGATAGCGGGCAAAGGGAATGCCATTGTAGTTATGAACACAATTGTTTATGAGATGAAGATGATTGACCATCTTATCAATAGTGGTAGTCACAGGGTTCTTGATTCCAACCCCGTTTCCACAATCATGAAGAAATTCAACTTGCAACTACCCATTCCTCCTTCAATGATAGTACTAAAAAAAAATTCATCCCTAACAAAGAGATCACCCCAAGGATTTATGGAGTTTCTAAAATTCATAAAGAAGGTATTCCTTCAAGACCAATTGTAGACACCACCAACTCCCCCACATACAAATTAGCCTCTTTGTTCGCTAGGAAAGTTAAACCTCTTGTGGGACAAACTAATTCCTTTATCAAAGATTCGAGCCATTTCATAGAATTCATCAAGGAGAAGAAGGTAGGTGAGGATGAAATCCTTGTTAGCTTCGATGTAGTATCCTTATTTACTAAGGTCCCTGCCAATGATGTGATTGAGGTCTTTAAGAATCTAGTAGACAATGAGACTACCTCTCTAATTGAGCTTTGCCTTAGATCAATCTTATTCACTTTCAGGGGTGTCACTTATGAGTAGTCAAATGGAGTGCATGTGGGTTCCCCGTTATCCCTAGTAGTGGTTAATCTCTTCATGGAGCACTTCGAAGCGAAAAGCCTCAACTCCTTCCCTCTAAAATGAAGATGGTGGAAACGTTGCATAGATGAGACAAGCATCAGCTAGTAACATGGTCTTGACAAGCTCGAGGAGTTTCACACCCATTTAAACAAGGTTATGGATAATATAACTTTACCAAGGAGCTAGGGCGTGACAAACAACTTCCTTCCCTTAACATTCTTTTTTTTAGGAAACTTGATGGATCTAGTGCCCAAAAGACCTATAGAAAAGCCATTCACACAAATCTCTACTTTCATGCATCATCTTACCACCATCCTTCCCAAAAAGCAGGTGTCATAAAAACTCTTGCCACGAGAGCCTTCTAGGTGTGTAATGATGATCATATTAGCTAAGAAATCTCCCTCTTAACTAAAATTTTCAAATTAAACAGGTATAGAAGCAAAAACATCTCTAGGGCCATCAACCAAGCTAAGAAGGGTCATGAAATGTATGCTAAGAATGATGAATCCATTGATACCCCTGTGGGATTTGTTCCTTATGTGGAAGGTATTTCCAACAAGATGTCAAAAATTTTAAAGATAGGCATTAGGACTTCCTTTAGACCTAACAAGAAAGTGAAGAATATGATCCTTCTCATGAAAGATCATAGAAAGAAAGAAATAAATTATATTAATGTCCATGAATGACCAAAAGTAGGTCAATGGGACTCAAGAGTACAACAATATACGATAGAAAGTTCTATTAAGAAAAACCTGGGTAGGCCTCACAAAGAGGAAAAGCAAAAGCAAAGAAATACAAAACAAGGGATCACCAACACAAGTGTTGAAGAAACTAGTACATATAGCCAAGAAGGGGAACATGAACCCCAAAGAACAAACATTGAGGAAAATTGGAGATCATCAAGTATCACTGTTTGAACTAGAAATGGTGAAATCATTGGTGCCATCATTAATCACTATGAAGAGACCACTACAAGATCTAATAATGCTCATCGGGGAGTGTCGAGGGCCAGGAGGGTTAAGCAAGATACTCCCCTCCCTAGGATCACATTTAATATCCAAAGCTGAAGTAACCCTTGTATTAGTGAAAAATCTCGTAATAAGCATTGACTAGGGGGTGGCTAGAGAGGAGTAGATCTATGCCAACGAGAAGAAGCTAAATCGCGTCGTCAGGAAGAGATAGTTGCCAGGCTCCTGGATGTGCTGAAAGGAGGTGATTAACTTAGGGGCTCTAGTATCTCGAGAGACCTCAAGTAAGGATCTATGCTGAAGGGTGATGGCCTCTCAAAGATAAAGAGCCAAACATCTCTGGTCCAGATATCTAAAGAAAGTAGAGAGATTGTTGCCTAAGTTCCTATAGAGGCAGTAATATCTCCCCCAGATCTCATAGTAAATGGTGCATTTGAAGATGAAATGCTCCTCAGTCACCACCTCCTAGAGGGAGGAAAGATGACAGATTCAGTTAGGGCAAGGAATATGATGATCCGTCTTGACTCGTAGATGGTGGGAGCACACCCTCATTTGGCTAAGGGGAAACCTCAAGCCATGTGACCAATGATGTTGAAGATAGTGAGGGCAGCATAAAATACCATCCTCCACCAGTAAGAATGCTCAGTGTAAAAAGCAAGCTTTGGGCTAAGTGGCACAAGAGGGGAGCTCCAACTGACCTAGATGTACTGCTTGTAGATGTCTTGTCTAGTAGCTTAGGTGATGGTCTCCTTCAAAGCAAGGAGCCGAGGAGGAGCGTCCAAGGAAACATGAAAGGAGGTAGCCTATCAATAGAGATGCCAATAGAATGAAGGAGCGAGCTGTTCTTAGAGTACCAACAATGATGGTGCCGAACTAGCCCTAATGAAACTATCGTCCTAGAAGAACGAAGAGCTATGTACGGATATTTGTCACTCCTAGAAGCAGAATCTCCCATGGATAGTATCAAGATGTAGTAGTTGGGCAACAAACTCAACCTGGACAATGCTTTGATGAACAATTCTCTTGCACCTGATAATGTGCTATGTCACGAGAGTTAGGACCCTCTCTATATGGGCCAAATCAATAGATCCCAGGCTAGGCCCCCAAACCTTAGAGCCATACAAAACTGTAGGCTTGATGACGGTATCAAAAAAAACATATCGTTGAAGGGATATCTTGGAAGTGGATCTGGAAACACTAACATTCCAAGATAGAAAGAGAGACATCCTTTGCAAAGACTCAAATGTGAGGCAAGGTTCATGTTGAAGGAGGGACCAAAAAATTGGACCCCCAAGTATGTGTAAGTAGATGCGATCTCCAAAGCTACCCCTAGTAAAAGAACTAGACTCTAGAAATAAGACGTTTGGAGATGTTGAAAATCATGACCTTAGTTTTACTAAGGCTGACCACAAGCTGGTGAAGTTCACAAAAGTGAGCAAGGGATCAAGTACAACCTCAAAATTTTCTGAAGTATTAACCAAAACAAACAATCCAATGCTAACAAAAGGGTACAAGATCAACTTCCATAACCTTCCATTAACTTCCATGATACAATATTATGTAACAATGTGCAAAACTTGCAAGTGATAACCAATAAGATCAACATAATATATAACTTCCACTCATTAAATATAATAAGCATAACAATAAGTTCATCTCAAATAATATAAAAGTCTTCCAAATATATATCTGGAAATCATCAATGAAAATAACATCATTACATAATCACGATATACAAGGGATCAAATACTATGTAATGTCCCCTTTTTTGGGACAACACTAATTTTTTTCCTAAATTATCAATTTCCAAACAAATAAAGGTTTAGAGAGTACCTTGTCTTGACTTAACCCCAAAATAGATTAATGGAATCAATCCTCAATGTGATGTCTTTTCGATATAGCTTGATTTTAGATCTGAATATATACTTCCTTCTTTCTTGCTATTATGCTCACTCATTTTATCAGCAATATATATTCCTTTTAGAATATCTATATATTCTTTAGGAATCAGAAAATTATGTTCTTCCCTTCTTAATGCTTCAAAAATATATGTATTTTGATTGCTTGTTTGATCTTCTAACTAATCCTTCTTGTCTTGCTTATATATGCAGATTGTTTATCAGGAATATATATATATATATATATTTACTCCCAAATATTCTTCTTAATTCTCCAATCTGAATGTATGTATTTTTCCTTCATAGAATGTCTTAATTATATCTATGGCAGATCTCGAGGTCTGAAATATATATGTATACAAAACTCAGAAATATGTTCTTCTCATTCCATAACCCATTAGTCTCCTTCAATGATCTTTTTCTCTATATCTTTTGCTCTCCTTCCCATGTTATTCCCCCCACCGAAGGTTATAATCTTTTAATATTAATAGCCATGTCTCTATAGGGTGATTGCTGCCAAGAGACACAACCCTTTGTATTTGTTTGTTAAACATATCCTAATCGCTGTCTCCACTAACTGCTGCATATTTATCCTTCATATTAATTTTCCTTGTCTTATATCAAATGCTGCCTTTATATTAATCATTCACTTTTCAGTCCACCCGTTGCCATATATATAATCTTTATTTTGTTTTATTAATGCTAAACACTTAATCGTAGGACTTTGTCTTAGTTGCTTTATTCACTTATTTGCTCCCCCTTTTTAATATCTTTTTTAAATATATTTCATAAAGTATATAAAACATATTTGTATTATATTATTTAAATATATTTAAATATTAATATTTATGTTTATATTTTTAATATTTATTTATAATATAATATATTTTGTTATAAATATATTATATTAAGATATTTATATCTATATCTACATTTGTATTTATAAATATAATGATAATATCTTATTAATTAAAATAAATATATATTATATTTTAATTAAATATTTATATAATAATATAATATATTATTTTAATATTATTATATTTTAATAACATTATATATGTTTTATTTAAATATGACTAAACGCCATATTTTACGAAAGTGACTTCACCATCTTTATCATGATGGTTTTAATTTAAACAATGTCTTATTATCGGGACATGACATACTACAACCCTCATCAATAACAATGAATACAATAAGCTATGAAGCAACCACCACAAATACAAGTGGCCATAGACAATGTACATCAAGAATAATATCTGAAGAATTCCAAGCTCAACTTTGCAAGTTAATCCTCCAAGCTCTCATGCTCCTGCTGCTGATCAGGGAAGGGGTTGAACCCACCATGAGGATGTCCCTTTCCTCCCCATCCATTAGTCAAGGCAAAGAAGCACCATCCACAATCCAAAAGTGTGGTATAATATAATGCTGGTGATTATCTTATTTAGTTCATTTCTTGTAATGTCCCCTTTTATATATTTTTTTGTATTTTCTGATTTTATTTGAAACAAGAGACAAACTGAAATGGCGAACTGAAAATTGAAAATAATGATGGAAAATACTTGATCAAACCCTCAAACACTTCATAAGCCAAATCTGAACCAAATTTTGATAAATTTAATGGCTGGTACAAACCCTAGGTCACTTCAAATGCTCAGATCAGATTCAAACATAAATTTGGAAACCCTCAAAGTCTGATTTTATTGATGTTTGCAATGATTACAAGCTAGAAATTGTTCTAAAACAAAAATCAGATCTGAAATTAGAATTTTGAACTCACATAGACCTTATTGGAGTGGTACGCCTGGCTGATTCAGCTAGGTTAAGGGCTGAATGGACTGGTAGAGAAGCTGTATGGCTGTGGTAGGAGCTAACAATGACCAAACAAAATATTTTAACTCTCATTGCTGCTGATGTAATGCAGATCAGGCCCTAAAAACACAAATCAGACCTCAAAAGTGCCAAATAAACATGTATGGACTGTCCTCACAGCTGGCCACCCTTGCAAAATAATTTTTGAATTTTTATGTAGCTGGGCTACCTCCAAAAACAGTGCCAAACCCTCTAATGATGTCAACCAGCAGCTGGTATGACTGTAACAACTCAGATCCAACCCTTTAGGATGCCCAAAAATTTGCCAAAAATCTAAAACTCAATATATAAACCCTCAAATATGCTTCGGTGATGAAATGATGAAAACTGTAGCGGCACTGTAGCAAAATCCAAATCCACCACAAATCAACACAATTGTGATTCCCGGATAGAATCACTCAAGATGGGAACAAGGGTTTTCGTCCTTAATCCCAAATGTCGAATTCAAGAGGGTTTTCGTCCTTGGATGCCCTAGATTGAACAAACTGCTCAAATTTGAAAATTTGACACAAAGAGAATAACTTGAATGACTCCTCAAATGAAGATAGGCGCCTTCTTGATATACCTTTTCGAATTGGGCCCTTGGGTCCTATATTTCCCTCCAAGTATTTAATTTTTTTTAAAAAATTTATTTTATTTTATTTTATTTAAAGTATTTATAAATACTTTTATTTTAGTACTAGTGTTTAAAAACACCTTTTATTTTAATTATAATAATATTATTAAGTTGTCCTTAAAATTATAAATTATCGGGTCCAACTTAAATAATATTATTAATTTATTTTAATCCGAAAAAGGGGACATGGCATTTCTTAATTAACACATAAGCATACACATGAAACCATAGATCTAACCATTTCAAATACATGGAAATAGATTTCTCAATGCACAACAACATATCTTATCTAGCATCTAATATAGATATAAATGCAAAGACATGAACAAGTCAAATACGACTCTCCATCAAATATGACTCTCCATAGTAACCACAAGTCTTTTCAAACCAACAAGGTTTGACTTAGAACTATACATTCAAGACCCTATACAACATCCACATGAATTGCTATTCGCATCCCATAATACGAAAGCTCTCTTCACGTGATGCTATATGTCTTAGTAAAACACATGCCTAAGGTAGGACTACATGCATCCTAATCTTAACATAATACAAGTTTCCAAATACACATAAAACAACAATTCAAATACTCAAACACACACACATAGAATAGCATACAACAACATATAATGTAAACATACAGAACTCAAATATACCTCACACACATAAAGAAAGTACATAGAATACAAGCAAATCATACAATCAAGAATACAACACAAAATCCCAACCAAGGCCTTTGCCTCCAAATTCAAATACAAGAGCACAAGCTCAAAGATCACAGCCAAGGCATTGGCCTTAAAGTGCAATTACAAGAACAAATGTTCAAAGATCACAACCAAGGCATCTATCTTAAAGTTCCATACCACATTAAGGCACACATTTCCCATTGATATTTGGTACATCAGTTCAGATGTACCAAATATCGTATAAGTAAGTAATCTGACCATATAGTAAACACAGAGAACCCCACCAACCGGTGATAAGGTATACCAAGTCGGGTCACAGGTCTTAGTTAGAGATCTCCTAGCTCTAATGATGAAATGGGAAACATAACTAGTGTATCTGCATAGCCTGTGAAACCCTTCATCCATCCAGACCACTAGAAGGTATGTGATGTGTTTATGGTGAGAAGAGCATATGCTAATCTCTTATAGTCTTAATGGGAGGTGGTCTTCAAATGTGTTGGACAAGGATTAGAGAAAACAATGTAAGTTGGAATCACCTACAAGACATTTAACATTCTCTCAATCCATACTAATCATGGTATTTACATAGTAACCAAGATATACATAGTCTAAATCAAGACCATTAGGTGTAGTGAAGCATGAAAAACATTTGCACTTATGCTTACACATATAACACCTTGTAACATAATAGGTACAACACCTAATTCAAGAGTGTACAACATAGTAACACTATCCCAATAAAGGGATTATCTCTACCCAAATTAAGTTGGGAAATCATACAAAATAACATTGGAAATTAAACATTCCAACCATGACATCAAAATTGTCATACACAAATCCACTATAGGACTCTCAAGAACAAGATCAACTATACTTAGCTGTAAACGTTCATGCTCACACTCTCATAAATAGTATCAACATAAAATAATATTTAACATACTTAACAAAAATAGAAACTCACCAAACCATGTTGGGAGATCACATACACTAAGCATTACTTTCATATTAGCAATTTGCAATTAAATTGCATAAAAATAGCTTCCATTAAAAAGGCTATAACTTTCTTAAAACATAACCTTTTTCTAACTTTTAAAATGTGTTAGAAAGGTAACATAAAGATCTACAAATCCCAAAAATATTTTAACAATAATTCTCTTTAATATAATTTTCTAGAACAATATAATCACATGAAAAATATAATTCTTAAAACAACAACGTAGATAGACAGTCACTAATTTGTACACATCTCATAATTGAGAATTTGGGTATGATTGAATTATTGTAAGGATTTAGTCAACTAAGTTGCACATCTTCAATAAATTTTTTGAAGAAACCTAATTCCTAAAACGAAAGTTATTAAAGACGCAACAGACTAGTTTTTCTCCTCGTTTTGAAAAATTGAAGGCACATCATGAAAAACATATTTTGATTCTTCCTAATATATAGGTTCAATCCAAAATCACATCTATGTTTGAATTCCATAAATTACAGGATTCTTCTAAATTTCACTAGTTTTGCAACCCTAGCTTTCAACCTATAACAACTAGTTTCTTTCCAGGGTGAACAATTTGAAATCTAATTGTTTTGATTCGGATTTGCCTATTGTTTTTTTTAAATACGATATGCTCAAAAAATAACATCATGCTCATCAAAATCTTGGATTCATTGATTAACCAAAGTAAATATTTATATTAAGCTTTCCATGATGAGAATTCTACCTTAATCGTTGAAGCAATTCGGTAATCAATGAAGATGAATTAAAAAATAATCCACACAATAATAATTCTTCACTCTTCCAAATCCTTAAACCTCAATAACCTATTTTTTTCTTCTTCTAAATTGCATACTAAAAAAATTGAACTAAAAAAAATCCAGATAAAACTAATTCTTCTCTTTTAATAACTCTTTTTTTCTTTTCTCAACCTTATCTCATGAAATCTCCAAGAGAAGAATATAATCTTTAAAAGAATAATATTTTTATTTCAACTAAATAAAAAACACAATTAAATAATCTTTTTCTATTGTGCACATTCCTAATAATAAAATATTACATATTAAATATTGCTTTTCTATTTACAACCAAAGATAACAAATGTTTATATTATCTTCTTTTCCAACTATGAAATAAATATAATTATTTATTTCTAATTCAATAATAAAAACTTGCACAATCAATTAGTTTAAATTAAACAATTGGATTTGCCAAATCATTTAATTCTATTTCTAAAATTTTAGAAACATAATTATCTAACTAGATAATTAATTAATAAATTAAAATATAGGCATTAAATAAATAATTGAAACAATACTATTGTTTTATCTATTTATTTTATCTTTCAATTAACCTTAATAATTAATTATCAAACAAATTAACCAAGCCACTAATTAATTTATTTCTAATTAATTATTTATCTTAATTTAATTTATTATTTAATTACCCACACAATTGGATCATTTCAGGACACTTGAACACCAGGACCTAGTTCACCTTCCCCGATACTTGTACCTATCACACAACATAATCTTGCCACACATACCTTAGTAGCATTGTTAGGAACAATATAATCATATAATCACCTTTAACAATTAACCATGATATTGTAATCACACATTATACACAAAATGTGTTTAATCAACAATTTACACTTAACATAAGTTAATAGAGCTTATCTAATTTTATCACAAAATTAGAACATCATAGACTCACAAAGAAACTAAAAACGGGGGATGTTACATAATCCTTTGGTAGAATGAGGGAGGAGAGCAACATCATCAACAAAAAGTAGAGTGGCAATAACCACCTCATGTAAAATGCAACTCATCAATGTAGATGCTAAAGAGGGTCCGAGAGAGAGGACACCCTTGTTTGGCCCCAATGGCACTCCTCACAAAGTCGAAGAGACAATGAGAGGTATGAAACTACCCAATAACTATCTCATAAAGCCTCCAAGCAGCAGTAATGAGAATCGGAAATGATGACATCACACATCCGTTGGAAAAGCAAGTGTCTCGGAAGTGAGTCAAATGCCTTCTTGAAGTCTATGAAACAACAAAAGACCGTGGAAGATCGGTGGTGCCTTCTTGAAGTCTATGAAACAACAAAAGACCATGGAAGATCGGTGGCAAGCCTCCTTAATAAGAATCGGAAGTGTAAAGATGTGGTCAATGGTTTGATAATCTTCCCTGAAGCCAGTTTCCCTCAAGCTCGAAGATTACTTTTCCCCAAGTATTCAAAAAATTGCACGTCTAACACTGTGACATAAAGTTTGCCAAATGTATGCCCAATCATGATAGTCATATAGTTGCCAAGATTGGAGAGATCACTAGACTTATGAATAGGATGAATTATATGTTGAGACCAAGACTGAGGAACGCTTGAACAAACAACCTCATTGAAAAGCTTAGCCAAAGGGAAGTCCAGGGAATCCACACCATATTTGATAAATTTAGTTTGGAGGCCTTCGTAATCCACTGCCTTGATGGTACATAATTTCATAATAGCTCTCTTGACATTACTTGTGGAGAAAACGACAAAAGTTGGTGGTGAAGTGGGGACCATGACAATAGGTTGGTTGAGCACATCATAAAGAGAGCTAGCATAGGAAACCCATGCATTGGGGCTAATGTCAGAGGCTATATTTACAGGTTTCCTTGGGATAAGAGTGCACCAAAAGTGTTTAGGGGAATGGAGAAGATCAACGAGGGCAAATCGCCGAGAGGCAAGAAACTCCCACTTCTTGTGACAGAGAAAACAATATTCCCTACAGATGGAGGGCACGAAGAGGGGGACATGTGCTAGTGAAAACTAGAGCCTTTGATGGAGAGATTTGCATTCATCATCAAACCACTAGTTCATAGGGCAGGATCTACGGAGGCGAGGAGGTTGAGGACAATGTAAAGTGTGGGGACAAGATTTAAGGGAAGCATCCCAAAAGGCTTGATGAATGAAATCATACGTGGAATTGATGGCGAGAAGGGGGAGGGAATAGAAATTGGTCAAAAGAATGGACAGACAGGCATAATAGTGAAGGGTACAATCACCAACAAAGTGGATAGTGGCACGTCTAGTGATAGGAGAGATGATGGGAGAGGGTGTGTGTAAGGGGTGAGAATTAGCAAAAAGGGTCAAGGTCATCGTGGCATGATCAACAAGTGGAAGCCAAGGGGAAATGAGGAAGTTGTAGATGTGGGGGATGAGGGACATGTAGGTACGACCATAGTCCACAACACTCACATCGCCACTATGAGGAAATCAAGTGAATCTATTAAAATCCAGGAAGCAAGGAAGCTTGTTGAGAATGTGGAGGCTCTAAGACCTCCCTAATTGGAGAAGATGTCTCCCGTAAGCCGTGACAACAATATTCCCATCAACAAAAACTCTCTGTAAACCAAACTCCTCTGGATCCATCTCATGAAGATGTAGATCATCCTCTGGAAGATCATGAATGGGTGTTTGGTGGGTCCTAGTACTGGCATTAAAGTTGCCCAAAAGAATGATAACACCAGCTGTAGAGTATTTGGAAATCTCTGGATAGAGGTCTAGGTGGGGGTCCCCATCAATGTGAATAACAAAAGGAGATGAGGTAGGGGGAAGTAACACACTACAATGAAGACATCCCAAATAGAAAGAGGCTCCCTATGAACTTGGAGCCACATGTATTTGGAGTGGATGTTAGAAGCAACCATTGAAACTTTGGACCTTAGATTATTTCGGATGAGGTAGGCCACCCCTCCAGAACCACGAACACCACTAGACCTATAAGTCTCACAACAGAACGTTGAGACCCAAAAATAACTAGTGATAGGAGGGAGCTTGTTCAGGACTCTCGTGAGTCTCAGTGAGGAAGATGAGATCATGAGAAGCAATCACATGCTGAAAAGTACCTAGAGAAGACCATATAGCACCATTATAGTTCCAACAAGTAATGGAGATTCCATTGCCACCCACTGAGACCCAAGGACCTCGTCATGTTGACGGTCTAGAGTGTGACCAGCCAAAGTGGGGGAGTCAAAAATGATGGCTCTACCATTCCATATAACAGCCCACTTGTTCTCTTTTTTGGCAGCTACAAATTGGATACGAGCTTTCTGAAGTTCCTCCACCTAGAGCCTCATAAGGTTTGCATTGAGTTAAATCTTTTGAGAGAGCTTTCTCTTTGCCCTAAGAGCTTGTAAACAGTCTTTAACGGTTCGGAATTAGATGACAAGAGTGTTGTTGGATAGTGCCCAAGCCTTGTGAAGAGAAATATCTTTCAAATCCAAGGATTCATGCAGGAATGCATGACCAACCTGTAAGGGATCAATGGGCTTAGAGAGGCAACGAACATAGAGGTTTAGTGCCTTAGCTTGTCACGCCCTTTCTTCTTTGAATTTGGCTTGAACAACCATCTCAACAACAGGAGATGTCTTCTTTCCTTTGACCACCTGCACTCATGAATTATGTTCTTGGACCTGTTTTTTGATAGATTGTTGTTGGGCCTCAGTTTCCTTTTTAAGATGCTCATGCTAGGTAATGATCTTTGGTTGTTTATTCTGAATTTCAAAATCTACATCATTAAGCTACCGTAAGCAAGGAGAGTCATTGGTAGCTTGAACTTGTTCGAGATGGGTGATTCAAACCTACAAATTGGCAACATCTCTTAGATTCTAAAGCCTATAAAATTGAATGCTCATGTGACACCCATTACATTGGGGAAATTGGTTGATCCATTCACACTAGGATCAAAGAACACATTGCCGACATCAGACATAAGTGCGTCAACAAATTTGCCCTTGCAGAGCATTCTTGTAAGACTAGAGACTTTATTTGTTTAGACTTGGTCATTGTTCTAGAGAGAAGGATAATTATTGGAAGAGAAAGTTAAGGGAAGTGGTTGAAATCAACAAACACTCTCTCAACCTAGATAAAGACGAAGGTAAGGGGCTGAGCCACTCGTGGCAACCTTTCATCAACACCCTTAAACATTAATTATCCCCTTCCCTAGGGTTTTTTTACCTTTGGTTTTTTTCCTCATCATTTTACTAGGTTATATTTCTTCTCATTTCCTCTTTACTATTTTGTAATCAGTATCGAAACTTGATTTTCTTAATATTCTTGATATATAAATTTTTATTGTCAGCAATTGATTTTGAAATATAAATATTTCCTTTAATATATTATCACCATAGTTGCCAGGAGACCGATACTGGTACCGGTACTAGTGAGACTGATTTTTGAAAATAGGAGACGAGGTACTTGAAAACTCCATTTATTTTTTAATATAATTTAATAATAATATATATATATATATATATATATATATATATATATATATATATTACTGTTATATTAATATTACTGTATATATTACTGGCTATATTATTGTCTATAGCTATATATACTATTATACAGTAATATATATTACTATATATATAGTATAGTACTGTATAATAGTATATCTGTCTATAGCAATATATATACTATTATACAATAATATATATTATTATATATATAGCTATAGACAGTAATATAGCCATTAATATATATTACTTGTAGCTTACTTGTAACAATTTAATATAGCTTACTATATATATATATATATATATTACTGTAGAGTCTAGACACTAGTATTGAGGTTTGAAGTCCGTAGGAGTAAGAATCCACTGAGCTTGTACGAAAACGGTGTAAAAAATGAAAGGTAGGAAAAGAAAAAATGTGGAGACGCCTTTTTATTGATGCAGGGTACCTGGAGATGCGCAAGAGATGAAACCAGAAGTCTCATGCGAAGGGCGACATACCTAGTCAAGTCTCGGAGACGGGAGACGCGTACCAATCTGCGAGATGCGTCTCTTGGTAACTATGATTATCACAAGTTATATTCACACACTTCAATTATTATACTGTTTGGTTTATTATTTTTATTTTTACAATTAAATTTTTTGCTCATTCTTTACCCCCTACCCCCCCATCTTTGGTTTCTGTGTCACTATGGGCATCTCTTAAGCACTTTATATTGAGCTATTTCTGCAATCTTTGTATCATTTCTCTCATCTTGATGATGGATCATGGTGTATGATCTGAAAGTTGATACAAAATATATAGTTTTTTTCTAGAAGCTCTACATTTCAAATTACTTGTACTTAACTTTAGTGGAAGATAAAGCCGTAGTGTGCTGAAGCTTACTCAACCATGAAACAAATCTTTTTTCTGAAGGAGAAAATATAGCTAGTAGTTGATCTCCAAGCGTCAACTGAACTGGAATCATATGTACTCTAGTAGAGAATGCCACAAGAGTACCTTTGACAAATTGCAACACTCATTTTGTTGCCTACCAATGAACAAGCTTCAATTGTGCCAAAAATTGAGAGAGATAACTAACAACAAAAGAAATATCTGGTCTTGTAGATGTAAAATATATCAGATTGTCTACCATTTGTCTGTAGAGTGGTTCATCAACCAGAGACGAGTCATCATTGGCTAGCAACTTTAGCCCAACCTCCATACTTGAATTGAGCCATGAAAATGAGATGGTCATGTTGCTAGAACTCCACACCTAAGCAAAATATTGGAGGAGGCCTAAATTAGTCATGTCAAAAGGAAAACATAAATTAGATTTTGCTTGTTATATGGTGGCCCCTATACTTGTGATGGAAAGATCATCATCATCACCATTGCTTTTGACATAGAGATTTGGATCAGGAAGACTTCTAATCCAGAATCTTAAAGATGCTAATCAATCTTTATGTACCAAGCTTGTCAAACCTACTTTAGCCTATATAGAGACATAAGAAGTTGACAACCCAGATGATTATTACCAGGTACTTGAAATCCTTTAGGCTGCACCTGGAGACCTCTTTCAAATTGTTGTTTAGGAAAACACCCTTCACATCCATCTTATATACCTTCCAATCAAACTAGGTTACTATCGAATGAAGCAAATGAAATGTGACCATCTTTGTGGTAGGAGCAAAAGTCTCCTCATAGCCTATCCCCGTGTGTTGCAAATAGCCTTTTGCAACAAGAGGAGCCTTGTTCTTGTCCAAGTATTGTTGGATTTATATTTGATCTTGTATATCCATTTGCATCCGATGGGCTTTATACTTGGAGGCAATTTGACCAACTTTTAGGTAGGTTCTTCATTAAGGCATTACATTTGGCTTGCATGACAGCTTCCCTATCAGGTTGTCTCTTAGCCTTTGAGTATTGTTGTGGTTTCCTTGAAAAGGTCAGATGTAAGAGCAAAATGAACATGTTCATCTGAACCAACAATCTATTTTCTTGCTCATGGAAATATGATTTTGTCAGTGGAAATATCAATGAGTCTATATTTTTTAGATTGTTCACTTAAAGAAATATTTGAAGCTCTAGAATATAGTTGATTCCTTTTGTTATCAAGAACCAAAACATATACAAATGAGCCAAAATCACGAAAATTTGTTACCTTTGGTTTGAGCTCAGACCATTCAGAGTCACATCACGTAAGGTTTTGCATGGACTCTTGTTCCGTAGACAGACTATCATGTTTATTGCTTCACCCGAGTATCTATATGACACGTCTTTGTTGTGCATCATGCACTGGATCATGTCTATGATTTTACAATTTCTCCTCTCAATTATCTCATTTTGTTAAGGGGTGTATGAGGCTGTAAACTATATATGAATTCTTTCCTTCTCACAATAGTCTTGGAACTGCGTGGAAGTGAACTCACCCCCATCATCCGACCTCAATATCTTGATCCGCCTTCCTTTTTGATTTCAACCAATGCTTTGAACTTGACAAAGGTTCCAAAACAATCAGAGTTCTTTTCTAGAAACTATATCAACAATTTCTTGGAGAAATCATTGACTAGCAACAAGAAGTACCTTGCACTAAGGATGGTGGATAATTTCTAGGATGGCTCACATAGATCTGCATGAATGAGATCTAAAGCCCCCTTTGCAAGCCGTGCCCTATAGGTAGGAAACAACTTATGTTTGGCTTACTAGCCAACACCTTGCATGTAGATCTTGCTTCTACCAGATAGATGGAAATCCGTGAACCATACAATTTTTGCTCAGTTTGGCTAAATATTGAAGGTTGAGATGCCCATAAATCTCGTGCCACAAAATGCTATAGTTCTCCTCCACAAATAATACATGCAACTTTGCAAGTTAACTGGTACAAACCATCTTGCCTAATGTGTAGGGCAACCATTCTGTCTTGCTTTATGTCACTTACAATACACTTTCAACAAAAACTCTCAGCATTCTTAGGATTTTATGTAAGTTGACTGATAGAGAATAGATTTTTTTCATATTTAGAACAAACCTAACATCCTTGACAATGAATATGTAGAACTAGAATCAATAGTAAACTTTACATGCAAGTCTTTGTGGTAGGTCAGATGACACGATGCACCAGAAACAAAGAACTGACAACTAGTTTCATCATTGTTGTCTCAGAAGGATGCTATAAAAGCATAGTCCTCCTTTTCAAAGTCTTTCTCTGCCTCAATTACCACATTAGCACGGGCTTGCAACTTCCTGTGGGATAGATCATAATGTGTTTTGTGGCATTCTTTTTGATATGAACAGACTTGTGATGATAATAACACTTGACTTTGTGTTTAATTGCTAATCTTAAGTCAAAGTTTTCTTTGCTTTGCAACATCTATTAACTTTCATTTTGAAATGTGAGTGTTTGACTCTCTGCCAACAAATGCAGAGACTCCACAAATGTTTCAAACTAAGGTGGCAAATTCCTGGTGATTAGGGCAACCATATCATTTCATCAACTTTTTATTAATGGGCGAGAGCTAACTATCATAGATCTTTCATTTGAAGAAGATGCTTAGATCTTTCGCTTAACTTTGCAGAAAACAAGAAGTTTTTTAAATACAGAACACACTTTTTCTGAGGTTTGATAATTTGTTCTTGAGACTTTCCCACAAATCATCAACAGAAGTGGCATTTTGGACTTCAAGGATCAAGTCATCAGAGATAGACAATTTCAACAAGGCTTCTTTATGGCGGTCATCAAAATCAACTAGATTTCCAGCAGCTCTAAATTTTGTTTCGAGGATTATTTTATCACAGTATCTATACGTGGCAATGGCAAATATTTTGCGACTCCAGATGTTAAAATTCTGACTGGTTGACTTTTGGGCTTGAGGCAAAACCAAAATTTGGATACTGGCCATTGCTAGGATTTACAAGAAAAAGTTCCATACTTTGATAGAATTCTAACTGATCCAGAAGGATTCAGGCTTTGAAACACCTTGGACGAACTAGCAGTACAAAACTGCCAGTCTGATGAAAGGGGTGGTTTCGTCCAGTTTAAATGTGTGAGAAGTTGAACTGATTAGTCTGACTTTGTCTCTTCATTTCAGGGCAAGAAGACCTTTCAATGAACAGTTAGAGACTTCCAACATCTATATGAAATTTGAATACATGGATAGGGCGAATTAGAGCATGGGGAGCATATTTAGCGTTGAAGCAACTAGTAGAAGAATTCCAGCTGAAAAGTGAAGTAGTAAACTTGACAGCAAGGAGGACAGCTAAAAGTTGTATCTCTTATCTTTCTACTTGTTTGTTCTAAGCAATTATAATCAGGTTGACAAGCAATTGCTGCTACCAACTAGTTTTTCCCCATCCTGGGGTTTTCCAGGATAAAAATCTTGTCTTGTGTTGCAAAAGTTCTTTATTTTCAGTTCCAAACAACATTTCAGACCTCTAATTAGCCATCATTTGGGAAATTCAAGTAGCACAGTAATATAGGCATGTAGTTTGTGCATTTCTACTATAAAATAGAGAAATTACGGACCACTAACACTGAAAATAATATAATGCAGGCTTTTCCACAGAATTTTTCTCATTAACAGTAGAATATTGGACTGATTTTTCAGATTTAAACATAGAAAATGCAAAAAAATTATACCTGTATCATCTCAGTCCATACTGTAAATAATATATTTCAGGCTTTTCCACAGAATGTTGCTCATTAATGTTGGCGTTTATATTACATCATAGGTTAGTTTATAGTTTTTATAGATAAGACAAAAGGTAGTTTGCTGGGAGTTATTCCCGTGTGGGTTAGTTAGTTATTCATGAGAAAAATAAGGCTTTAAAAAGCCAGTGCAATGTAATGTAATATTATCAAAAATAAATATTTTCTATGCTTTGACATTCTCAACTATGGTTTGATCTGCATAATGGTTTTGTGCTCTATAAAAATCAATAATTAACAGTATAATATTGGACTGATTTTTCAGATTTAAACATAGAAAATGCAAAAAATTTATACCCATATCATCTCAGTCCTTATGCATTGTTTTCGTACAGCCTGCTGTTTTCATATATTTTTTATTTTCTTTGCCTAATGGCCCTTGAACACCTTCAACAGGGTCAGTCCTTCATGACAGTTTTTCGCTTTAGTTGGTCCTTACAATTGTCAATTGTGTTGCAATTTATGACAGTTGGTCTCAAAATTTGGCCCTTCAACAACCAGCAATTTCTTCTCCAAATGGATTGGTTTAACGTATCCTCTCCGAGTGCTTCCCCAGGCCGATTTAGCATGCACTCTCCTAGGGCTTCCTTGCTTTGATACCAAATGTCAGAAGAATGAATGCATGGAGTTTGAGAGGATTCATGGCACACACTTCAATGTGTGTATGCTTGTATTTATTATTTTAAGGGGAAGTTAAATTGGTGGTTGTAACTCACATTGTTAAGTTACCTTTTAGACATAACTAATGTGTTGTTATGACATCATTAACATAAGCAATAAATGCCTATGTATACAAAGGTAGTCTAACATTATATTATATCTAATAGAGTGTAAAATGCTTTTAGATTTTAATTAATACACAATTAAAAGTGGGTTTTTTTTGGCATATAAGACTTTTTGGACTGCAATAATGCTCTTTCCTCTCATCTGGCCATTTGGTATATTCCAAGAATGCATTCAAATAAAAGAGTCATATCCTTATTTGCAAGTACTTGTACTGCTGCTACCTTTGTAAACCACATTGGATAAAATATACTGGGCAGAATTACCTAAGAAGTGACTTTATTAATAAAAAAATAACATTTAACAGAAATGTCATGCTATGATATAAGAAGATAACAAAGAAGGAAGATCCTCCTCCTTTGTTTTTGTTTTTGCCTAATCTTTCTTAAACAAGCATAATTGATTGAAACATTCTTTTCTTTGAATTTGTTGTAGACAACTCGGATTTTTGCTCCCTGGGAAAGGAGTAAAGATAGCAAGCTAGAAATATCATGGCATGAAATTGCTCGCCCACAAGTCCATGGTCATGACATAAACTGTATGGCCACCATAAAAGGAGAAGGAAACCATCGTTATGTTAGTGGAGCGGATGAAAAAGTTGGAAGGGTCTTTGAGGCCCCACTATCATTTCTACAGACTTTGCGACACACAGCCTGGGGATATTTGGGAAAGCAAGATGTTAACAGTGAAGACATCCAAGTTTTGGGTGCAAATATGTCTGCACTTGGGTTATCTCAAAGGCCTATCTATGTTCATGGTAATTTTGCTGATCTCTCCTCCCTCTCTTATTTAATCAACTTCTAATAATGTTGCATTGGCCACACTTGCGTCTGTATATGTGTGATCTCTTGATATTTACTTGTGGTATATGACGGTGGCTAATTTCTTGTGTATTGTCTTTATTGATTGTATTGTTTTGCCTTTTTTCATATTCTTATTGTATCATGTGGAGTTGAGCTTTTCTTTAATTGCACAAAATTGAAAAATGGAAACTTAGAATTAATTTAAATTTATTTCTAGCTCTTCAATTAGAAAAAAAAAGAAAGAAAACTTTGTTGGAACTAACTAATGATGCTATGTCTTTGGTATCCATGGTTTAGATGGCTATGTATTCTAATGTTTCTGGTATTAAGCCTGTGCTTTATGAACAGTATTTGACTGAATGTAGGACCTTCAGAGAATCTAGGACTTGACTTCTATGAACAGTTATTTCATAGCATAGTTTTCTTTCATTCCTGTTCTTGTGCATTCTAAATGGTGCAGAATAAATATGGACCTGATTAGACTTTGGCATGGGACATTCGACATAGAAGAGGAGCTTTGAAACCCAATCTGTGATTTTTTTTGTAGTTGAGGGTGTCATAATAATTGATCATTACAAAAAGAAATTTTGTATTTTTTGGAATTTTTTTGAATACCATACTCTATTGGATCAGTAAATCGCTAAAGAGGATATGTATTCAGATTGAAATCTGCTGCAAATAGCAGTCAGTTCAAGTACGTTCAAGTACATTATGTTTAATGGAGGACCATGACTGGGAAGATGAGCACCTGAATTGGAGATTCTCTCTTGACGGACCTGATAAAACTACAGACTTGAAATTTAAATCTTTAAGGTCTGTTTTTAACTGGAACATAAAAAAGTAGAAATTTAAGGGTTTAATTTTGTATGAACTTAAATTCTGAATGTAGTGAAGTGTTCCTGTGCTAAATCTGTGAGGTGAGATCAATAAATTCAATTTAAAAGTGTTTGGGATTTCAATTTTTTATGCTTTGGATTGGCACTCAGCTCTCTACATATGTATAAGTGAGGTATCCTAAGCCACTCTCTGAGAGATTTAGCAGGTTGGCAAATTGCATGATTTAACAGATTTGAAGGAAGTTTGTGTTACCAACGATGGAGGGAGTGCTTTATATGTATATGTTGGTGTATGTGTGTGATATTTTTATTTGCATGCATGTGTGCATTATATAGTGTTGACCTCAAAAGAATCACTTGTAAATATTTTATGTAGGGGATTTTGCTTTTATCAATACATCAAATGCTCTGTAATTAAAAATGTATTTGATTATCGTTCACCAGGATAATAATTGATGTGTAATTATATTAGTAATCAAAATGAGGTGGATGAATATTTGGTTACCAACCATCATATGCACCACAACGTGATCTGTAATCGACATGGATATTCCATTGCATGATTCATCAACACAAATCTATTCTCTTTGTATGTTGTTCCCAAGTTCTATGCTACTGAAATAACACTCAAATGCTAAAACTTGATACTTTCTACAACCCTTTTGGCTTCCATCTACATCTTACATTTCATTATGCTGCAATTCTACACATCCTAGTACATTGCATGTCATGTTTCGAACTCCAACTATTGCATAAGGATGTGTTGTTGCGTAACTTTATGTGGGACTGAATTCAACTCCTAATTGCTATTAGGAACAAATGCCATGTTTGTACTCTTACATTCAATTGATTTCTCTCTCTCTTAGGCGTTTGAGATATTGAATTAATTGTAGGAAATATAAGAATGTGATAAATAAATCAAACACAACAACAAAAGAGTGATAGACACAAGAAGTTACCTCGAGAAAACTAATGTGGGAAAAGTTCAGAAGAGTGAAGCGATGTTTCATTATCTTCACTATCTTCTTTGCAGTTTTACTAGCTTACTGCCTTCTTGTGGCCTTAAAGAAACCAGCATCAATAAACATCCTAAATTTTGCAAATGCTTTCTGCAATTTGTTGTAGATCTCTTGTTTTCTTAGAAATCTTGACTATTGTCCTCCCATCTCAGCTGTGTAGTCTTTTTCAATCTCACAAGTCAGTTTTCGTCATGTTTTTGAACATGTGGATGAAATACCTTGCATTCCATTGCCTTCTTTGAACCTCCATGGGTTTATTTATGTGGTTACATGGAATGTCCCCTTCTTCAGCCTAGTCAGCGAAGGTGACCATTTAGCCTATTTTTATTCCTGTAGGCTAATTTGAAGTTGGACTAGGGGATAATATTTATTAAATAAATAAAGTTGTCTTAATTCTTTATTTTATGGGCAACTTGTATTTATTTAAATATTCATTTGATAAAGTGACTTTGGGAAGGGGCCAAAATGAAATATTATAAAGTCACTTTATATGGGCTTAAGTGACATTAAAAAGTAATTTTAAATTACTTTGTCGAGAATGATATATGTGAAATTATAAAAGAGAGCTCAAGAGCTCATTTTCACTTATGCTAAAAATATTTCTTCGAGAACTTGGAGAGAGCTCTTGCTTGAGCAAACCCTAGGATGAAAACTCTAAGGGAAATCCGTTTCGGTGGTGCAAGATCTACCCTAGCTGATTGTAGGTGGAATCATACAGATTTCACGTAGGTGCATATCGATTGGAGATTTTATATTTGTGCTGAAGGGATTCATTTTGCAAGTTTATGAGATTTGCAAAGCAAATATAAATTTGTGGTTTCTTCCTTGAAGATTTATTGAATAGTTTATTGTAGTATTTGTGGAATTTATGGAGGATTTAACCCTTATTTCTAGAAGCCAAATGATGGAGGGATATATTTGAGGAATCGCTAACAAGGAATCATATAGGGTTTGGTGCTGTGTGTGAGGTTGCCGTACCAGAAGGCAGACATATATTAAGATGGAAAGGAGGTTTTGAGTGGAGTGTGGCCCCCACAACAGCCACATCACTCCCATAGTCAGCCGCACCCCAAAAAAAAGAGCGTTCAAGACTTGAAGTTAGCGCATCATAAAACAAAGGATGGCTTGAAGAGGCGTGAGAGTATTGGACTCTTGTGTGGAGTTTAGAAAGGTCAAAACAGAAGTTGGCAGGATCAAGGAAAGGCTTGCGTGGAGTTAGAAGGAGTCACTTCCTCCTTAGGAAGCCCACGTGAGGATTTAAGGAGCGCTTGAGTCATTTTGTGAGGGGCCTCAATGTGGACTGTGCTTGATATCAGCAGCTGAGGTATTTGAGATGTACTGAATATTATTTGTATTTGATGGGAGTAATCTATAAGTTTATTAATAGCAGAAATTACTGTTGTATTCAGTTTTCTGGGCATTTCACAATTCAGATTTTACTCTGTTAAGAATGCTGCAATTTGCTTAATATCTTGCCTCTGTATTTCATTATGTATATGTATGAATTTATGCACAATCTATGTCGCCAAGCTGCCAATAAAACATTCTGAACTGTCCTATTGAAAATATTATTGAAAATGACAAGAAGTCAAATTGTTTGACGAAATGTCTGCATATTAGAATCAGAGATTTTGTGAAAAAATTGTATAGAATCTGGAAGGGCTTCTTACATTACAATCTGCTTTAGGCTCAAACAAGAAGCCCAAATTTTAAAAAACTGAAGATAAGCTATCACCCTGTTGTCTACTCTTCCCATGCATTGTCTTTGGGAAAAACCAGTGCTTAAACTAGTGTAAAACTGGTGCTTAGAGAACCAGTGTTTACAAAGTTGTTCCTTAATTGCAAAAGTGCCACTTTAAGCAGAGAAAAACCACCACTTAGGGAATTGGTGGTTACATAACCACCCCTGACACGTGTAATGGCCACTTAACTGTGCAAAAAGTTCAGCAACTTGCAAAGACCATAACTTTTGCATGGGGACTTGAAATCAATTGCCTTATTAAGTGCATAACATTTCAAGATGAAACTGTGTACACTATAAAAATTCACTTTAGATGTTTATCATGTGTTGTTTTTGGCTCTGCTCAAAACCTGCACTTTTGAGGTCACATCATGTCACAGACACTTCTTTAGTCTCATTAATGGTTGATTAACTCAACCAACCAACTTTGATGATATTCAGGATGTAATTTTGGCTAACAATGTGTAGTTGTCAATCCCATGTCGTTGGGATATATTTTCACTAAAAATTGAGTAAGAATTTTTGTTTGGATATTGTTTTGTAGGTTTCTATGATAATATTCCATGTATCCTCCTCGCTATAAGCCCTATTAGATAGTCACAATAGAAGTAATTATTTAGGCTTTTTAAAACTGTGAGTGCAGTGGTTGCCAATAAAAATGAAGAACACTATTTGAATGTTGAGTATTAATAAAAGTTTCTTGTTGAAAGAGAAAATAGAGTATAACAAGGTCACTAGTGCATGATTTTGAATGTGGTTGGTGCGTGAATTGATGACACAAGAGAAGTGAATATTAGCTAGGGAGTTTCTTTGAGAAATGCAGCCAAGAGAGAGTAGAACAAAGTCGTAGTGCATGATGCTTGATATGGTTGAAGATGTTGTCTGAAAAATGTGCAAGGCAACATTAAGGGGTTTGACCTTCCCATTTAGAACATGATAGGGGTTACCTAACAAATCTCTCTAACGGTATGAGACTGAAACATTCAAAACACTAGGAAAACTCTGAAATATTCACAACAATGGATGAAAGAGATGTAAGTTAAATTGAATCCGTATTGCTACCTGTTATCCAAATGTTCATTTTCCTCTAAATAAGAAAGCAATATTTTACAATCAAAAACCTAGGTTTGTTACTATGCTTCCACCATTAACAAACCGTATATGTTTCTGCCTTAAGAACTAAAATTTTGGATCCAAGCCAACCCGAACTAGATCGGTTCAATTGATACACTGATGATGTTAAAAATAAAGGGATATTTTCTAATGATCTTCTCTCAAAAGTAACAAGATAGGATTTTTTGGGGAGGTCCTTGGTTTCTCAAGAAAGCTGGTTTATTTATGAAGGATTGGCTTCCTATCATCAACCCTACAGAAGATCTGCCAAGCACTGTACCGGTTTTTGTTTGACTGCCACTTCTTCCCGATGAGCACTAGCATGAAACTCTCTAAATAAAGTTGAATCTTCCATATAGGGGAATATGTGACAGCTTCTAAGATGACATTCAATCCAGGAATCTTGAACTATGCACTCATTTGTGTTAACCTGGAATTGCACAAGCCATTACCAATAATGATCATCATTGACTTTGATGGCATTGGATGAGAACAACCTATTGATTACCAACATCCCTTACTGATGCAGATGCTATCCCAACCATGGTCATTTGGCTCGGGTTTGTCCTAGCAATGTTACTCCCATGCAGCACCAACAATAGCAACACACCCAAAGCAAAAAGCACAGAATCATCATTGAGAACTTCTGGATCAGCCATAGTCACACCGCCCATGTACCAAAAAAATTCAGATTACCACAAGAAGAAAGCAAATTGCTGAGAGCATACACATGAAAAGGGAAATCATGAAACATATCATCTACTCAGCTAGCTCTAAGAAACTCTTTTGATTTGCTCGAATATTTGCCAGAAGACATGGAAGCTGCCGCAGATTCACCACTCCCACACACAAATCCTGCAAGCATATTCCCACAAGGTTAGCTACAAAAATCCTTATCATCAATTTTACAATTTTAAGCAAATAATTCTTCCATTAACACTACAAGCAAATCCAAACTCCCCACAAATGCAGGATCTTATTCCAGGCCAGTTCAGATTGTTGATCACCACATCTACTCTTTTTGTCAAGGAAAAAAGAAAATCACTTGGAGAGACAATAGGTATAGAGGAAGATCTCAATAAACAAAAGTTAACAGAGAAAATATCACAAATATGGACTTCTAAAATTGCCATAGATAATGTACAATCCAACCCTTCAAATTAGGAAACATATTTGGAAATCTCGGAGTTGCAAATGGTACACTAGATTCAACTAATCGATGAAGCATTTTGCCTGGAACATGTGGGTTTGGGCTCCCCCAATAAACACCATTTCCTCATAGTTCTGGTCAACGTCTAGCAGATAGATCTCCTCAGTTGCTAGAAACTAAAAAATAAGTAAATCAAAGTAGTAAATTTACTGGGATCTAGGGATCTAAATTCAATGTTTAGTTTCAAAAAGTTTAGTCAAACCCAGTCCATCCAAATATCTAATGAACAATTCTCAGAGGTTTCAATGGGGTTTTACTTATGGATCTATATTCATATGAATTTCAACTTAACTTCCATGTTCTCAATTATTGCATTCCTCCTATTAGTAATCATCAGATCTTGCTTCTCACTCAGTTCAAAGATTGGATTTTTACTACCATGCCTGAACATCTGATTATAATGGGTGATTCAATACCATCTGCCACCCAAAAGGAAAAAGATAGTATGAGATTCAACTTCAGAAGTGCAAAGGCTCTCCATCAATTGGAACCCAACACGCCTCTAATGAAAATGAATTTTTCTCAAGGTTAGTGTACTTGGTGCAATTACTGCAAGGGTATCAAAAATATTGTTGAAAATTTGGGCAAAATCTTTCTAACTAAAAACTGGATCTGAGATCATTATGAGCTGCAAAGTGATAAGAGAGAACCTATTGCAAATTTTGCAAGAGGTGCGCTGTGATCGAATATGTTTTCCTTTGTTCTTGGTTCTAGTTTTCAATTGGCATCTTCCCATGTTTTTGAATAAAGGGTTCTCTGGCATGTTTGTTGTTTAGTTTTGATAGAAGATGTTTTCTTTGATCAATATTAATCTTTGCACTGAAGTTGTTTTCAGCAGTTGTGTCGGGACCAACATTGGAGTTCTATACCAAATAATTCCGTTGCTTAGAAACTCTTATTGAATAAATCAAAGTTGACACTTTGGTTTTTCATAGAGCAGGTACCACGAGGGCTTCAGTTGCATCTACTCAGGATTTTTCGGATGGAATGGAAACTATTCCAGAAGCTGTTCCTGTTGTGTTAACAGAGCCTCCCCTTGAAGAAAATTTGGCCTGGAATACTTTATGGCCTGAATCTCACAAGCTTTATGGTCATGGTAATGAACTATTTGCCATGTGCTGCAATCATGAAGGGAAGATTATTGCAACAGCTTGCAAGGTGAATATATCTTGTTATTATTATTCATTTAATGTATTTGGTCTCTTTGCTGTACATTTGAACTATCATAATTCGTAATAATCAAATTAAAGAGTCAAATGGAGTCTTTTTTGTACATTCATTCCACCATTAGGCCTTGTATACTGTCTTACACAGTAGTGATCTAAAGGTGTGAGAATTTAAGCTTGCATCCATTGGCTGTCAGTGACTCTCTGTTGCTGTTCATCAATCAATATATGCTATTTGAATTTAAAGTGTGTATCTATACATGGAAATTTGCCATTGTATTTTATTTAAAATTAAGAAAAAAAAGTTCTTTTAAATGAAAAGAAGTTAAAAATAAGCAGAAAAGTAACCATTCATTGATGCTCAAGGTTGAAACCTCACATTGTATGTATATCATGGTTAGTTTTATTTAATTAGCTAGAATATTTATATTTTATTTTTTAATAAACAAAAAATATAAAAGATCTGCAAATCACTGTACCGTACCAAAACCTGTTGTACTAGGATGCCAACTTAGACTCGTGGGTATCCAGTCATAACAGTGCCATGAACCTGAGCAAACGTATAGTTAACAATTAATACAAAACAATTAATCAGACAAGAATTTGTAATGAAAATCTGACAATAAGAGGTGCCTAAGGGCTTTTTATGTGCTGTTCAATTCATTTTGGATTTTTGGCTATTCCTACTTTGTTGTTGATCCCATATTGACTTTATGGTTTCTGATATTAGTGTGCCTTCTGGGTTTAATATCCAAACCATAATTAATAAGATTGAACAACAAAGAGATATGACAGGCATTTATTATAGGCTTCTTCTGGATAAGGTTGATTGTCAAAACACATGAATTTTTCATGGATTTCGAATTGGAGAATGATAGAAAGTATATGGAACTTTTGGGATTGGATCACATATATGATGTGATTGAACTGTATGTATAACTAATTTGATATGCATTACAGGCATAGTTACTAGGATGTCTCGGTAAGGGAAACAGGTATTGGTACTGATACACCATTTTCAAAAATAGTTGAAGATGGCAAAAATATTACAATAATTAGAATTATACTGTTAATGGTCAATATTGTATCTTTTTAGATAGTTTCTATTTTCCCTGCTCTGTTTACGATTGTTTTATTATAGAAACATCGTTCCTGTATTTATATGTAAATTTCTTTCTTTGTTAATAACAATCTATTATTTTTTCCCAGTTACTTGTGTAACATGGTATCAGAGCAGGAAGTGTGATGGCGTTTGAAGGCGGTTTTCTTTTTTGAAACCGCGACCCTCTGCAAATCGCGTGGTTCTAATTTGCCATTTCCCTTTTTTAGCGTCTACAGTAAGGTCGTGAATCTTTTAGTTGCCATTCGAGGGTCGGCGGGAGTTCTTTTCGTCTGGTGGTTGTTTGCAGATAAATCGTGATTTCTAGATTGCGAGTTTCCCGTTGTTGGATCGCGTTTTTTTCTGGGTCGCGCGTCCATTTCTGGTGGTCGTGGTTTTAGGCGCCATTTTTTTCTCTGAGCTCGCGTCTTCCTTTTCTTCTGCAAAATCGCATGATTTCATTTAGGGCTGCGATTCCAGCTCTCTGTGGGCGCAATTTTCTGCAAGGGAAAATAAACCCTCTGTTTGAAGCCATTTTTCTGTGTTTTCATGGCCGCCAAGGGCTTCTTGGATTTTCGGCTAGGGTTTTAACCTATGTTGCACGGAGACCCGTCTCCGACCCCCTGGTACTCGTCTCCCCGTCTCGGAGACTTCTTGGGTACGTCTCCCTGCAAAGGGAGACTTCTGGTTGAGTCTCCCACACGTCTCCAAGTACCCTGCGTCAATAAAAAGGCGTCTCCATTTTTTTTTCTTTCTCTACCTTTCATTTTTTCCACTATTTTCTCACAAACTCAGTGGATTCTTACTCCTACGGATGTCAAACCTCAATACGAGTGTCTACAGTAATATATATACATTCAGCTATATTAAATTGTTACAAGTAAGCTATAAGCCTATAAGTAATATATATACAGTAAGCTATAAACTTAAACTTTACCAGTTCTCTTGTTTTAAAAGTTCAATGTCATGATATTTTCAGTTTTAATGTTAGCATATTAATAAATTAATAAAATTATTAAATTATATTTTTTTAAAAAATGGTGTCTCCAAGTACCCGTCTCCTATTTTTCAAAAATAGACGTATCGGTACCGGTACCAGTCCCAGTACCACTACCAGTCTCGGTGCAACCTTGGTTTTAACCCTTCATTTTCAGTCAATTTTTTTTTTGATCACAGATTCTTGGTGGGTTTTTCGAGACCTTTTTTGGGTTGCCTTCGGATTTTTCTGGGTGCATCGTTTTTCATGCCTCGTTTTTTGTGCAGTTTGTCTTTTTTTGGCAGCGAGGGTTCAAAATTTGTGCCTGTAAACTGCCTCAGCATTCAGTGCATTGGAATCCGTGCCTTGGGTTTCGTGCATTTAGCGTCTTCTTGGTACCTCGTTTTTCGTGCCTCGAAAAGTGAGCAAGATGGCGAGTTTGACCAACATTATGTTGGAAGGCAGTCAACGTTTCAACGGCAAAAATTATAATACCTGGAAGCAGCGAATGATGACCATCTTTGAATATCGCTGTCTCGATCAAATGATCCTAGGCAACACTACTCATCCTGCAACGATAGGTAAAGACCAGGACAAGTTTGACGAGCAGAACCGTGAAGCAGTGATGCTCATTAAGCTTTCAATCACAGATGATCAGCTACCTCATATTCCGGCTGGAAAAACAGCAAAGGAGATTTGGGACCATATGAAGGGTTTGCATGAAACCTCCGACAAAAGCCGTGCGTTCTTGAAAAATATGTTGTTTTCTATCATGATGGATGAGAAGACAACTTTGCAGACGCACCTGAACAAGATCCAGGAGATCAGAGATCAGCTGGAGGCTATTGGCCGAAAAATGGAGGAAGAAGACATGGTTGTAATCACTTTGAAAAGTCTACCTAAGTCTTATGAACATTTCATCGAGACTCAACATTACGTTTGCTAATGTTGATTTGAAGTTTTCGGAGCTCTGTACTATCGTCTTGCAGCAGGATCGCTGGAAACAACAGTTTGGTAGTAGTGCTTCTTCGTCCTCTACAGAGCAGGCTTTTGCAGCCAAGTTTCAGGCTCAGAATAAAGGCAAAGGTTAGCCTCCGCAACAGAAAGGCTCAGGTCAACCTCAGGACAGCACCAAGAAAAAGAATATTCAGTGTAATTACTGTCACAAATATGGTCACATGAAAAAGGATTGTCGTCAGCATTTGGCTTCTGAACAAAAGAAGCAGGGACGGTCTCAGCAGAAAGCTAATGTTGCCGAGCACACTAAGCAGAAGGAATCTGCCTTTTACGCTTTTATGGCTAAAAGACCTGCAGATCATGTGAAGTCCTCTACCTGGTACATTGATTCAGGTGCTTCGCGACACTTCACTCATCGGCGTGATTGGTTCACAGATTTCTCTCCCTTCAGTGACTCAGTTATTTTTGGTGGAGGAGAAGAATATACAGTTGTCGGTAAGGGCACTGTTTAGATTCAGTCTAGTGGGAGGAATCTCATATTCCTCAATGTGTACTATGTTCCTGGCATGGAACTTAATCTTCTCTCTGTCAATTAGATCATGCGGCACTCTCCTCAGTTGGATGTGGTGTTCAGTACACACAAATGTTCCATTGTTGATCGGGAGACTCGTAGCACTGTGGTTGTTGGTATTGAGGATCATGGTCTATACAAACTTGTGGATACAGGTGATTCTCCAGAGTTAGCCATGGCAGCCAAAAATTCTTCCATCACCAGTCTTTGGCATCAACGTTATGGGCACTTAAATGTGCACTATCTCTCTCAGGTATCTCGGGAGGGACTTGTAGCCAGTTTACCTGAGATCCAGACTCAACATCATGGTGTTTGTGGAGCTTGTCAGGCTGGGAAGCAGCACAAGATACCGTTCTCGAATGGTGACTCATGGCGAGCTTCCAAGGTACTACAGTTGGTTCACGCTGATGTATGTGGGCCAATGAATACACCTTCTGTTATTGGTTGCAGGTATTTCTTGCTTTTTGTTAATGATTTCAGTCGTAAAATGTGGGTGTACTTTCTCAGACAGAAATCGGATGTGTTTACTGTATTTCAGAAGTTTAAGGCCTTAGTAGAGAAAGAGTCTGGCTGTTCCATAGTCACTCTTAGGTCAGATAATGGGGGGGAATTTTGTTCTACTGATTTCTCCAACTTCTGTGATAGACACGGCATCAAACGCTAGTTAACCACACCCTATACTCCTCAGCAAAACAGTGTTGTAGAGCGGCACAACCGCACAATCACTGAGATGGCCCGTTCCATGTTAGAACACAGAAGTGGTCCTAAGAAATATTGGGCAGAAGCAGTCTACACTGCAGTCTACTTAATCGGTCTCCTACATATGCGGTTAAGGGGAAGACTCCTGAGGAAGCTTGGACTGGTCGCAAACCTCGAATCAATCATCTGAAAATATTTGGCTCTTTAGCTTATGTATGGATTCCAGATGCCAAGCGCTCTAAGTTGGATTCCAAGAGTCAAAAGCTTATGTTCACAGGGTACAGTGACAAACATAAGGCTTACCGGTTGATTGATATAGATATTGATTGTCTTACTTTCAGTCGGGATGTTGTCTTTGATGAAGAACGAGGACCTTTTCATCCTTCCTCGTCTATGCAAAATTCTGAGGATTAGCCGTTGAAGGCTTCTGACTTGGGTGTTCTTCCGTTAGGTCCACCTGATGGGAGGGATGATGATGCAGATTCTGATTTTGATGGTGCTCAACCCGAATTTCCTCCGGATGATGTTGATCTTCCACTTGTTGCACCTGTTCCAGCTCCTCCTATTGCATCTGATGTTGGCACTTCTACTCTCCGGCCTAAATGGTGGGCTAAGACTTGTTGGTGCTTAAATATGTATATGCAAGCACCTTCCTGTAAATCAAAAATTTCTATGTCCATCGGTGTGAGTTCACATTTGTCTTGGCGACCACGTTCTTCACAGAGGTATGTTCATTCAATCGCCAAGACTTTATCCATCGGCAGCTGAGCTACATGTCTCTCCGACGGGCCGATGGGGGTTATACAGAGTGGTCATCGGCGAGAGTAGTGTTATCGACGGAGGTGTTTTCGAATCTGCCAATAGGATGGAGTCACCCCGTTGGAGGTTGCATCGGAGTGACATTGCTTATCGGGAGAACAGGCGAGAGGTTTGCCGACGTGAGGAGTCTGGCCGACGGAGTATGGTTCGAGGGTAGCATTGGCGTGATCAATGCGGTCGGCAGGACGCTCCTTAGTTGCTCCGACGGTGTGAGTCACACCGATGGGGCCTTGGCGTCGGCAGGAGTTAAGGCGATGGGCTGGTTAGCGGTTGGATCGCGGGTCGCGCAGGGTAAAATGCGCGACGATATGTTTATTAGTGGCCAGGCATATAAAGTGCTAAAAGAGTCTCTGCGGGGTGCATGTGGGATAAATGATTCCTGCATATTTGAAATATCAGAGTGATATGTTTTGGCGGGAAGGTTTCAGAGGCACGATCTATTGCATTTCTCGATGGCCAGGGGTTGGTGCGCCATAAATGGCACAGGAATTGCAGAGGTATGGCCTGATTGACCGAATAGCTACCCGATTAAAGAAGAAAATCCTCAGGCGAAGGCATGGGTCGAGTTGATAGGTTCAACCACCCGTTTGATGATGAAAGTCCCTGGGCGGCGGTGCAGATCCCGAGTTCACCTGCTTATTCCTCTGTCTCTCTGCTGCATTAACTGTTTTGAGCGCCAATCTGATCATGCATTGTATCTGGCGGAATTTTGATTGGCCTTGTAATTAATTTTTGTCGAGTTTACAGTTTCGGTATAAAAGGCCAAACTGTATTACTTTTTGGGGTTGGATGTTTTTTTTGGGGCTTTCTGCTCTGACTCTGAACACAAGGTGTTCACATTTTGAAGGGCATTTTTGTTACAGATTCGGTCCTTAGTCTGGTGTATCAGTCCTTGTTTGTAGATGATAAATTCCTGTATGATGATTTTCTATGCAGATTGAAGTTAAATGAAAAACACCTGGTGTGTGTTGTTTATGATTGTCTCCTGTATGTTACTTGTTTTCCTTTCAAACAAGGTTGTCAAGGGCTTCCAAGTTTTTCAGTATATACTTCCTGTATACTGTGTGTTTGATTTCTTGCGTCTGCTCAAGGAGTGGTTAAATAGGCTTTTGATCAGATACAAAGGAAAATGGATTGCATCATAAGATTTGTAAAGCATGATCATAGGTAACACTTTTTCTTGGATATATTGCTGTTAGGCAGTAATATTTTATGTAAATCCTCTAGATATGAAGTCATGTTGTCATAGGGAGACATTTGCATTCATAGATGTGACTCTGCTGCCCAGATAAAGCACTGGTCTGGGAATCTGTCTGTTCAAAGGGTCTAAGAAAATCCCATAACTCCAAACCATCAAATTCAAATCTTTTCATAACCTCCATCCTGTTAGTTGTAGGAGTAGGATTAGGAACCCCTGCATACTCTCATCCCTAACCAGTCATACATGTCCAAGAAAGTTGCCAAACTTGTGATCTATCATTTAGATCTTGGTCCATACATGAGAGTATTCTACCTGTTACTACAAAGTTAAATCTTTCTGTCATTTGGAGAGTAAATGTTACATCTTTAGCAAATAGGGACACCCCCCTTGGTGCGGCAGAACCAGAAGTGAAGGGGAGGCAGCTCACGCAACCTCCCGTTTCTGTTGGCCGAATCAGCCTCTGCATAGGAACTGGCAAACCCTCTGCCGATTCGGAGAAAATAACCAACAAGACTATTGGAGATCTTCATGATGATGAGCTCATTGAGGGTAGATCATCCAGAAACAAGAGCAAACAACAGCATACAGTTAACTTTACTCTCATGGCCAACATTCACAGTGTCTATGAGCCTCAGACATATTCAGAGGCTAAAGGAATTCCTGAGTGGGAAAAGGCTATGGAGTCTAAATACCAGAGTCTTCAGAAAAATCACACATGGGTCCTTTCTGATCTTCCTCTAGGGAAGAAGTCCATTAGCTGCAAATGGGTGTACAAGGTGAAATACAAAGCTGACGGAACCCTTGACAAGTACAAAGCTCATCTCGTTGCTAGGGGGTTCTCACAGAAGGAAGGCATTGACTACGAGGAGACTTTTGCTCCTACAGCCAAGATGAGTACAATTCGGCTTGTCCTTGCCTTAGCAGCCCAGTTTGGTTGGAAAGTCCATCAGATGGACATTAAGAGTGCCTTTCTCAACGGTGAGTTGAAGGAAGAAGTCTACATGACGCAGCCTCCAGGGTTCAAGGTTGCCGATCAAGAACACAAGGTGTGTAGATTGGTCAAAGCACTCTATGGCCTGAAATAGACTCCTCGAGCTTAGTACATCAAGATTGATAAGTACCTCACAGATCATGGCTTTCAGAGGAGTCCATCTGACTCTAATTTGTATGTCAAACACACTGGTAGCGATATTCTGATTCTTGTTGTCTATGTGGATGACCTGATCATTACTGGTAGCTCGGCACATTTGATCGTTGAGATCAAACAAGATTTGCGCAGCACATTTGACATTACAGATTTGGGACTCTTGCATTACTGTTTAGGTGTTGAGGTTTGGCAGACCAAAAGCAGTATCTTCATCTCCCAGTCCAAGTATGCTCGAAGTCTTCTAGATAAGTTCCGTATGCAGGATTGCAAACTTGCCTCCACACCCATGGAAAAAGGGCTTAAGTTGTTAGCTAAGTCAGACTCACCTGTAGTGGATGAATCATTGTTCAGGCAACTAGTGGGCAGCCTAATCTATTTCACTGCCACTAGACCTGACCTCAGTTTTGCAGTGAGCTACATTTCACGCTTCATGACAGCCCCCAAGGCTGATCATTGGGTAGCAGCGAAGCGTGTGCCACGTTATATGAAGGGCACTTCTGATTATGGACTTATTTACTCAAGGAGTCACGGTCCTAGACTTAGTGATTTCACAGACTCAGATTGGACAAGTTCAGTTGATGACAGGAAATCAACATCTGGGTATGTGTTCAGTTTGGGTCTGGGGCAGTCACATGGACTAGTAAAAAGCAGCAGGCAATGGCTCTCTCCTCGACAGTAGCAGAGTATCGAGGAGCAGTTAAGGCAGCTTGTGAGGCAGTTTGGCTTCGCCAGATGCTTGCTGATATGCAATATCTCAAGCAGGTCCGACTCCCTTTTTCTGTAACAATCAGGGAGTTCTCAAACTTGCCAAAAATCCAGTCTTCAATGAAAGAACAAGCATGTGGAAACTCATTGTCACTTCATTCAGAAGCTTGTTGAAGACGGATCAGTTCAATTGTTGTATGTTCCAACAGAGGATCAGACAGCAGACATTCTCACCAAGTTCCTTAGTCCAGATAAATTTGTAAAATTCAGGGGGTCTCTTGGTGTAGTTAGTAGATTGACCATTAAGGGAGGGTATTACAATAATTAGAATTATACTGTTAATGGTCAATATTGTATCTTTTTAGATAGTTTCTATTTTTGCTGCTCTGTTTACGATTGTTTCATTATAGAAACATCGTTCCTGTATTTATATGTAAATTTATTTCTTTGTTAATAACAATCTATTATTTTTTACCAGTTACTTGCGTAACGAAAAATACTAAAAAAATACTAAAATACTTAAAATACTGCAATTGATATGCAACTTTAAAGAACTTAAAATACTAAAATTGTAAAATTGTAAAATTAAAATTTTAAAATATTGAAATAAATGTCAATGAAAGTAAAGAGTGATTATATTAAATATTTGATAATCATCATCATGATATAAAAATAATAATTTTAAACCATAATCATCAGGAGATGGCAGACAGAGTGAGAGGGGAATGCCATTATTTTAAATACATGGTATAGGGGTCCTTGGAGAAACATGGAGAATTTTCAATCAATTGATGAACATTGAAAACTTTAATGCATGTACATGTCTTAAGCCTTATTGTTGTTTCTCTTCATACTATTACTTATTTGGGATTTGATAAGAAAATTTTCTGCTACAAAAAAAACTGTTAATTTTATGCAAAAAAATAAAAGAAATACAGGTCTATTAGTGTATTTCTTTAGCTCTTTTAGCTATTGTCAACCACGTATCAGCACTTTAGGAAATCGCAGTGTAGTTTATATGATATATTTGAGAAACCTCTATAGGATGTTTCCTAATCTTCAAGCGATGCTTCTAGGAGACATATAGAGACACAAATAAACTTCATCTAAAGTCTCCTAATGTCCGGAGATGTCCCCATATGGTTCTTTGAGATGGGATGTGTTTCCGATACAGGAGACAAGTACCAAGGGGCCGGTATAGAACAAGGCTGCTGAGAAAATTCACCTTTTAACTTATTGAGGTAAATTTGTAATTGGCATCACCTCTGTTAAATTTAAAATGAAGCCACCTACTTACCTTGGTTGTGCAAGAAAGAGAACTACGTACTCTTTGGTTTTGTCTCCTCTTGCTTGTATTAAGCTAAACATTTAAATTTTTTTACTCTTGAGACTAATAATTTGGACATGAGTGCATTGGAAAGGATTAACTCCCTTGCTGGTCCATATGCAGTAATAAGCACTGCCAATTGGATTCTGAATTGCCATTTGGTCAGTGTTTCGTCATAGACTCGTACTCTTTGCCTTTTTATCATTCAGAGGATTGAAAATTTCTTCTGCTGGATGACATTTTCTTCCACTTGCTGGTCAGAGTTTTCAGTTGAAATTTTCTCATCATTTTGACTTGGACCTCATTCCTGGATTAATAAATTTTTACCTTGGAGGCCTTGAAATTATCATGTTCTCTCTGATCCAAATCTTCCAATATAATAGCCCTATTATCGACTATTAGGCTGACTTTGTAAGTTCCTATTCACATCATCTTTAATTTTCCTTTTTCTTGTTCAGATTGCCAGGGCACTCAAGCTCATTTCAAGACCAACATCCCTGGCTTTTGATATGCAACAAGTCTTGATGCATACGTTGTAGTTGTTTTCTTCCTTTGTGAAAGTATTAAGGTTTTACTTTCCCTCTTAAAGTTTTAACACATGTTTCGAAATAAAATATGAAAATTTGAAACTGCTATTTTTTCTTTTTCTTTTTTAAATTTTTAATAAGCAAAGGAACTTATATGATACCGCGGCAGAACTGAAAAGATGTGGATGGTTCTCCAGTGTTATTGATACTGGTTTCCGAATTCATACTCATCATCTGAATGTATGAGTGATTAAATCAACTTTGACACTCGCATGTTTCTAAAATGCTGCTAGCATGCTGTATGGTGTTATGCAAAGATTACATAGCTGGCATGCTAGTCATAAGTCCCAGATATTTAATAGGACCAACAATTAAGCACATAAATTACATTTAGTATAAACTAGTCAATTCAACAAAACTCAATACGAGTAACAGTTAGCTCTTGTCATGTGAATGAAACTTGTGCTCTGTAAAATTATGATGTTTCGGGAAAACTTGGGAACAGCAGATGTATAAATTGAATTAACAGGGAAAAGGTTCATGTAAGGTGCGTTGGTTGGGGCTTTAGACATGTTGAAGTATTGGCATGAGAATAGAGCAAGCACCAATGAATATGCTTTGCAATTTGCATGCTAGAATTAAATGTCTTGAGAACCTCTTAAGATGTAAATTTTGCTTTATATTTTTCTTTGATTTTGACAATAATAAAACTCTGCATTTATGGTTTGCAATCACATTTTCTGAAGCTACGTAATGTATGTCTGTCATCATGGAACATCCGTTCTTTCCACTTGCCTCTGAACTTATCTTTGTCATAAACCTTGCATGATAATCAAATTTTGTTTGGATTCAAGCGGTAAGAGTCTTTTATTTTCCAAAATGCAGGCACAATCAGCAAATGTAGCAGAGATATGGCTGTGGCAGGTAGGCTCTTGGAAAGCCATCGGTCGACTTCATTCTCATGCTCTGACTGTAACACAAATGGAATTCTCTCATGATGATCATTTCCTTCTGTCAGTATCGAGGGATCGACATTTTTCTGTATTTCGGCTAGAGAAAAATGGTATGCTTCACATCCTATTTTTAGCATTTTGTATTTCAAACTAAAGTTTCTTCCATTAATGAGAAACTGTTTTGACATTTTGACATCATGCACTGCACGAACTGATACACTTACATTTGCAGGAACAGATGAGGTTAAACATGAGCTTGTTGCAAAACATGATGCACACAAAAGAATAATCTGGTCATGTTCATGGAGCACACGCAATTATGTATTTGCGACAGGTTCTAGAGATAGGATGGTAAAGATATGGAAAATAGAGGAAACTAATGAGAGCAAAAGTTGTGTTACAGAGCTGTTGGTTCTTCCTCAATTCAGTAGCAGTATTACTGCTGTATCATGGTCTCCACGTAGCAATTTCAAAGATGATCTACTTGCAGTTGGCATGGAAAATGGACTTATTGACATCTGGAGGGTTAGCTTGCAAGACATGGCCCCTGGAGGAGAACATTTGCAGCCACATCAAAGATTTGACACTGTGACAGCTTCTAGAATTATAGGACTAGACATTTACCTATGTCATGTGGCTACTGTTCACCGTTTGGTTTGGAGAGAGACCTCTGAAAATGAAAATGGCATGCCAGTTAACTCTTCATCCACAGTTATGCAACTAGCTTCTTGTGGGGCTGATCATACAGTGAGGATATTCAGTGTAGTAATAACTTGAGATCCTGAACCCTTCCTCCTGTCTAATTGTAACTCTGAATCAGATAAATTGTTCTTAGACCCATTAGGAGAGTGATGTATTCATGGAAGAGGCCTTTTTGACATATGTTGATTGTGGAAAAAAAAATGCTTATATTTGGGAGAAGTAACTATGTAAAGTAACATGAATCCTCACCAATGCCATGAAGATGCCCACCAGCAATTTAGCCAAAAGAAAACTAGTATTGTAAAAAAAATTTTGTATTTAAAGGTCAAATGTTTTTACTCTCTTTGAGGATACATTCTTTTGAGGGTAATCGAGTTCCCCTGGCACAACTCCATTGACCCGCTCATCAACCTGTCACTCCCCCTGCTGCACACCCACTCCAACTACCGTCCTCGTGCACACACCACATGGAAATGGTGGGGGCAGGCATGGAAATGGGATGCAATTTCAAATCAGGATTCCTTAGTAAAAGGAGGTTATGGCTATAGTATATATAAATGTGCTCACTGAGTGATGTGGCTATGGGTACAGGGTAGGTGTCCTTATACTAAAAGAGGTAGTATAAGGCATTTGATCTTGAAAACCTTTTCTGAAGATGCCAACCAGCAATTTCGCCAAAAGAAAACTAATATGGTAATTTCTTTTTGGCGTTTTAAATTTTTACTCTTAGAAAATAAATTATTTTGACGATAATTAACCAAATCTGAAAAAAAAACAAGGGTAACAGAACTTCTGAGTTGTGCTAGTGTACCATTATAAACTAATATTCACTTTTAATGGTTTACTTTAATGATATAAAAACGTTCAGCAATTTCAAATATTTTATCCAGCTTTAAGAAATGGAAATCAAATTTGCACATCAAATGATACATATTTTTCTACCAGAACTTAATTGGAGAAAATAGAAGTCTCACATTTCTTATTCATAGTTATAAATAATATTTAAATTGTTTATTTGGTCTTGTTGGATTTCCAGAATAAATTGACGCCAAAATATCATTATTCTTGTGTCAGATGATGTGCATATTTAATTAAATCCCATATCCCATCCAATGCCTTTGACGATAGAAATCTAATCTGAAAAATAATAGCTGCCCAAGAAATTTCATAACCTAAAACCAGTATCATGCAACTTAAAACCACTATAAACATGCACACTCTATGTATGAAAATATGTAATTCGTTGGAAAATAGGGGTACGTACCAAACTTTTTGAGTTCAAAATCATTAAAGAGGGATAATTGCAAAGGTGAAAATTGCATATTCATGTCCTTTTTCCTTATGTATTGTGCCTAATGTGATTAGAATGTCTTTTATGCAATAACAAATTTATAAGTGGTATATTCTTGTGATAAATTCGGCTCATGATATTATTTTAGTATGTCTTATTATCACTTATTTTTAGGAATTGGTTCCAATCCCAAGATTTCCGGTTCACTACCTTAGATCAGATTTGTGGGTGTGAAATTGACCCAGCTCATTTATGTGGTTTTGGATTTAAACTAAAAACTTTTTAGATTCCAAATTTTAAATTAAACCTTGTTGATGTATGCTATGTTGTATATAAAGACACAACCTATTGCATTTGCATAGGATATGGGAACCATCAAGGAGCATTGTCATGGAGCATTCAAGATACATCAATAGTAGTATTATTAGAGCATACATCACCATACATATCTTAGGCATCCATGCAAGCTTGCTTCTTGTCAATAATCGTTGTTCTAAACCCATTGAAGGGAACTCACAGACCTAGCACAGTAATGATTTCAAACATTGAAGGGAACTCACAAACTCATGCAAGTTCAAATAGAGGATAAGGCAGAGAGATAAAACTATGAAAGAGACTGTTTTATCCACAATACACAGTTTGCATCTATCAAATAAACATAGTGTAAGAACAATGAAAGACAAAACATCAGTTTATATTGATCATAGAGACTAAATAGCCATTACAAAGAGAAGACAGACTCATTACAGGTGTGAAACAGACACAAAGTGATACTCTCCATTGACAAACTGATATAGAGACATGAGAGGCTCAAAAGAGAGCACAGTCCATCAATTCCGCTCAGTTCTAGAAAAAACCACAATATCTGAACTTGCAAACCAATCTTTCTATCTAAATAATGATCCAAAACAACTAACCAACCAAAAATACATCTTCAATACATGCATATATAGTTTTTCAAATCATACTGTAGCAGCGATGGATGTGGGGAAGAGTGGTCAACAAGGGAAACTAGTTGCCCATGCTGCAATAAGTTCATTTTTGTGTCCTTGGTGCGCCCCCACATGGCTCTACTTTGGGAATCTGCTGAAAAATATCCGCTCATGCCCTGGGTACAAGAATTCAATGCAAAAAGAGCTACAGTGGCCTAGGGGCGCGAGAAATCCGTTTCCACAAGCAATCGGGCTCTGGAGAAGCATTAATCGTTGATGCAAGAGTATCTCGGATGAACAGGCAATCGACATCACCCAAAAACAATTTCAAGTTTGGTTTTCAGTTTTGATTTGGTTTGGTGGTCATTAGCATCTCTTAGCATCACAAAACTTCAAAGTCAGCACAAAATTGCAAGAATCAAACTTTTGCCGGTTCACAGTTTCGACACTCCGCAAACAATTTTGTGAAATTTATTCCCAAAAATCCGTAAGAGATAAAGTAGAATCCTTTTGCAGGGGCATTCTTGGAGGTATCATATCCAATGTGCAAAAAGAATCAAAGTTATATCTTTCACCGTTTGGGAGAAATTAATGCCGAAAAATTGTGCCCTTAATACCGAAAGTGTGTCGCCGGTTTATGGAAAGTTTAAAATTTCAAAATTTATGAGGGCTGGAGCGAAATCTTTTTGTAGAGGATTTGAGGGGGTCATAACACACCTTTGAGCCAATTTTCATGCGAAACTGAGCAATTTGAATTTTTCGCCTACCGCACCCAATTCTGCATTTCGCCAATCACAAAAATAATTCAACCTGGAGAAGAATAAAAATGCCTTATTGAAGGGAAGTGTGAGATAATCATGGTTTTAATTGTTATATTCTTATGAGTCAATAGAGGTATTGAGATAAATATTAAAATCTGATTTTAAAATAACATTTAACATGGAGCACCCAAACGTATGATTTGAGGTAGTTATTCATCATTCAAAACAGATTTTGAAGAGCAAAAAGGAGGCATCCAAGGTATTCATTTAATGATTTTTTATTGAAGACTTCAAAGAAAGAAAATAAAGAAGGGTAAGTGCCCAATCGAGAGCAAAATTAATATATGTTTAAATGCCAACCAAGAAGTTATAAAACCTCTCTTAGAGGCAGCTTCAAACAGAAAATCAAATGCAAATGAAGCACTTGAGTTCACATAGGAATGAATGCCTCTTAGCAGCTACATATTTAATAATTTCAAACAGCAATTAAAAGGATCATAGGGAACGCCATAGAAGTTGAAATATCTCATTTGAGGCTGCAAAGTCAATAAAAGGGATATACAGTGTAATGTATAGAGTGTGCAGGCCGCTAAGAGGAGAGACAAAGTCACGAGAGATAAGGCATGAGAAGGATTGAAGAAGAGCTAGCCTGTGAAGAGAGTGAGAGCGTCTGACAAAGAAGGTTTTTAGTGTAAGAGTCCAGTCCATGAGTGGAGCAAGAAGCACGAATATTGTTGTGCAAGCATGCGAGGCAGTGGAAACTTTGGAGAGAGGCCATTGTAGGCCATAATTGTAAATTTTATTGCAGATTCGTTTTGTTTTATTGAATTGGATAAAATAGAAGTTTGTTGCAATCTTGGTATTGTGTTTGAATTAAAATTAGTGAGTAGAGAGTCTCTGCTTGTGTGTGAGTGTTTTGTGAGTAGTTGAGCAAGAGGGAGTACCTCTTGCACCAATGGCAGCTAGGAAGGTCGTTGAGCAATCCCATCACCTTCTAAATAGTGGAAAGAACAGGGAGGGCAAAACAGTCGGACCCCAACCAATCGGGCTTCCACCAAGCAATCGACACCTGAAAGGGTGAAGAAAGAAACCCCGATCTCTAAAGTCCGAAAGGAACAAAGGGAAACAGTCGGGCTTCGGAGATTAGACCTTCACCATGCATCGTGTATTTTGAAGAGAAGAAAAGGAACCGCGTGAGCACTTGGCACCTTAGAGGAATGATTGGGGATCAGGCCTCAAACCTTCTCCCTTTCGCCTTCAAACAAGAAAGGGGAAGAGAAAACTCCTAATCACCGTCGTCCGAATAACTTAGAACTTTGGAGCTCGGCGGACTTCGGCGATCAAGCCTTTCGCCTACCACTTGCTAAAAGGAAAGAAAAAGAACGCTACCCCGACCTCTGACATCCAAAACACTTAGACGATTTTGAAGCTTCGTCAGACTTCGGTCATCGGGCTTCTCACTAACTAGTTGCTCGAAAGAAGAAAGAAGGTCGCCGCTCCAAACTCCGGCGCCTGAAACACTTAGGCAATTTTTGGATTGTCAAAGCAGAGATTTCAGAGCCGACAGGAATGGCAAGATGGGAGAGAACCCCAAAACTCTGAAGCTTTGAAAAAGGGCGAAAACACTTAGAAAATTTTAAGATTTTGGGGAAATCTTCTCAAGGCAAAACATCTAGGATTTTGGCAATATTTTCTACAAGTTTGAGGATCCTTGGGCTATTTGGCTTGAAGGCAAAATAGGACAACATTTTGGTGACTTTGCAGGGGTGTTTTCTTGCTAAACACTTGGATCAAGTGGCCTTATCAGTCCATTGGGCACCAAGTCAAGAGGGCAGCAACAACAAGAACAGGGGTTGGCCAAACCAACATAAAACTGAACATGCCTCCAGAAAACAAAATGACACGAAAACACACAAAACAAACAAGTCAAACAAGCTCCTAATGAAGATGCAGCCTGTGCAAGAGCACTTATTGAAAGGAAACCTAAAACAGAAACAAAACTAACCTAAACCTAAACTAACCCACCAATAAACTGACTTAAACAAAGCCATTAACTGGTCAAAATAACTGCCCTTCCTTAGCAATTTAACATATCTTTCAAGTCTATGGGCAACTAACAAGAGGTGGGGAAGGGATAGGTATTCAACAAATTGGAAAAATACTTCCTCAAGAATGGGAACAGACTCACTTACCCACTTGAACTGATTAGAAATGTAGTTGCTAGGAAGTGGATAAATAGGTTGATCCCGCTCATTTTGATGTTCAACTTCATGTTCAGATGTAAGCATGACAAGTGGGGACCCTTCATGGTCTATATCCAGCTGGGCTAGATGTATGATAGGACATCCCCCTGAAATAACATGCAGATCAGAAGGGTTGATCTCATGCCTCTATTCTGTAATCTATTGATGTTGGTCTGAATGTTCTAGCTGTTGCATATCAATTTGAAATATGGCCGCCTCCACCTTATGAATGAGATGTTGCTCATGATTTTCTTCCTAAGGGGATGTTGGTTTGATGTCACATTTTGAGCAGAAAAAATCTATCTCAACCCTGTAATAGCTCTCTAAATGAAATAACCATATAACATATATGAACTTAGTACTACAATAAGCATCATATAAGCATGTAACAATATTACCACATAAAAAAAAAACATTTATGATCTTAGTTCTATAATAAGCATCATATAAGTGTCATGTAAGTTTATTCAAGCTAAGTTTATCATACATTGATAAAAACTAACAATGAGTGATAAAATACTTGATAACATTTTAACACTTGAATCCTTAAATTTATTACATAAGCCAAGAAATTCCATGAATGTTTCTACAACATCATAACTTATCATCTTAAGATAATAGATAAACTAAGATTCTCTTATTGTCAATTCAGAGTTATACAACTATCAAATCTATATAGCTCATTAAGACTCAGATTATGCTCATTCAATGTTGAATAGTCAACATATAATAAAATGTTATAACAAATTAACAAGATTACATATCTTTAATAGATGTAGCAAGATCTCAAAGTGACGTGGCATCTCGGTGCAATTTCTCGCCTTTGCTCCTCTTTCGTACCCCGAAGTCGAGAGAGCATCATAGAGGTGACTTCCACCCTACCACGAAGTCAAAGCTTCCCCATGCTACCCACACAGGTAGCCCAACCCGTCCCGAAGAAACTAGTTCCTCAAGGTCGTCATGCATGACAGTGAATTTAACTATGCATTCTACTCATTGCCCATGCAAACATATAGAAATGCAACCATAAATTCAAAATGACATCAACGATCTCAAATCCTTCAGAAAATAATTTCCATTACCATGCGCGTCAATCATGCATGTTGGCAAATATATTTTTAACCAATTCAATTATCCAGGGTACCTTTAATTTTGTTATTTATTAAGATTTCAAGAATTTTGTTCTCATAGTTTAATGAATCAAATCTAATTTTCTCTTAAATTTAGTAAAAAAATGATTATCTCTTTCATTCTTTCTTGGTTATTTTCTAATGTAAAATTATTTAACATAGTAATTCTTTACTTCCATTTCCTTCTATATTATTTTCCAACCTCAAATAATTATAAAAATATCCATAAAACATAGTTTATATGATAAATCTAGTTTATTTATTTGTTGTTTAAATAAAACATGTTTCCTTTTCATAACAACAAATATTAAGAGTATTTGAAGAATCTCACGGAGCACTTAATGTGCTAAAGTAAAAAAAAATTAAGTTTACTTTTAATGAAGAGCAAGTTATTTTTTTTACTCTCTGCATTCTCACAAAGGAGGTGCCTCTAATGGAGGTGTCTCCATTAGAAAGCGCCCCTCTAATGGGGATGTCTCCATTGGAGGGGTTGCCTCCATGGATCGTCTAGATTTATATCTGCTAACAACCTTTAGAAAATTTATTTTATTTGCCCTAGTATGGTATCTTTTTTATAATGAAAGCACAATTTTTCTACTGTATACTTTTGGTTCTACACATACAAGGATTTAACAATATCATTTTTGAATTATTGGTTTCAATACCTCTATAATAAATCTAATTTATGTGTTGTATTTACCATGAAGGTATGTATTTTATAGATAATGTTTTCCTTTGTTTCTAGTTATCTGGTTTTAATTTTCTTGTAGGTATTCTACAATTGGTCATCATCGAAAGCTATATATTTCACAGCTACCCCAATTTAGGGAAATTTAGGGAAATTTCATATTGTAGCAAATTGAATACACTTGTTGCTAAAGATTCAAAATTTACAAACTCTAGAGGAAATGAAATCCTACAGCTGCTCATAATTTAAAAATGATTAGAAGTTATTAATTGCCCTATTGTTCAATAGCTTGGTAAAGAAATTCCTTGTAATCTATGTTCAAATTAAATAGTCTGGTAAAATCCTTACCTCAATCCTTCTGCAAATCTGAATTTATTTGTAAAGTATCTCTAGTTTTCACCTCCAAATTTTTTCTTTTCCTTTCTTTCCCCACTTTCATTCCTCGATTTGACATTCCTTAAAACTCCAAAATTCTCTATTTGATAAGCCATTTCCCCTCTTCCCAAGGCTCTAGATGTTTGAAAACATGTTATTTAAATGCCAAGTAAACTTTGATAAACTCCCCAATGATCCCTGCTCAACAACTCAGGTGGAGCAATTTCCCAGATTTCTCTGTTTATACAAATGTCAAGCACATAAATGGTGTTTACATGAAATATTAAAATAGTGTGATTATTTCCTCTTATCTCTAAAGTGATTAATATTATAATAAAAATATATATCACTTCATCCTTTGTTTTTATGAGGTTCTAAATAAAACTGTCGTAAAATAAAATAATATTTACTCTTGGTTGCAATAGCAATATTATTGTTATTGCCAAAACAATTCACATTATTATATATTATTATTATCATTATTTATTCTTATTTAAAGATAAGTAAAAATATATTACTATATCCTTATTATTTAACTCAATTAATTATTTATAACAATTAACTATTTATATATATTATATATGGTTGTAAATGAGTATATATTTATTTGTGTTGTATATATATTTGTATATCATATGTATGTATATACACCATATATCCACGCTTGTATTACCTACACACATTATATATGCATTATTACGTCTTGAAATTAATTTAGATGTTGTTACTAAGGAGAAACTGAAACGGAAGGAAACAATTCCAAAACTTACAATCTAACCACAATCCCACCCTATATGCAACCATGAAAAGATGATTTAGTGTGTGTGTGTGTGTGTGTGTGTGTGAGTCATGCAAACGACCTTTAGAGGTACTAGGTTCCTCTCCTCTATGATACTCTCCCTTCGGGTAGAGTGAATGATGGATCCCGTCGCACTCAGACACCAAAATTGTGGTTAGTCCATGACAACTGATAACATATACATGAAAATTATAATTCCAGATATGCTACTATAACATAGTATAAATATCTACTCATCTAATAATGCAGATAAATAGTCATCCAGATGATTAGAAAGCATCATATGTCACTGATCAAAATAAATGTATCATACATGTCTGTACAAGTCTATAATAAACAACATTGTGTCCTGTAACAAAATGGGCTATGACAATCCCGAAAAAGGTCTTCAAGCTCCTCAAAGCATGCAGGTATGAGAAGATCCACCTTGGCTTCATTAATTTCTACACTTCCTAAGACAGAGCTACTCACATGCTCTTCTTCATGAGTTGGAACCTCATCTTCATGCTCAACCCCATAGGTTAGCATCTCATCACAATCTTCAATGTGTTCATGTTGCTGCAATTCCTTTGCCGATGTGAGCATGGGCAACATTCCTCCTCATTTTCAATAAAACAAGGCGGCTCACTAAATGGAACTGCGCCACCATTTTGGATAGCCTCTGCAATAGCTTCCTCCCCAAAATATGGAAGCTCTTCGAACATGCCAATGCAATCATCCTTTGTAACCTCCAGAGTGTCCAAGGAACCCTCATTATCAAAATGTTCCCCATTTTCCTCTTCCCCGAATTCTTGCATTTTCTTAAGATGCACAAATTACCTCTAGAACTGAAGATCTTCACCACACATCCTTTGCATTTTTTTTTCATTCATTTCATGAACAACATGGGAAAAACTTTCAAAAGAATAATAATCTAGAGGGTCCAACATTGTACATGAATCATTGCTACCCACATGCTCAGTGCACTCTTGCTCCAGCTGATTTGGCTTAACTTCTTCTTGCAACAAGTTTGATCTTTTAATTTTCATAGTGCATAAGGGCTCATTATTAGCATGTGGCTCCTCCCTAGTTGAAGGTACCTCCCTCCCTGGCCCATCCCTCTAATTAGCCCGATAAACAATAGGTCCACCTTTGAAAAATGAAATAGTGTTAGGACAAGAGGGGTGACATGGGACGGGAGCCTGAAAATTTCCTTGAATTTCTTGGAAGGGAGAGGGTTCTTGGAAAGAATGTTCCTGGGGGGAAACGAGTTGGGTTTGCACAACAACAACCTTGTGAAGGATGTGGATCTCTAAAACTTAGAAATTTGAAGCATCGGGGCTGATCTAGGGTTTTAGAGGGATCTTGTTGCTTAAATCTTGGGACTTTGAAGGTGGAATCTCAGTATGTGATAGGTGGGTTAGTAGCTGCAGAAGGAGAGGGCTTGAAACTGGGAATGGAAGGTGGTCTCGATTAGGTTTGTCACCTCTACGTCTGGGAAAGAAATTGCCTTAATTGCTCCTCAAATAAGGTTGCAAGCTACATAGAAAGTTGCTCCCAACAAGCTCTTTCCTCTACCTCCATTTGTTGTTGTTGTAGATGGGCCTGATAAGCAAGCTCCTCTTGCTGTTGGTTGTACTCTATCATTCCTTTAACTTCATCCCACTCCCATTGGAAACCTAGGATTATCTCCATCACATCGCCTTTGTTTATGATATTTAAATTAAAGTCCTCCTACAGCTGATTATACCCTACCTCTCTTTTAATATCATCCAAATATTCCGTAATCTCTAGCAGAGCAAGGTAGTTCTTTTGAGGTTGATAATAAGCATTATTAGGTTGACAAGAACGCTGAGCAGGGGTGAGAGGGAGGCAAGCATCATGAGGATGATGATAACCTGCTGAAATAGGGGCATATGGCATAAAAACAGAGGCATCTTGGGCCTGGAATTGCTAGTAAGGAGGTGCATAGATTGAATTTTGGCAAGGTGGAGGGGAACCATTATTCCCAATAAAATTTGGCATTTTAGCGCATTGAAAAATAGAGATATATTAAAATACTCTTTTGGGACAGGGCTAACAGGTCTGCATCTAAATAAAACTGGATACATACCAAGAAGAGTCGCCAGGTGATTTGGGAGCCCTAAAGGCTGGAAAAGATCAAGATCATCACCAAACTCTAATCTTTGATGAAGCTTTAAGCACTTGGGTTGCTTTCGCCAATAGATTTGATTAGTGAAGTCGCCATGGTGTTGAAGGAAACATGCCCTAAATTGCAAGATACACTGAAGAACACACCAAATCCTTCAATGAATGATAAAGCTCATCAAACTGGTCCCACCAAGCATGCTATAAACTGTTATCACTTGGAATTGCACCCTACTTGAAGCCTGTTCAAGCATTCCAATGACACAATGGGATTGATCTCAAGGTGTGGGACCTTGCAGATGAGATCAGACCTCCAGAGAAGTCTAGCTCCTCATTCTAAACTTAAGGTTAAGAGAAAATAACTAAACCTATGCTGCTTATCACTAAGAAAAAGGGGAAGAAGAGCTAAAATTAAAAGGGAGGTGATGCACCAAGATTTAGGGTGTTTAGCTGCAATCAACCTAGCACAATAATGATCTCAAACACTGAAGGGAACTCACACAGACGAGCAGGCAGGTTCAAACATAGGTTAAGGCAGAGAGATAAAACTACGAAAGGGACCATTTTATCCACAATACATAGCTTGCATCTATCAAATAAACATAGTGTAAGAACAATTAGAGAAACAAAACATCAGTTTATATTGATCATAGAGGCTAAATAGCCATTACAAAGAGAAGACAAACTCATTACAAGTGTGAAATAGACAAAGTGATAGACTCTCCTTCATTGATGAACTGATATAAAGACATGAGAGGCTCAAAAGAGAGCATGATCCATCAAATCCGCTCAGTTCTGGAGAAAACCACAAGGTCTAAACCTGCAAACCCATCTTTCTATCTAAATAATGACCCAGAACAACTAACCAACCAGAAATACATCTTCAATACATGCATATAGATTTTCAAATCATATTGTAGTAGCCATGGACGTGGGAAAGAGTGGTCAATAAGGAAAACCAGTTGCCCATGTTGCAATAAATTCATTTCTATGTCCTTGGTGCGCGCCCACATGGTTCTGCCCTGGAAATCCCCTGAAGAAGAACATCCGCCCATGCCCTGGGTACAAGAATTTAATTCAAAAGGAGCTACAATGGCCTAGAGGTGAGAGAAATCCATTTCCACAAGCAATTGGGCTCTGGAGAAGCATTAATGGCGGCCAGGAAGGTCATTGAGCAGTCCCATCACATTCTAAATAGTGGAAAGAGCAGGGAGGGCAAAACAATCGAGCCCCGATCAATCGAGCTTCCACCAAGCAATCTACACTTGAAAGGGTGAAGAAGGAAACCCCAATCTCCAAAGTTCGAAATGAATAAATGGAAACGGTCGGGCTTCGGATATCGGACCTTCACCATGTATCATGTATTTTGAAGAGAAGAAAAGGAACCACCCGAACACTTGGCACCTTGGATAAATGATCAGGGATCGAGCCTCGAACCTTCTCCCTTTCACCTTCAAAGAAGAAAGAGGAAGAGAAAACCCCCGATCAGCATCGTCCGAATGACTTAGAACTTTGGAGCTCAACAGACTTCAGCGATCAGCCTTCCACCTACCGCTTGCTAAAAGGAAAGAAGAAGACCACAACCCCGACCTCCGATGTCTGAAACACTTAGACGATTTTGAAGCTTCGTCAAACTTCGACCATTGGGCTTCTCACTAATTGGTTGCTCGAAAGAAGAAGGCCATCGCTCCGAACTCCGACGCTTGAAACACTTAGGCAATTTTTGGATTATCAAAGTGGAGATTTTGGAGCCGAAATGAATGGCATAATGTGTGTAAATTTTTAATTAAATTTTTTGTTTGTTTTATAATGTGTGTAAATTTTGAAGCAAATATATTAATTCTTATGTGAATGATGTACAATTTATACATTAATATTTCTTAGAATAATCTAAAATAGAAGAGTTATGTTTTATTGTTAGAATCAAAACTCTTATTTGGAGTATAAAACACTCAACAACACCACATCTCTTCAAAAGTTCACATAGTTACATCAAGTATATGCATTTAATCATGCTACACAATCTATTAGTTATTGTCTCAAAATAAACTAGATAACCAAAGTCATGCAAAGAAAACATTCCTTACAATTCCATTTGACCCCAAGTGCCTTGAGAGACACTTGTTTGCTTCAAGGAGTGCCCCTCAAATCTTCTACCTCAATGCACATTGTTTGAGCACTTAGTTTGACCCCATTTTGTATGTTTTACACTTTGAAATTATTCTCTTTCGCCCCACTTTGTTCATATCTTTTAGATCTGTAAGCAATTTCTTAAGCTCTCATACAATGATGGGAGTACTTTGATGTTGAACAACTATGCATATAATGGTCTATTTGATGGCTTTCCTAACCATATCCTTGACATCTAATTAACCTGTTATCACTGGGAATTGCACCCGTATACAAAGCTGGTTAAAGCACTGCAATTCCGTGTAACATGGGACTAATCTCAGGTTGTGGGTGCCCTATGACGAGATTAGACCTCTAGATTGTGGGTTGGTTCCCTTCAAATGTTCTATTGAGATGTATTTTTTTTATTTTTTGGGAAAAAGGGAAGAAATAAACTAACTGAACTCTAAGTGCAAAATGGTGATGCACCTGACATAGATAAAATAATGCAATCTGATTCACAATGCTTGCTTAGAAATCTGACCTCTACACAATCCATACTTGGCATAAATATCACAAAAATGATTCTAAGGAAGGTTTGAAAACATGACTTTATGAAGGAAAATACTTTTTCATAGCATAAAAAGACTATTTCTAGTTAACACAACCTAAGACCTGTGATAAACTTATGCTTTAATGCCGTAAACATTGAGGTGAGACAATAATTTTGAAGGTTTAATAATAAAACACAACAAAATTTTATCAAAATCACTTCAGCATTCAACACTAAAAGGAAAGGTAATTCAACTAATCTGAAATAACAAAGGAAAGCTTTGCAAAAGACAAAAGATAACCTGTAACCTGTCGATCTCTCAATAAAACTGTAATAGTGAGTTACAAGAATTCTCCAATCTGTCTGAATCAGAATGAGAATCAAGAACTAGCAAAAACATACTTTTGCTTTACAATAAATAAGCTTTCTCTCTCCAAGAGGCATGCAAAAAATAAGACTTGCAGATAACTGCCTCTAAAAATACTCTTTCTTGAGCAACCTCAAAAATCCTCAAAATTAGGGTCTAAAATTGCCTCAAATTGAGCAAAAATAGCTTCAATTTGGGCTTCTCCATGTGTTTGACCAAAATTTTGACTAAGGACCCTAAAAATACTCCTAAAAGTCATGTAAAACCTCCTAGGTGGCCTAGTTAACTCAACTAATCAATTTAGATGATTTTGCATAAGCAAAATTGATTGTGAGTAAATAATAAAGTAATAAGATATTACTCTATTATTGGTTACAACTTGTCTATTTTCTATTTTACAATTTGTGGAAAATAATAAAGTAATTTATAGAATATTACTTTATTATTTATTTACAATTAATTAATGTGTAAAATCGTGCATGATTAGAAGAAGAAAAAATACTCCTTATCACTCCACTACATTTGCCTATTTTGCAAAAATAGGACTTAGGAATAAATACACATTTCCTTATCACTCCAATACATTTGTGAAAAATAATCTCCCTCTACAAGGAAAATAAAAGGACCAGTCACTCCTGTAGCACTCCATGCACAAGACAAAATTTGCATAAATATCCACTTCTTAAATCTCCTTATATCCCCATATGCAATATTTGAAGTTAAGGAAAGAAAATAACTCCACCATGCAAATTGACCCCATGCATAAAAATCCATTATATTGCTGCCTTTATCAATGGTGCCACCATGTAATTTCCATATCACCTATCATTCATATGCTACATCTCCTCCATGCATAAAGAAATTTACCCTTGAACCTCCATGTATTTCATATGCATAAAATATTGCATCATTATAGATGCTCACCTCAACTTATCTGCCACCTTTGTAAACTTTATATCCATGCATATCATGTCATAAAACATCCATCACCTTGGTTGTTAGCCACCATGCATAATATTAAGATCCATCCTTGGATGCTTGGGCATAAAAAAAAGGACCTAAAGATGTATCTTGTTATGTCTCCACCATTCGACCACTAAGGAGATCAATCATGCATAGTCTTAAGGCTTGGAGCCTCCCCACATATTATATCGACCTCTTGACTTAGAAGGAAATAACCTCCAAAAGGTTGTTGTCAGCCACTATGTGTTGTGATTACTAGAAAGGTCTTTACCCCGACGGCAGATTTGGATAAGGTAATAATTTGGTTTTTTTTAAAAGTCAAAAGAACCTTCGATCAAAATAGGGAACTAACCCTAATTTTTGCTCATTCACTCATCTTTTTGGTTTCCTTCTTTTTGAGCTCTGTAAAAATGTTGGTTGAGGGTTTGAAGTCGCTCCATGGTGGCTCTGGTTTTCTCCTTCACTGTTTTGAATGCATCGTTGTTGCCATGAACTCTTCACTAGCTGGAAAGAAGGTAACCTTTCTCTTGTGTTTGTTACAAAGCTTTTGAATGCTGTAACTTCTTTCACCCGTATGGCCACGGCCTTTTCACTTGTTATAACAGTCTTTACTGTTATGCATTCTTTTAATGCCTTCATTCTTTCACTGTGTAATTTCCTTCTCAACGGTCTCCTCCTGCATATTTGGAAATTTGGGGCCACTGTGAAGCCGTGAAGATCCTTCTCTGCTTTGTAAGAAATGAGGTGAGCACTTGCTATCCTCTCTATAGTTTCATTCTTTTGATGTCTCACTCCTTTTTGCATGATAAGCTGTAGATGGTTGTATGTATTGCATTTTTTGACAACAAATGCCAAGTATCTGTTGGCCATGGCTGTATCTTTCTTTTTATCTTGATGTGTCTTCATAATGCAGAAACTTGAGCTTTTTGGAGTTTTGGGTTAGGGTTTCAAATTCTCTTGCATACCCAGAACTTCTACCTGCCATGGCTATGCTTGTCTTTGTCAGCAGGCATAAAACTGTAACTCACCTAGAGGGTTTGTAAGTTATGAAGTTAGGGTTTTGACTTCATTATGCACAAAATTTCTTATAATGCTACGGCCACTGTTTTATTTGATCTCCTCCTCTGCTTTGTAAGAAATAAAAGAACTAGTGTACCTATGAAGAAATCCTGTGAATTTGGCATATGGGTATACTTTTTTTTTATTTCTTGCTCTTCTCTGTAGGTTATGACTGTATTATGGCATCCTCTTTGAAATCTCTCTTTGAGCCTACAAGAACATCACTAGGGTTTCGACTTCTTGAACACTGATGGTATATTGCTTGTGTACCATCACTTTGACTGTGCCTCTATCTCTTACTGCTGGCAAGAGTTAAGGGTTTTGAAGTTTTGGAAATGGGTTTTCTTGCTCCTGCTCTACTTCTCTTAATATTTCTCACCTCCTTGTGACTGCCTCATACACATTTGCTGATGATTTATTTGCTTTACATCTCACTATGGCTGATGGGTAGAAGCATGTGTTAATCTTTGTCATGACAGTAGTCTTTTGGTATTCTATATAATGGTTTGACATTTTACCTCCATCTGCACCATTATAGCAACATTTTACTTCCATCTGCACCATTATAGTATAGATTGTATCATACTGTAAGGCTCTTCTGTAGACTATCTTTTCGGTTTGCATAAGTGCAAGATTGATGAACTATGTGGCTGTATCCTCATTTTTTGAATGCAGGACTGTCTCAGCTATAAATGGATGTATATCATGGCATAGAGATTAGCTGTCTTCTTCTTCATTGTTATCTCTCAACTGTGTATTAGATAACATGCATTCTTGTTTGTTCCTTGCTATTCTTTCAAGGCTTAAGTAGCATAGATATATTTCTTTATTTCATCTCCTATGATATGCCTTTGTGCATCCTTATATCTGTAGCTATCTTTTTTGCATATTGTAATCCCTACCTGTTAGCTTTCTCGTGCATCTTCATATCTGTTCTGGCTGTTCATGTCTTATCATTATTCATACTGCTTTGTAGTTGGGCATTGATCATTACTGTGTATCATGAATGCTTCCTGCTCATTTAAACCACTTCATAGGTCACTGCTATGCTTGATCTGGTGATGATGACTGTACTGGTGATGGTGATTGTCTTGTCCTTGCAATGTGTTTTTCTTTATGTCATCATTATATCTTTAGACTGCACCTACTCTTTGACTGCATCTTGCATGAATGCACTGTGTGCATCTACCTCTATGTGGCACTTCTTCTTGACTGCATGAATGTGTTCTCTCCTTACTGTGTTGCATACATTTCTATGTGCATCCTCTGTAGCTTGTAACTCCATTCATAATTGTTGGATGTGTCTTCATGCAGCTTACAACTTGCATACTGTATTGTATCTTTGTATTGATTTATTTTCTGTAGCTTGCAAATGCATTTATAATTTTCTTTCATTTGATCTTGAGGGTTGTCCTGACTGTTATGTTTGAGGCCCATTCACTATGTCGGGGTATATACTTGTATTACATACTTCACCCTTTGATGCTTGATTATTTGAACATGTTACTCCATTTTGAATGCAACATTTGATCTTCATGTACTTTTGATGGTTTGAAAACTCTGAGGCAATGGTGGCAGTCTTTTCAAAGTTTATATCTTCTTTTTCAGATGACTGCACATCCATCTCATACATATTGTGGAGTCTTAGTCAAATTAGCATAGAGATTAAGTTATATGTCTCCCATTGTTCTATCTGTTGTTCATGTGGCATTTACTTGACTACTTCTTATGAGACACTTGTAACTTTGAATGTGATATAGCTGTTTTAAACTTGATCATCTTTAGACAGCGTGAAAACAACATGAAAATTACCTGGTATGCAATGCTATTTTATCTCTCCTTTGTCATAATGAGATGACTCTTCATGAGACCTATTCTACAACTTTTACACAAGTTCTTGTATCATGCACATAATCATGAGAAACCTTCTTTATCATGCACATAATCTGAAAACTTGTCCTACTCTTGAGATGACTGTAATCTAATTTTTTCTGAATTTGTCTTTTTGTTAATCTTGATTCAGTCATATAGTTTTGATTTGTCCAATCAACTGTAATGATGTCATGATGACATTCTCCTATAGCATAGAATGATGCATCCTGTCTTTTTCTCTAGTACTCTTTTAAAAAAAATGAAAAGAAACATGCTGGGCTCAACCCTTGTGGGAGCCACATTTAATCCACATGTTTATTTGTCTTCAAATCAGCAACGAAATTTGTCCTATACCTGCACAGTGAACAAACAAGTTAGCATAAAAAAGTACCTGATAGCATTGATTGATCTCCTTCATGATTTCTTCTTGATCTGTATCATTATCTAATTTGAATTCTTATCTGAATGCACGATGTGAAAAGTAGATGTCTCTGTTTGATAAAAGCATGTGATAACTGTAAACATCCGGAGCACTAATAGGGATGTCCCAAAAAATTTTCCAGGTTTCAACTGGATGGTGACTTGGATGGAAGCGTGAAGACTGAAGACCTTGAAGACTAGCTTCAACAACAACCTCCATCATCAGGCAATGATGGATGTTTAGATTTATCATATGTTCTTTCTATTTTCTTTTATCAAACAGATACATAGCTTGCATGTCTGCAATTGCTCAATTTAGTTATTCCCACGGCTTGTGTGGGACACATTTGAACATTTCTTTAAAACATGATCAGTTAGTTTCTTTGATGCATATGATGTATATGTATTTCCTTTTTAATCAATGCATGAGATAAAGTAACAGATGCCTGGATGTATGCTCAAAACATGACATGAAATAACAGTGTAACACAACATCTTCCTCTCTTTTATTCAAAACTGATTAATCTAAATAATCAATTTAACTTATAACCCCTAAAAAATTAAACTTTGTAGAACAACTGTATTTCTTTGAATGATTGAGCCTTTGATGATTAATTCTTTTGTCATGATAACTTATCAGTCCTGATTGGACTGATGGGTTATCTTGACAACTGGATCCTCTTTTCAGCTTTGTCAAAGTGTCAACCATTCAAGAATGTATAACCTTGAAGTTTTCTATTATTCATTCTAAACAATTACACCTAGGTCCAACTAATTTTCAGTGTGAACAAAAAATTAGTAACATTTCTGGCGACCCCTCAGGGGTGTTTGCCTGCTAAACAATTTAGAACCAGTAGCCTTGCCTTCTCATTGGGCATAGAGTCATTTTTGCCCTGAACTTAGAAAAATTCTGCAACTCACACTAACTGAAACAACAACAGCAACTAATTGAAAACTAAAACTACAACTGATTTGCTTAAAATAGAACCAGTTACATGTGCAGAAGCACTTCTTGGAAACAAAATAATAAAACTGAAACTAACTGTGCAAAAGCACTTATTCGCAGCATAAGGCTACCTTAGTAACATATCTTGAGGTGAATCCCGTTAACTAGGATTGGCAACACCTCACCATCTAATTTAGCAAGCTAAAATGCATTGTTTTGCTTACACTCTGTGATTATATATGGTCCATCCCACATTGCATCAAACTTTGTATGTTGTCCTGGTCTGTTTTTCAATTCATTCCACTTGAAAACTAGATCTCCTTCTTTATAAACCCTTGGTACTGCTCTTCTATCAAAAGTCCTTTTCATTTGGGCTTGGTGTACCTCCAATGTTTTCAAGGCCTCCTTTCTGATCTCTTCAAGTTCAATCAGCTGTGCAAGCCTGATTTCCATTGGCTATTCTTCAAGTAACTCTAGCTCTTTTATATAGCTGAGTGTTGGCAACTCCACTGTTATAGGTAACTTGGATTCTTTTCCATATGTAAGCACATAAGGTGAATTACCTGTTGATTTTTTAGGTGTAATCCTATCAGCCCATAGTGCTAACTTTAATTTATCATGCCAAGATCTCTGATTCTCATCAACTGTTTTCTTTATAATCTTAATCAGATTTTTGTTAGTTGATTCAGCCTGTCCATTACCTTGAGGGTAATAATTTGATGAAGTATTCAAGAATATGTTATTTTTGACAGACCAATCAAATATTCTTAATCCAATGAATGCTAAAGTATTATTTGAAATAATTGAGTCAGGAGTTCCAAACCTAGACACTAGATCTTGATAAAAATTTAGGATTGATATTTCATTAGCATCTTTCAAAGCAACTACTTCAGTCCACTTAGTGAAATAATCCGTAGCAGTCAAAATCCACTTGTGTCCTTGGCTTGAAGGTGGATTGATAGGACCAATGAAGTCCAATCCCTACTTGCCAAATGGTTGTTCCACTTGAATTGGATGCAAAGGCATTGCTGCCAGCCTTTGTTTACCTGCAAAAACTAAACATTTAAGACATTTCTTTACCCATTCATGAGCATCCTTGAACATGTCAGGCCAATAATAACCAACCCTCATAATTTTGAGGGCTGTTGTTCTAGCTGCAAAATGACCTCCAGCAGGTCCATCATGAAATTCTTCTAGAATCTTTTGAATCTGATCTGGTTGTACACATCTTAATAAAACATTGTTGAAATCTCTCTTGTACAGAATTCCATCAATTATGGCATAAGGGATTGCTTGTAATCTATAATATCTTCTTTTAGATCTATCCAGGCCTTGTGGGTAATCACTAGTGTGCAGATAATGAATCATATCATGTATCCAACTTATAGTGGGGTCTGGGACAGCAGTTGTTTCATTATTTTGAAGCACTGTCTCAGTCTCTCCTTCAAGTTCCTTGTTGTATCCTTCATTTCCTGCAAGTTGTTCACATAGTCTTTTGCCTCAGACCAACTTAGTTACCTTAATTTGTATGTCATATTCCATGACCTTTGTTATCCACCCTGCTCTCTTATCATTTAAATCTTTACTGAGCAAAAATTCTTTCACTATTTCGATTATTTGAAAGCATGTGTTTGAATTTCTTTAAGCTCCTGATAACAGCTAATACATGCTTTTCAACAAAAGAATATCTTACCTCGTAGTCATGTAGAACCTGGCTGAAAAATGCCACAGGTTGTTCCATTCCTTCACTGTTTTGCTGACATAGCATTGCTGATATAGTATCCACACTACCAAATGCATATAAAATGAAGTCTTTATCAAAATTTGGATTTACCAGAGTTGGAGTAGCAGCAAGTGCCTCCTTTATTTCTTCAAAGCTCTGCTTTCCTTCTTTGGTCCAGCTGAAGGGAATATTCTTCTTCAGCATTACTGTAAGAGGTTGTAAAAGTGCTGCTATGTTTGGAATAAACCTTCTTACAAAGTTAATTCTTCCCAGAAAGCTATGTAAGCCTTTCTTATGTGCAGGAAGAGGTAATGCCAGTATTGCAGTAATTCTTTCAGGATCAATTGATATTCCATCTTTAGACACAATGTGTCCCAGCCGTTTGCCTTCATGAACAGAAAAAATACTCTTCTTTGGGTTCAATGATACCCCAAATTCTCTACATCTCTCAAAGATTAGTCTTAAATGATGAGAATGATCCTTAGCTTTTTTAGAAAAAATAGTCATATCATCTAAGTATACAAACATAATTTTATTAATTAGGCCTTGAAAGGCCATGTCCATTGCTCTATGAAATGTTGCACCTACATTTGATAAGCCAAATGACATCTTTCTGTATGCTAGTGTGCCCCATTTTGTGGTAAAAGTTGTCTTGTATTGATCTTCCTCTTTCATAAGAATTTGGTTATAACCTGAATAACCATCCAATAAAGAAAATCTCTTTGATCCAGAAACAATCTGCAATATCTGTTCCATAGATGGTAAAGGATAATGATCCTTCAAGGATGCTCTATTTAAATCACAGAAATCAACACATAATATGATTTCCCCATTTTTCTTTCTAACAAGAACCAAGTTACAAACCTATGAAGTATGTTTGATAGGAAAAATGATATTACCTTCAATGAGTTTATTGAGTTATGTTTTCATGAGCACTTCTAGTTTGGGATTCAATGGTCTTTGCTTCTGTCTTACAGGTTTAGCTTTGGGTTCCAGCTCTATTGTGTTTTGAGCTAACTCAGAGTTGAAACCTTTCAGATCTCCATATTTCCATGCAAAAATTTCACTAAACTCTTGACAAAGCTGGATGAATGCTTGTTGTTCTTGTTTTGTACATATCTTTCCCAGCTTGAGCAATTTTCTTTTAAAGATCTCAATAGGTTCATAATGTTCTTGCTTTATTGACAAGTTGGCCTTGTCCTTTCTTACTTGATCATTAGTATTAAAGATAGATTCCAAGGTCACCAAGCCTTTAGGTAACTTATTTGATCGTAACTAAAGTATTTGGTCATCATATTGTTGCACAAAATTCTGTTGATTACCTGCAGAAAATTCAACTTCTTCCATTAAGAAATTTACAATCTGTTCATCACTATCAAACACTTGCCAAATGATATTATTATTTGGAACTGATGGTCTAATGGCAACTTTGACATATAAAGGAGAGTGAATATTCTTCATTTCAGCAGGAATATCATATTCAACTCCTATAGCAGCTAGTTTGTCAGCTTGCTTATTATCAGTTCTAGGTACAGATATGAGATTAAATGCATCAAACTCTTCTATCATGTCCCAAACTCTATGTTTGTATAATTTCAGCAAGTCATTTTTTGTAGCAGCAAAGTTTCTGACTTGTTTAACCACTAGCTCACTGTTTCCAAGCACTTTTAAACATCTAATTTTTCTTTTCCTTCCCCATTCTAATCCATGAACTAAAGCCTCATATTCAACTGAGTTGTTAGAATAGATGAAAGCAAATCTAAAAGATGAATAATATTTCTCACCTGTAGGAGAAATTAAAATAGCTCCTCCTCATGCTCCTACCTTGCTTCTAGAACCATCAAAAAATAGTTCCCAAACATCATTTTCAGATTCTACAGTTTGTTGTTTTTCTTCCTTAATCAGATTTGGAATAACTGTATTGTTTTCTTGAATCATGTACACACCAAGGCCAATCTCATCCATGTGCTCAAATGGATCTGTTTCATGATTTTCTGCTGCCCATTGGTCTAGAACCAAATCTGGAATTCCTTCTAAAGGTGTGTTTAGATCTTGGACAGGAATTAGATCCTCTTGATCAAAAATGGGAAGATTTGCATTTATAGAGCTAGGTGTGTAAGGTTCCAAATAATCTTCTGCTAATGGTTCAGATTTGATTGTAACCTTGGTTCCATATTTAGTTCTGAAGAATAAATGTGTCCAATCAGATGATAAATACCCTCCTAACCTTGCTGTAAAATCTCTGGATAAGCAAATGGCAAAGGTAGGTGGCAAATCAATGACATAAATGTCCTGGTATATAACAAAGTTTGGACAAGCATGCAGAGTAAGGCATAAATTTTTGAACATTCCAACTGTACTTACTTCAGTTCCATCCATTTGTACAACACCTCTAACAACAAGTTCATATATCAAACCTAACTTATCAGCTAGTTGTTTTGGCATGACTGAACTGCTGGCTCCTGAATCTATCATGCAATTATGTACTAAATAATCACCCACAATCAAAGTGACATAAAATGGTGGAAGTTTGCCTACTGGTTTAGGTTGTTCTATTCTTTTTTATGTTTCATTTGCAATCATAATCTGAGGTTGACGTGATTTTTGTACCTCATTTGACAAAGGCAACTGAGATAGAGCATTTTGTAGCAAATCTTTTTGTCCTGGTATGTGTAAAGCATATAAAATAGACATGCTTACTGTTGTCTTTTTCATATGATCCAAAATATTAAAGATAGGGCCACTAACCTTTTGCTGTACTTTTGGGACAGCAACCTCTGGGTGGTCTTTTGCTGGCTATTTGTTTTCTGTAGCTGGCTGTCTTGACAAAATGTGCAAATCCTTTGATGTAGAGGCTTGATTTTGCTCATTCTGATTTGTAGAAACTATATTTTTCCCTTTATTAGTTGGCTATGATACATTCCCAACTTGCTATTTTGCAGTTTTAGCTTGCTGATTTGTATTTCTAGGCTGTTGCTGCAAGTCAACAGCTCTCTTTTTTGATCTTGTGTTCGTTGCAATATTAGTAAAAGATTGCTTTTGACCTGGCAACTGATTTACACCACAAAATTTATTAGCCTGCCAATTCATTAAAGCTACATCAAGATTAACACACTGAGGCTGAGTGTCCAGCTGGTTGTTTACATCACTTGCTGAATTTTCAGCAGCAACATAGTTATTCTGTACCATCAAAGCTTGACTTACTATTCCATTTGGACAAGTGGCCTGATTATGAGGCTGATTATAGGGATAGCACCATGCATAGTCTTGAACCATGTTGTTTTGTATAGGCACTATCTCTTTTGATGTACTGATAGCATTTGGATTGTATTGCTGATTTGGCCTATTGTTGTAATTTCTTCTTTGACCCTGATAATCTGTCTAATAGCCAAGTCTATTTGCTTGGTAAGGGGCTACTTGGTAAGGTTTGTTACTCTAGTTTGTTTGAATTTTCAGACTCACTAAGTCATTACTCAAGTTTGCAGTATTTTTGCTATGCTTTACTGATTTTCTTTCAGCTCTCTAAATTCAGAATGAATGGGATCTGTATTATTTTGTGTGTTTGCTGAATAACCAAAAGATTGTATTGCTGAAATATGTGGGGTTGAAATTTGTATTAAAGGTTGTATATCTGGAAAAATTGGCATTGGGGGCCTAGGTGCTATCTTACCAGCTTGTATTAAACTATTTTCTGCTCTTATTGCAATATCAAAAGCAGCTAGTAAAGTTACCCCTCCCATGGATTGTATCATAACAACAATATCTGAATTGAATGCCCTTAAATAATACAAAAAAGTATGCTCTGGTGATGGTTTCACTGTTTCAGGAATTCTATTCCATGTTTTTTGAAATCTGAAATTAAAATCTGTCATTTGCTCTTGTGGAGCCCTCTTAATAGTAGTCATTTGTTCAACTAATGATAAATGATCAGACTTGTCCTGAAATTGCCTATTCAAAGCAGCACCTAATCCATCCCAAGATCTAATTGAATTTACACTTAAGCCTCTAAACCATTGAAGAGCTTTACCTTTTAATGATGCTGCCAGCAACCTGATTGTAATGTTTTCCTCGGTGATGTGGTGAACAACACATAAAGACGCCACATCTTTGATATGTTCAATGGGTGTTGTCCCATCTTCTCTTGTAAAACTTGGTAAACTTTTCAACGTAGCCATTGGTATGTCATCATGCTGATTCAAATTCAAAGGGCTGCCTCCATTAAAAGACACAAAAGGTTGATTTCAAGGTGGTGGTGGATTTCTTCCACCTCCTCCACCACCTCCGGGTGGTGGTAACACTCATCCACCTCCTCCTCCAGGAGGTGGTAATAATCCCCCTCCTCCTCCTAGTAAAGACATTGGAGTGGGTAAAACTTGAGTTGGTGTTTTGACTAAAACTTCTTGAGATATTTCCCGTAAAAGAGGCTCCTCAGCAGTAAACTCGAGAAGAAGTGGTTCTTCTTAGAAAACAGGGATCTGTTCTTCTGGGCTTGCTGGTGGGGAACTTAAAAATTTTGTTGATGAATTTGCAAACAATGGATTTTGATGTGAAGCAAAGTCAAGATGTGTACTTGGTAGATCTGTAATGATTGATAAATCTGCTGTGTTAGACTCTTTTTCTTCTTTTATTCTCCTTTTTGGTGGAGATAACTGATTATGCTTCTTCTTAGAAATTTTACTTGATCTTGTTTGGTATTTTTTCATAGGCTGCAAGATCTGATATGAAAAAACCAAAGTATTAGAGTCGCCAGGTATTGATAAAAAACCTCTAAAAGGCTAGAATTCTACTGCTCATACCAAAAACAGCAAAAGAAATAAGTCCTTTTTGAACTGAAAGTCAGTTCAAAAGTCCCACCGGGTGTGCCAAAAACTGTTATCACTGGGAATTGTACCCGTATACAAAGTTGGTTAAAGCACTGCAATTCCGTGTAACATGGGACTAATCTCAGGTTGTGGGTGCCCTATGACAAGATTAGACCTCCAGATTGTGGGCTGGTTCCTTTCAAATGTTCTATTGAGATGTATGTTTTTTTTTATTTTTTGGGAAAAAGGGAAGAAAGAAACTAACTGAACTCTAAGTGCAAAATGGTGATGCACTTGATATAGATAAAATAATGCAATCTGATTCACAATGCTTGCTCAGAAATCTGACTTCTACACAATCCAGACTTGGCATAAATATCACAAAAATGATTCTAAGGAAGATTTGAAAACAGGTTTTTATGAAGGAAAATACTTTTTCACGGCATAAAAAGACTATTTCTGGTTAACACAACCTAAGACCTGTGATAAAATTATGCTTTAATGCCGTAAACATTGAGGTGAGACAATAATTTTGAAGGTTTAATAATAAAACACAACAAAATTTTATCAAAATCACTTCAGCATTCGACACTAAAAGGAAAGGTAATTCAACTAATCTGAAATAACAAAGGAAAGCTTTGCAAAAGACAAAAGATAACCTGTAACCTGTCGATCTCTCAATAAAACTGTAATAGTGAGCTACAAGAATTTTCTAATCTGTCTGAATCAGAATGAGAATCAAGAACTAGCAAAAATAGACTTTTGCTTTACAATAAATAGGCTTTTTCTCTCTAAGAGGCATGCAAAAAATAAGACTTGCAGATAACTGCCTCTAAAAATACTCTTTCCTGAGCAACCTCAAAAATCTTCAAAATTAAGGTCTAAAACTACCTCAAATTGAGCAAAAATAGCTTCAATTTGGGCTTCTCCATGTGTTTGACCAAAATTTTGACTAAGGACCCTAAAAATACTCTTAAAAGTCATGTAAAACCTCCTAGGTGGCCTAGTTAACTCAATTAATCAATTTAGATGATTTTGCATGAGCAAAATTGATTGTGAGTAAATAATAAAGTAATAAGATATTACTCTATTATTGGTTACAACTTGTCTATTTTCTATTTTACAATTTGTGGAAAATAATAAAGTAATTTATAGAATATTACTTTATTATTTATTTACAATTAATTAATGTGTAAAATCGTGCATGATTAGAAGAAGAAAAAATACTCCTTATCACTCCACTACATTTGCCTATTTTGCAAAAATAGGACTTAGGAGTAAATACACATTTCCTTATCACTCCAATACATTTGTGAAAAATAATCTCCCTCTGCAAGGAAAATAAAAGGACCAGTCACTCCTGTAGCACTCCATGCACAAGACAAAATTTGCATAAATATCCACTTCTTAAATCTCCTTATATCCCCATATGCAATATTTGAAGTTAAGGAAAGAAAATAACTCCACCATGCAAATTGACCCCACGCATAAAAATCCATTATATTCTGCCTTTATCAATGGTGCCACCATGCAATTTCCATATCACCTATCATTCATATGCTACATCCCCTCCATGCATAAAGAAATTTACCCTTAAACCTCCATGTATTTCATATGCATAAAATATTGCATCATTATAGATGCTCACCTCAACTTATCTGCCACCTTTGTAAACTTTATATCCATGCATATCATGTCCTAAAACATCCATCACCTTGGCTATTAGCCACCATGCATAATATTAAGATCCATCCTTGGATGCTTGGGCATAAAAAAAAGGACCTAAAGATGTATCTTGTTATGTCTCCACCATTTGACCACCAAGGAGATCCATCATGCATAGTCTTAAGGCTTGGAGCCTCCCCACATATTATATCGACCTCTTGACTTAGAAGGAAATAACCTCCAAAAGGTTGTTCTTGGCCACTGTGTTATGATTACTAGAAAGATCTTTACCCCGACGGCAGATTTGGATAAGGTAATAATTTAGTTTTTTTTAAGTCAAAAAAACACTTGAGTGAAAAGAACCTTCGATCAAAATAGGGAACTAACCCTAATTTTGGCTCATTCACTCATCTTTTTGGTTTCCTTCTTTTTGAGCTCTGTAAAAATGTTGGCTGAGGGTTTGAAGTTGCTCCATGGTGGCTCTGGTTTTCTCCTTCACTGTTTTGAATGCATCGTTGTTGCCATGAACTCTTCACTAGCTAGAAAGAAGGTAACCTTTCTCTTGTGTTTGTTACAAAACTTTTGAATGTTGTAGCTTCTTTCACCTATATGGCCATGGCCTTTTCACTTGTTATAACAGTCTTTACTGTTATGCATTCTTTTAATGCCTTCATTCCTTCACTATGTGATTTCCTTCTCAACAGTCTCCTCCTGCATATTTGGAAATTTGGGGCCACTGTGAAGTCGTGAAGATCCTTCTCTGCTTTGTAAGAAATGAGGTGAGCACTTGCTATCCTCTCTGTAGTTTCATTCTTTTGATGTTTCACTCATTTTTGCATGATAAGCTGTAGATGGTTGTAGGTATTGCATTTTTTGACAAAAAATGCCAAGTATCTGGCCATGGCTGTATCTTTCTTTTTATCTTGATGTGTCTTCATAATGCAGAAACCTGAGCTTTTTGGAGTTTTGGGTTAGGGTTTCAAATTCTCTTGCATACCTAGAACTTCTACCTGCCATGGCTATGCTTGTCTTTGTCAGTAGGCATAAAACTATAACTCACCTAGAGGGTTTGTAAGTCATGAAGTTAGGGTTTCGACTTCATTATGCACAAAATTTCTTATAATGCTACGGCCATTGTTTTACTTGATCTCCTCCTCTGCTTTGTAAGAAATAAAAGAACTAGTGTATCTATGAAGAAATCCTGTGAATTTGGCATATGGGTATACTATTTTTTTAATTTATTTCTTGCTCTTCTCTGTAGGTTATGACTGTATTATGGAATCCTCTTTGAAATCTCTCTTTGAGCCTACAAGAACATCACTAGGGTTTTGACTTCTTGAATACTGATGGTATATTGCTTGTGTAGCATCACTTTGACTGTGCCTCTATCTCTTACTGCTAGCAAGAGTTAAGGGTTTTGAAGTTTTGGAAATGGGTTTTCTTGCTCCTGCTCTACTTCTCTTAATATTTCTCACCTCCTTGTGACTGCCTCATACACATTTGCTGATGATTTATTTGCTTTACATCTCACTGTGGCTGATGGGTAGAAGCATGTGTTAATCTATGTCATGACAGTAGTCTTTTGGTATTCTATATAATGGTTTGACATTTTACCTCCATTTGCACCATTATAGAAACATTTTACTTCCATCTGCATCATTATAGTATAGATTGTATCATACTGTAAGGCTCTTCTGTAGACTGTCTTTTCGGTTTGCATAAGTGCAAGATTGATGAACTATGTGGTTGTATCATCATTTTTTGAATGCAGGACTATCTCAGCTATAAATGGATGTATATCATGGCATAGAGATTAGTTGTCTTCTTCTTCATTGTTATCTCTCAACTGTGTATTGGATAACATGCATTCTTGTTTGTTCCTTGCTATTTTTTCAAAGCTTAAGTAGCATAGATATATTTCTTTATTTCATCTCCTGTGATATGCCTTCGTGCATCCTTATATCTGTAGCTATCTTTTTTGCATATTGTAATCCCTACTTGTTAGCTTTCTCGTGCATCTTCATATCTGTTCTGGCTGTTCATTTCTTTATCATTATTCATACTACTCTGTAGGTGGGCAATGATCATTACTGTGTATCATGAATGCTTCCTGCTCATTTAAACCACTTCATAGGTCACTACTATGCTTGATCTGGTGATGATGACTGTACTAGTGATGGTGACTGTCTTATCTTTGTTTCTTTATGTCATCATTATATCTTTAGATTGCACCTACTCTTTGACTGCATCTTGCATGAATGCACTGTGTGCATCTACCTCTATGTGGCACTTCTTCTTGACTACATGAATGTGTTCTCTCCTTATTGTGTTGCATACATTTTTGTGTGCATCCTCTGTAGCTTGTAACTCCATTCATAAATGTTGGTTGTGTCTTCCTACAGCTTGCAACTTGCATACTGTATTGTATCTCTGTATTGATTTATTTTCTGTAGCTTGCAAATGCATTTATAATTTTCTTTCATTTGATCTTGAGGGTTGTCCTAACTGTTATGTTTGAGCCCCATTCACTGTGTCGGGGTATATACTTGTATTACATACTTCATCCTTCAATGCTTGATTATTTGAACATGTTACTCCATTTTGAATGAAGCATTTGATCTTCATGTATCTTTCGATGGTTTGAAAACTCTGAGGCAATGGTGGCAGTCTTTTACAAAGTTTATATCTTCTCTTTCAGATGACTGCACATCCATCTCATACATATTGTGGAGTCATAGTCAAATTAGCATAGAGATTAAGCTGTATGTCTCCCATTGTTCTATCTGTTGTTCATGTGGCATTTACTTGACTACTTCTTATTAGACACTTGTAACTTTGAATGTGATATAGCTGTTTTAAACTTGATCGTCTTTAGATAGCATGAAAACAACATGAAAAATACCTGGTATGCAATGTTGTTTCATCTCTCCTTTGTCATAATGAGATGACTCTTCATGAGACCTATTCTGCAACTTTTACACAAGTTCTTGTATCTTCCTTGCTCTGTCTCTCTTCTTCTTTATCAGGCACATAATCTGAAAACTTGTCCTACTCTTGAGATGACTGTAATCTGATTTTTTCTAAATTTATCTTTTTGTTAATCTTGATTCAGTCATATAGTTTTGATTTGTCCAATCAACTGTAATGATGTCATGATGACATTCTCCTTATGTAAGTTGATTAGATGATGCATGATATAGCATAGAATGATGCATCCTATCTTTTTCTCTGGTACTCTTTTCCAAAAAAAAATGAAAAGAAACATGCTGGGCTCAACCCTTGTGGGAGCCACATTTAATCCACATGTTTATTTGTCTTCAAATCAGCAACAAAATTTGTCCTATATACCTGCACAGTGAACAAACAAGTTAGCATAAAAAAGTACCTGATAGCATTGATTGATCTCCTTCATGATTTCTTCTTGATCTATATCATTATCTGATCTAAATTCTTATCTGAATGCATGATGTGAAAAGTAGATGTCTCTGTTTGATAAAAGCATGTGATAACTGTAAACATCCAGAGCATTAACGGGGCTGTCCCAAAAAAATTTGCAGGTTTCAACTAGATGGTGACTTGGATGGAAGCGTGAAGACTGAAGACCTTGAAGACCAGCTTCAACAACAACCTCCATCATCAGGCAATGATGGATGTTTAGATTTATCATATGTTCTTTCTCTTTTCTTTTATCAAACAGATACATAGCTTGCATGTCTGCAATTGCTCAATTTAGTTATTCCCACAGCTTGTGTGGGACACATTTGTACATTTCTTTAAAACATGATCAATTAGTTTCTCTGATGCATATGATGTATATGTATTTCCTTTTTAATTCAATGCATGAGATAAAGTAACAGATACCTGGATGTATGTTGAAAACATGACATGAAATAACAGTGTAACACAACATCTTCCTCTCTTTTATTCAAAACCGATTAATTCTAAATAATCAATTTAACTTATAACCCCTGAAAAATTAAACTTTGTAGAACAATTGTATTTCTTTGAATGATTGAGCCTTTGATGATTAATTCTTTTGTCATGATAACTTATCAGTCCTGATTGGACTGATGGGTTATCCTGACAATTGGATCCTCTTTTCAGCTTTGTCAAAGTGTCAACCATTCAAGAATGTATAACCTTGAAGTTTTCTATTATTCATTCTGAACAATTACACCTAGGTCCAACTAATTTTCAGTGTGAACAAAAAATTAGTCACATAACCATTATGTGATGTTTGCTTAACCTTATGGTTAGTGAATTCTTAGACTAGAAATATCCATCTACTTACAAATAACCATGATCAAACATAGAATACAAAGAGATTTACTAATAAGCAATATTATAACTTTTGAATGACATACTCCATCCCCGGTGCTTCCATTTACTTAATATAATCTAACAATAATATGCTCACAAAGTACATATGGTGGTCAATCTTATGGCCACCCTCTCACACTCCACATCCAATTGCAAAAGTTGGATGTGCCCACATGGATGCAGAACTCTTTACTCCAATCGATATACCTTTGTATGGACATGCTTACCAAGAAGTTAAAAAGCTTTTTGTTAATTCTCTCCCCATAAAGCAAGTACGCTCAATTGCATAGAACGTCTAAATTAGCATTAACCTAGTGTGGAGCTCTTTATGAACCTTAGGTATGTATTTAAATTATATATTTACTATGTGAGATCTTTTTAAATTTAAATAATATCGATTACAATAAAATAAATAGTTAAAAAGTTGCAATTTTTTTTTGAAGTTCTAATAATGATTATATAAGTATACAAATAATATTATAATAAAATATAAGTAACATGTATAAAACTATATGATTACAAGTATAGATTACATGCTACAACGAGTTAATTACAAATAATTATATACTATATATACACCCTGCTATGTGTGAAAATTTCATTCAAATAACGTGTAATATTTTATAGGATTAGAAGCTCTTATATTTGATTAAAATCTAATGTATTTGTTTCAAGTAACATAAAACTTATTTTGAAGGGGTGTAGATCAATTAGTTAAGATGATGGTATGTTCATTGATTTTGCCATCCACTAAAATTTAAACCTCCATACGATATTTTATATAATCCAATTATTTTTATTAAAAACTTATTAAATTAATTATAGTGTGTCATCATTAATAAATGAAATTATTTATATATAAAATATAAATAATAGATGTATATAATAATTTTTAATTCTAATTATTTAGAATAATAAAAAAAAATGGATGATGTTGAAAAGTTGATGCAACACCAACCCCACCTTTAAAAAAGTAAGCTTCATTGTTCTCTTTGTTGTTTTATGATTAATGGTATATTTTTATATTTTACCTCTAGTGGTATGGAGGGATTGTAATTAGGTTTTCGTGTTTTTTTAATATTTTGTAAAAGCTTGTGTCCATTTTGATGTTTGAACTATTATTCCCAAGATCTTTTTTTGAACAAATATAATTCTATCGTTTGAGAGGTATTTTATTATATTTACAATATATTATATTATTGTAAGGAAAATAATACTTCACAAAAATATTTTAGACAAATAAATAAAATTATAATTATAGAGAAATTTGATTTAAGATAAGGAATTGGGATTAATAATCAATAATGTAATATATATAGAAATAAGAGAAAATAATTAAAGGTATTTATATTTCAATTTGAAGGAGAAATAACTTTTGCAAATGTCATTAACTGATTTATCATTGTACTAGAAAATTTGGACTTGTTAGACAATAAATTTAGAGTAATAAATTTGTTTGTTGACTTTGAAGTCCAAGGCCATGCTTATGAATATGATCTTTGTGTGTGTAAAAGTGAAACTAAAGTGCAAATATGAACTTCCCTTGTAGAAATGATTTGACAAAATTCAGATGACTAAGCCTTGATTTGATATTATATTTGGGAAAGTTTTGTCAATAGACACCTTTGAGAACTTATTAGACAAGGATTTATTCTCATTTGGTTAAGCCCCTAGGTGGATTGATTCAATGATAATGAACAAGGAATGAAGATAGAAAGCAATCACACAATATGCTCCTAGTATGTTGATGGGTGAAAGTATGAAGTTGTGTCACCCTTTTAGGCAACAAATTGTTTTCAATAGATCTAGTCACACAAGTAGTTGACCCAACCCTCCATGTGGTGGTGATGTGATAGACATGTAGCAAGAGGGGTTCAACTCATCGGGGGCTTGATTGAACTACATTGGGCCAAAACCCCCTAACTTATATAATTGTTAAAAATGCCAAAAACCTCACTTTTGCCTCCATTTTTTTCCCAACACATTCAACCAAACAAAGAGGAGGTTGGACGAGTTACTTGATTTGATTCATGGATGGAACTGTAGGACAACCTTGCATGTTAGCTAGTTATATGCAAGATTATAGAGATGCACTAATAGAAATTAGGGGAATTTCAACTAGCACATCCAAAGTGCAGGATCATCATAATGCCATGGAAAAGGTTATCCAAGACATGACAGAGATGTGATAAAGATTGTCCTATTCATTAATAGAATATGTTACAAATGGATTATAGGGAATAAGGTTGGGAATGTAGGTTCCTGTGATTAGACAAGGAGATGTGCATCCATTTGATTTGCTAAGAGACTTTAGAGGAATGCTAGTTCATACCTAAGGCTACCTCCTTTACATGAATATACAATGGAAATGTTGACATGTGTCAAATTTGTTTGGTTCCAATTGTCAAACTTGTATGGAGCCAAAATCTATTGTGCAAGGCCATCTAGGTGTTGCATGCATATGAAAGCAAAACATATGGATGATGTTGAATGTGTCACACACATATGGTCCTATGCAAAGCATATGCCTACATGTGTAGCATATGCAAAGATGTAGAAAGTACATGTGACACATAATGCTTGAGGAGGTGTTAGTGATGTTGTTGAAACTTATGCAAGTAACAATTGATATGGTATGACCTTTTGGAGTTTGAGGTACTTGTGACTATGTTACATAGAGTTGTGCAAAATTGTTAAGACTAATGCTTGCACAGAGTTGCATGTGAAGTAGTGCTACTAGATATACATTTGTGAACGAGGTGTCTTGGTGTTGTCCAAGCATGCAAAGGAATAGCACACAGGATGTAATGTTGTGTTCTTGAGATGGTGTGCGATACTTTTGATTAGATCATATACCCTTTCTTGAAGAGCAACTGTCTCTATTGTACTAGTGCTATATTGAAGAAGCTTGGAGAGACACTAATGATGACCTAATGAACCAATTTATGGCTGTGCTCAGATCATTTGTCCTTTATTGAAGAATGATGGTCCCCATTGCATTATGACACACCTAGAGGTGACAATGCAGAAAACTTAATCCAAAGAATCAAATGTACCAGCAATATTTTTAAAATGGGGAGTACTAGGTTGTATACCTAAACTTTCTTTAATGAGATTAGATGAAGATGTAGGAGTGAATGGATAAGAGGTAGAAGCATTCTTCTTTGAAAGAATGTACTTGGGTTGGTTCTCTGTCCTTTTAGACCATGAAGGCTCATCGGTATCCTTCTTTTCAAAAATGTCTTCACTCGATTTCCATGATTTCTATCTACTCTTTGATGTTGACTTCTAGTGAATATAGCATAGAATCAATTGGATGCTTATGTTAGTAAGGATGTCTTCTCCATGATTAGATTCATACTCTGAAAAGATAACAATAGATTCATCATATGGTTCCAGATCATTTCTAGGAGCAAAAACTTCTACCACTTCCTTGCTTATGCTCATCTGCATGAATCTATTCATTTTAGGACAAGAATCCCCATCATGGTCTATGGTAAGATGGAAATCACACATCACATGTGTATTTTTGTTGCTTGGAGGAGGTGGCTCAATGGCTAGTATTTGAGCTAGAGGTGGCAACCTTATAGCCTTGTTGTTATTATTGAAAGGGACATAATTTCTTCTAGGAATGTCCTAATATAGGGGCTATTACTGTTGCATATGTAAAATTTATTTATTTAATATAATTAAGTCATTGGCAAGATTCGAAATCATATGGTTCATTGTAGATGATGATGATGATGATGTATTTTTGCCCTTTTGTAACTCTTTTTTCCATTTTTTGGTAGTAAGGAAATCATCTACTATCTCAACAACCATAGTCTAGGTAATATTAGCGAGATTTGTAACCCTTGCTCTGGTTAGGTGAAAGATGATATCAAGAATTTGATTATTTATGAAAAAAACATTTTTGGTTCTTAGTTGTGGGTTTTTTTACCTCCTTGATAGTGTTCACAAGCTTTTTAAATTGTTGGAGTACAAATGAGTTTTTACCATTTACCTTGCTTATGTTTTACCTAGGCATCCAACATTATTAGATATTAGTTTATTAGTGCATTTTATTATTTGGTAGTTGTTGTCGGTTATATATTTACCGGCTTTCTCCTTGTATTTATAAGCAAGGCCAATGTACATTATCTGCATCTCATATCTCAATTCATTTTTCATCATTCTGGTGAAATAGCCTCGTGCTTCTCTCGTATTGTGAAGGTGTTTATTTGCAAGTTGTTCTCCTGGGAGGTCGTTCACACCAACATGGTATCAGAGCCAACTTCCTACATCTTCTTCCATTGAGAGTTTTCATCAGAGTTTTTGAGATCCTTTTTTGAAGCTAGGATCGTGGGGTATTGGCCAATATACATACCTGGTAGAGTCAACAGAAATTTATATCATTGATCGAACTTTATTCCTTTGCTTTGCAGGTTGATTTTTGGAGAGGCTTTGTAATTTTGTTGGAGCTTTCGCAGGTTTTCACCTTGCTTGCATCACAAAGGAGGTCAATTCTATGGTGTTTTTGAAATTTGCAGTGCAAAATTGGTCGACTCTCATTTCTCCAAGTTGTATTTCATCTACATTTTCTACTATCAAAGGCATTTCCCGAGGCTGATTAAAGGACAAATTTGAAAGGCTAGTTATCAAAATCTATGGATGAGTTTTTTGATCCAAGGTGCACGGCCTGTGCAAAAGATGAAGCTTGGACTAGCACATCTGCAAAAGACCTTTTCCATATTTCTCCTCCTGCGCTTTTTGATCTCAATAGGGATCTCAATGCCTGATAGCCCAACATTTTTTTCAACTCTGTTGTTCATAAAACCTATGATTGTAAGAGCAAATTTGAGATGATCTCTTTCACAACCGTTGTATGGGAACAACCATTATAACAACTTAGCGACAATACTTTTGTGAATTTATTTTAGGGTTCACATCTGAGAATCGGGTGCAGCGTAGTGGGCCTGTCTAGATGAGTTCTATTGGATGTGGGCAAGGACTTTAGTCCCACATTATTGCCATAATAAAGTCTTTGGCTATTAATATAGCTAGTCACTCACTTCTTAATAGTGAGCAAGCAAGGCTCATGAGGCTGTATTTTGTCTCGTGTGGATTGGAGACTTTATGCTTGGTGGTTTGTGACTTAGCTCTTAGTGGAATTTGATTGGTGTTTGGCATGGCTTTCCCACCATAATATCGCCCTAGGGCCCCAAATTTTACACCCATGTGCTCATGGTGGTCATATAGTGTGACCAGGTGCTTGTTGGTGCTTCCAAAGTGCCTTCATAGGTCTTTTTTCATTTTTGCATATCTTTTGCAGATGGAGGCCAATTTTCGCAAACCACATATCAACGGAAAGGTATTTTCGTCACCTTCACATTGGTTTAGGTATTTCTCACATATTTTGTTTTTTGATGGTGTTTTTAATCCGTTGAAGTTTGATATTAGTTTTTCTCAATTCTTGTGAACAAAGGGGTTGGTTTTTTATATTGTGAAGAAGTATTTGCTGCATTTTCTTGTTTCATATGGATTTGCCTAAAGTAGAACTTCTAACTACAACAAATTATCTTAATTGGAAATCTGATATGGAGATTTGGTTGTTGAAACTAAAATTGCAAAGGATTACTTTTGGCCAAGATCCTAAACCCACAAGTGTTGGAAAAAAAAGGAAATGGTTTGATCAAAGAGATGAAGCTCTTGGTACTCTCATTATGTCCATTTCTCCTGATTTGAGATATCATGTGTTATCTTGTAAGCATCCTAATGATATTTGGACTATCTTAGAGAATATTTTTGGTAAGCTAGATAATATGAGGAAATTCATTTGGAGAATGAACTAATGAATCTAGATCCTAGACATTTTGACAATATTCAAGAATTTTTCACCAAGCTTAATTCTCTCATATTACAATTGACTGAATGTGGGGTTAAAAAGGATGATGAGTTTTTGATTCTATCTACTCTCTCTAAGTTAGGTCCTGATTATTCTATATTTGTTTCTGCATTTTATGCTACCATGGATGCTCTAGGTAGTGCACACAAAATGTCTTCTCTTAATGGTTTTGCAACACAACTCACAAGGGAACAAGCAAAGTTGGCACAAATGGGCACATTGACACTTACGAAGGCTCAAGCACTTCTTGCAAAATATCCTAAGGCTTCAAGTGGCAAGGACAAGAAGCAGAATAAGGATTCTAAGTCTAAAGAGAAAGTTAAGGATCCTCCTTCATTGCCTACTACTGAGACCAAGACCTCTTATAAAGAGGAACCATCACAAAAGAAGATCAAATGTGCTTATTGCAAGAGATCCGGACATGATGAGCATAGGTGTTATACTAAGAAGATTGATGAGCTTACTCACCTTCTTCAGAAGAATAACATCACACTGACCTCATCAGAGTCTTCTTCTCCTCCTCCCGCATCACATTTGGTGGCATCTTCATCTACACAATCAAGGAATGCAAGATTTGCTAATGGGATGAAAGGTAAAGCACTCTTGGCTTCCATTATTCCTGAAAATGGGAGATGGCTTCTTGATTCAGGTGCATCTCATCATATAGCATCTTCTTTGGATATGTTCTCTTCTTTTGAGCCTTGTAGTTCATCTAATATTTTGATGGGTAACAATACATATATGAAGGTTTTTGGGAAAGGTTCTATTGATATGGGTGAAGGATGTTTTAATTTGATGTTCTTTGTGTACCCTCCTTGACCACTAATCTCCTTTGAGTTTATCAAATTACTCATGGTGCACAAGGTAAGACAGTTGAGTTCACTCCTGATCATGTATACATACGAGACATAGAGACTAGAAAGATCAATGCTACAAGGGTGGTGGATCATGCATCTCGATTGTATTTTTTTTCTCATTTTATTCCTGATGATGATATCCCTTTGGCTGATGTTCATACCCTTCCATCAAGGGTGAATCATGTTTGTCAAGAGAAGTTTGGTCACTTGAACCTTGGTGTTCTTGAGACTAGTGTTGAGCTTCCTCCTCCTCCATCTCATGCTTCTTCAAATTTGGGTCCTACTCTTGAGCAGGTTAATCATAGTTTTTCAGATCTTGCTTTATTGGATGAGTATTTGGCAGGTATCTTAGACTTGTTTGTAGAGTCTCATCTTGCAGATTTGGGAGACATATTTGAGGGGATTTCTCTCCTCTTTGATGAGAGTTCCAGCATGGTTGTTGATACATGATCTACATATTTGGAGATTGAAATTGATGAGTTTTCTCCTTCACTTGATTTATCACATTTCTTGGTTGTTGTTTATCATGATTATGTGGTGGATTATTCATACTTGGAGACTCCTACCCAGTCTTTAGAGACTTCTATTTGGAGACTTCCCTCCTCCTTCCTTCATTTGGACATAGAGTGGCTTCTTCATCATTCGGTGGACTTGTTTCTTCCTAAGGGGAGAGGTGTTACTTGTAGACATTGGATCGTCTTTTGTTTCTAGGCATACTTCATTGGCATTAGAGCTTCTTCATTATGGGGGGATATAATGTCTCTCTTTTTCCTTCCTATGGAGGGATCATTGATTGTATATACATGATGTATGTAGTCCTTGGAGGTACTAGTGAGTCCTCCATGCATCAACTTATTTTCTTTTCTCTCTTTTGGAGAGGAGTTTTGTCCCATAGGGTTTTCTCCTTTTCTTCGCTTTTGAGAGATTGCATTGTACATGGGTACCTAACATGGTTGTGTAGCTAGGACCCATATTGCATCTTGCTCATATTGCATAATAATCTCCCTAAGTTGCACTTAAGGGGTGTGTTGGAGTAAATGAGTTTTTACCATTTATCTTGCTTAAGTTTTACTTAAGCATCCAACATTATTAGATATTAGTTTATTAGTGCTTTTTATTATTTGGTATTTGTTGTTGGTTATATTTTTATCAGCTTTCTCCTTGCCTTTATAAGCAAGGCCAATGTACATTATCTACATCTCATATCTCAATTCATTTTTCATCATTCTGGTGAAATAGCCTTGTGCTTCTCTCGTATTGTGAAGGTGTTTATTTGCAGGTTGTACTCCTGGGAGGTGGTTCACACCAACATAAACTTTTCCATGAATTCTCTCGTTGGCTTATGCATTTCCTTCTTCATTTGAGTCAATTGGGCCAAGAGTGAATGTTCATGTTCTGTGTTCTTGAATCTTTCTTCAAACTTCCTCTTCATTTCTTCCTGATTTGTAATGGAATCAATGAGAAAATGATAGAACCACTCACTTGTAGCATCCACTAGTGTTTCAACAAAAATTCTAACAACCATATCTTCATGCCTAACACTTGGCACACCCATTGCAACAAATAATGTTGATATATGTTTGTCGATGCTAAGTTTCCCATCACCTCTAAATTTGGGTATATTCTTCTGAGACCTATGAGGAAGGTCATGGAGTTGATTACCAAGCACCAAGGGGTTAATAACATCACCCCAAGATACAAGTGGTTATGCAACCATACTGAGAATGTGAGGATTTTACATATTTATGAAAATAGGGATAGAAGTTTCATGTAAGACGAGAGGTTGGCTTAAATATTCACTATCAACAATTGATTTGGAAAAGTTCTTGGTAGGGGAAGAAGGAAGACTCAATGAGTGAGAATTTTTATGAACATTTTGTGGAGATAAGGCAAAATCAAACTTCTCTTGCAAAGAATAAAATGGATGTAAAATATCTTTCTTTTTATCAACTTCTTGGTAGCCATTTTAAAATATTTTATTGCTAGTTACAAGGAATAGGCTAAGCATGGATTGGAAAGTTTTGAAATGGGGGAGGAGGAATAACCAATACTTCTCTTTGTATGTCTATTCCTAGGTCTTCTTCTTGTCCAACACATTATCAACTTGATGATACTCTTAATTGGATCTTTTGTACCTCCAGGAAATGACTTGTAAGTATGTTATAATTGAAAGGAAGCAAGGTACGCGGAATAGCTTCCTACATCAAACTACTGAGTGGAGAGTTATGTAAATTTTTAATCTTTATAGTTAACATAAAAGAAGATACACAAACATAAATCAAATCAACAATACCACAACAAAAGTTGTACGTGGGGAAAACCTTTTTAGGTAAATAACCCCCACACTCCAAAGCAAAACCCAATGTATTATTCAGTAATCAAATAATGGTTATAATACAATTACAGAGCCAATCTCTTCTAGGAGTTCACCAACATGTAGTATCTGGAGTAATTCTGACAACATAACAACACCTGCAAATCAACCATACAAACTACTCCAACAAGCACCTTATTTATAAAGAGATACAAGCATGGAGGAAGCTTCTAGAGCAAGCAACAAGAGATGGGCACCCAAATCCATGTGGCACACTTTTAAAACACATATTTGACTCATGTGACACTTGTACAAGATTCCTTTCCACCTCTTGCAACCCTCCATACTTGGGCGCCCCAAATTTGCCCAAAATAGGTATGACAAATGCTCTTACATCGTCATAAAATCTGTCATATATGACACCACTTACAATTGTAAGAGAATCTATCATAACTGACTATTAATAAATGATTCTCTTACAACCTGTCATATCCCAAACTTGGGTGCCCCAAAATGGGCTAAGTCAAAGATGCCTCTTACAGTGTCATACATGCAAATGACACTTGTCTCATCCCATCTATTTCCAGCTCTTACAATGTCATAGAATCTGTCATAGTTCTTACGCGTCATAAACTTCTTACAACAACAAGAAGATGCCGACAAATGGAAAAATACTTCTACCACAAAATGAGATGCCTGCCTCCTCATACGAGGACAAAAATACATCTACTCACCTTCCATGTAGGATGACACATCACCGTGCCAACTCCCACAAAGTGACAAAATAAGATTTTCATACAAATTACAATAGTAGGCAAAAATAAATAAATACAACATTAGGAACTTGCAAATGTTGAGATGCCTTAGTTCCCAACAATAATTTTTTCTTGTTCTATGTCCAACCAATTGATATTAGGTAGTAAAACCCAAGGTTCATTATGTTGGATCATCATAAATGTGTATATTTGTTTTTTAATATTTTAAAAGGAAAAACTACTGATATGACGAGATCGAAATCCCCAATAGAGTCACAAAAAAAATTGGTAAATGGATTTGCTATGTCAAATATCACTAGTTATTGGGGTAAACACCCCTCCTCAAGATGGTGAGGTTATGTTTATTGAAAGTCGAAATTACAAACAACAAATGAATTGTATATTTTACAAAATATTTTTTGGGGATTATTTGGGAATAAATTAAAATAGAAATTTTACAAGAATATAGCGCATATTAATTTGCCAAATAGAAGATAGAGTTTGATAAACATGTGTAGTGATAAGGTTTTGAAAATAATGAAACATGTAGATTTAGCAAGTAAAAGAACATAATTTGACAAATTCTACACATGGGGTAGTTTTTCTAAGAAAATGGGTGCATAAACTTACAACAACCATGAAAGATTATAAGATAATTTCTAGGAAATAACAATAATATCTATGCACAAGAAATATAGACTCAAAACAAAGATTTCAAACACAATGCAAAACCTTCAATCTATACCTAATGTGACCTCTAATTAAGCAAGGAAATCAACAATAAATGCATGAAAATGACACATGTTACCCAAGATGATCTCATGTTGCATCGAAAAGGCGGATTTGCTCAAGATGATATGATTGTGTTTGCTCGATTCAACAAAACCAAGACTCTAATACTAAATGTTGTAAAATAGAGTAAACTACTACATATGAAAGCTTTAATAGAGAATACACACATGAAATTTGATTATAAAATCATCTGATTAACCATTAAAAGAATGTGTAGAAGTATAAATCACCAAACCATAAGATTTGAACACATTACACTAGATGTACATGGAGAAACCCTTTTGAAAAAAACTCCACCACCAAAGAGAACACAAGTTTGTATTAATCTTTGAATCGAGAGTATATAATCAACAAACTTCTACCTTTAGCCTAACAAGATTCTAGCAATACTTGTGTACCTATAAATAACCCATGAAACCTCTATCCAATGCATACAATATATAGAGAACAATTGAGTGGAAACCATCAGTGGATTCCTAAAACCATAACATTGAAAATTGTCGTATGGAAAAAACCCAATGCCCCTATGTGACTCATCAATGCATTCATGAATAGAAATGTGACTTCCAAGCATCCTTGACCCATGTGAAGGGTTGGCACGCATCCCCAAAAGTAGCACTCCATTTTGCAATCCACTACACATTATAGACCTCACTTGACATGCAAATATTCTCCACTCTCTCATAGTGCCTAGGAATGGGAAAGTGGTGTAAATGAAGTCAAGTCAATTTGTAATTGCCACTAGTTGCACCTCCCTTCTTAATGCCACTACAACTAATATTTGCAAGTTACAAGGAGAATAATAAAATATTAATATCTCTCAACCACCTACATAGGTGTCCAAGTACCCATTCCAACATTAGTACATTAGGATTACAATTAAATATCACATTATCCTAACAATAAATGTAAATGGGGCTAAAATAAAATTGAATGTATAGAAATGTGTGTAAACAAGAGAAAATAGATATAGATAAAACATAAAAAAAAGAATAAACTAAACATAACACAAAAATATACCATTTTGGATATATAACTATATTAAGTCATTATATTAAAATAAACCTAAAACTAAATAAAAATTTACACAAATATATAAATTTTATCATTACAAATATATAAAACTCCCTTATGAAAATTCAAATGATCATCTTTTTATTTATATATTATTTAAAAGTACACAACCCTTCCAAATTTAAACTTGCATTTTTTTATAAAATGCAAGCACCTTAGTGTTAAAGTTGAAAAAAAATTATTTCACCTTCACCATAAGCATAATGTATATATAAGAGTTTAATAACAATTTTTCAAAAAAAATCTAATATGTATTAAAATTGGAAAAATGTAAGCAAGTAGATATATGAAAGTGTTTCCTTCTCTTTGACATATAATTAAAAGAAAGAAAAGACCTTCACCAAATGTTACATTTCAATTTAAAGGTGATATCTACATAAGAGGACTTCTAATTTTTTCTTTAATAATTTTTAAAGTTATTTTTTATTTTAAATGGAAAGCCTTCTCATCGTTTAAAATTCTCATTTTTTATTGTCGTATATGTAAAACTCCAAGTCATTCCTCGTGGAGATCTAAGTGTATTGATGTTCACTTTTTTTTTATTATTATTATTATAATGATGTGAGTGATAGCTATTCTTTGTTGAGTGACCTCTAATCAGAATTAAGTTGATTTAATATAAGATATATGACATCTCTTCATTATCTAGAATGACATAAGGTGAACCATGGCAAAAAAATCTATGTAAAAGTTTGTTTATATTAGGGAGAGGGGTCAGTAGCTAGGAAGGGTATAATAGTAGGATAGTGTTTTAAGGTATTAGATTCAAATTTTTATTAAAAATTATGTTCATGATTGTTTAAAAAAATTATATTGATTTGACAATATATTTTTATTTTTTTAAAAATTATTATTATTAGGTTAAATAGATAAATTATAAAAACTTTAATGAAAATTTTATATTTAAAGTGATCAACATTTTAATGTGACTTACTTAAATATCATTCAAGGGAGTTGAAGTATATAAAGAAGTGTGTATTTTTTACAGATCATTATGTTACAATCACATAATTTATTTGTCTCATGCAAATGAGATAAAACACTATTATTAATATTTTATATTTAAAAATAATAATCAATAATATATCTATATAATATATATATGCACAACTACTAGAACCACCTTACTTCATTGATAGTCAATTCATCTAAAATATCAAATCAAATTTTTTTAATAATAATATATCAATTAAAATAATAAAATATCCCAATTCTAAAAAAATTTACTAAATAATGAAAATTTAATTTTACTAATCTACTTGTTTAAAATAAATAATTATTAATAAATTTTATTAAAAAATAAATATACTTATTCATTTTAAATCTCTACACGCCTACACTTATTAGTTTTAAAAATTTAGAGAACCATAAGAATGGTTTTAAAGTTGTATTCTTTAAATAATTAATAAAGTATTTTAAAATACTCTCTAATACATTATTTAATCCTTTCATATTAATTTTGGTAAAGAGCCCATATATATTGGCCTACATACTACTCACTAAAGGAAGGAGGGTTTGTCCATAGCAAAATAATGTGGCGCTATCAATCCATGATTCCATGCCTATGAAATGAATAAATCATATATATATCTTGTATATTTAAATATTCTTGCCTGTTTCAATACATTCACTAAGGATTTAATAGTCCAGTCTAATTTGGAGGTTGTTTTCAGGTTGATGTTTTACTTTGCAGTTGGCACAATTGAGTTGAGAAGGTGCTTCAATGAAATTGTTTTTTCAAGAGCTTAGTCTTTTTTCAAAGTATCGGGCATAAAATCCTATTCAATTATGAAATCTTCTTTTGAAAATTTTATTTATGAAATCTTTTAAAACCTTTTTGTACTCCTATCATATTAAGAATACTTTAAAAAAAGAGTATAAGAGATTTCATATTTAATTTTATGAGAATTTGGGAAGAAATAGTTTTTGGGTAAAGCTTAATGATTATTGAGATGCTTTCAAATGATTTTCAGAGTTGTATATTTATATGAAAAATGTTCACCTTCTTGACAAATTTAATAGATAAAATTACTCAAAAAACATGACTTCGGATTCCAACAACTTCCAAATACCTTTCAACATTTTGTTTGTTATTAAAACTGGGTATCAACAAAATTACAATATCAAAATCTAAACATCAACAATAATGATGTCCAAATATTACTTTGAGAGGTGCTATAAAATAAACTTCAACTTTCTAAGAGGTTTGAGCAAAATCCACACAAAATTATTCTAGACAAGGAGGAGGAAGAAAGACTTGTTGATATTTAATTGGAGGTTGCCCCATGTCAAAATGCTTGCAAATCTTCTATGGTTAGGCCTACTTTTGTTGCAAAGGAGAGCTCTAATGTGGAGATCTCTATTGACACTAGTCTCCTAAATGTTTCTTCCTCGATTGCTGTGTCTCTAGCTTCTGAGGGAAATAGTGCTTATGTTGTCTCTAGTTTGTAGCAAGGGTTGAGACATGGCTTTCTCCTCCCCCTATGTGCCTGAGCATGAGGTCAACAAAGTGTCAATGAGTTTGATGGTGCCCATGCAAGCATTGACAAAGGATTGTAAGTTGCATTTGGTGTTGTGGGGTAGGAGTTGAGTAGGGTTAGGAATGGGGTCCCTCTTTCCCCTTGTGTGATGATTGAGGTGTTGTGTCTCAACCCTTCTGCCCTAGATAGAGGATGCAATTTTGGGTCTTCAAGTACAAAGGTAGGGGATGCTAGCAGTGGTAAGAACTTAAGGGTGCCTTTAATTAATGGTAGTGCAGAGGGATCTAAAAGTGTGCAACCTTCGAGCTTTAAGGAAGGTCAAAAATCTTGGGGAGAGGTAATTAAAGGTAAGTCATACTCTAAACCTACTCAATCTTTATATTTGGAAATGGTTGTGGATGACAAGGGCATTCATCTTAGGGTTCCTAATTTAGTTGTAGAAAGATCATCATTTAGGCTAGAAAACTCACTTATTGGAAAGTTTCTAGGTTCTAGACCAAACATTGATGTGGTCAAAAGATGGGCTCAAAGAAAATAGAAATTGTGTGGCCAAGTTGAGATCTTGGCTTTGATTATAGACATGATATTTCCACAGTCCATGATAAGTTAGAATGTGTGCTTCTGGAATAGACTGTGTGTAGCTTTTTTAGATTGACGTTTCGGATCACACTCCGTGATCCATCATCAGGTGAAGAGAAGAGAATAAGTGATCACGGAGTGTGATCCGAAACGTCGATCTAAAAAAGCCACACACAGTCTATTCGAGAAGCACACATTCTAATCTTGGCTTTGGTTAATTGTTTCTTTTTTATCTCCTTTTCGAATCATGAGGATTGTGATCAAACCCTTTTTGATGGTCCTTGGCTTCTTGGAAAAACAAAGCACTTTCTAAAAATATGAAAACCAAGTTTTGATCCTAAGGAGTGCATCAGTAGGGTCCCAATTTGGGCTAGGCTTCTAGGCTTAATGTTGGAGTACTGGGAGGATGAAGTTATGATTGGTATTGTTAATTCTTTTGGAGAACTTATATCTTTTGATGTGGTGACCAAATCCAAAAAGCATTTGTTGTATGCCAGATTTTGTGGGAATATAGATGTAGATAAGGAGCATCTATCTTCGATCACCTTGTCTACAAAATTTGGTGTCTGGGTGCAACAAATTGAGTATCAGAATTCATCGATTATTTGCCAATAGTGCCACAAGTCTAGCCACTCTAGTGATGTTTGCTTGGTCAATAAGCAAAAGCAAAATTTCTAGAAAAAGAGGGAAAATAATGAGCTTAGTCTACCTTACAAAAATGAAGAGTTGATGTCCTCAACAAAGGCTAAAATGGTTAGCCAAGTTGAGGAAAATAGAGGCATCGAGGATTGCCCTTTAGTGGTTAGGATTTTCTCTGAAGAAAATATCAATAACATTCTAACTTCTTGGTTCTGAGACCCTAGGCAGGGTCTCTTAAGATTTGAGGATTTTAAAGGATTGTAGGGCGAGGGAAGTTAATAGAGGGGGTCTGAAGGGTCCTCTCCAGGAAGAAAATGTTAGTAGTTCTACGTGAATGATTCAACCTTTTTTTTAGTTTGCCATCATCAAACAAGGAAAAAAGAAAAGTGGAGGATTCAAGCCCCAAGAGATTATTTTGGCATGAGGTTACAAGAAGCTCTATGATATCCTTTGATTTGGGATTGATGATAAAAAAAGGGACAACAATCAAGAAGGAAATTTGCTTCAACAATTCAATGCACAGGGAAACTATTAGAGTTCAAAGCTTTTTGGAACGCTCTGGCTTCAAGTTGGATGCCTAGCTCTATGTTTTTTGGTCTTTGTTGATTTATTTGGGGTGGTTTGTCCTATGCGATTTGTTTCTAGTCCCAATTTTATCAGTTGACTTTAAGTTGTTAGTTTTATGTTTGTAGTTGTTGGTTTACAACCTTAATGTTGTTGCTCCATATAGTTGTTCCATTGTTGCTTGTTGGCCTTCAAAGTTGTATCTATTCTTATCTTTGTAAAAGGGTTTGGGCCATTTCAAAAACCTACCTTTACCCTTAATAAAAAAAATCCACACAAAATTCTGCCATAATCAAAGATATTACGAGTCATTTAAATCTATCATATTTCAATTTTGCACTAGCATATTGAATGTACTACTCTTTGGCCCAACATTACTAATAACTATTCTAGAGCTACCACCATAGACAATCACCATAAATCTATACAAGAGTTTTTTTAAATCCATGCCAATCTATATGTAGTCTTTCTTCTAAGCTCTCTAATGTTTCCTTAGAGATTTCTTAGGTCACTTAATAGTGACTTTCATTTTTTAATTAAGTATTTAAGTTGTAGGATCAAGGCTTCAAATTTAGGTTGAGCCTTTAATTTCCCTTTGAAATTTTTTGATGTTGTTATTAATTTTGTAGCATTCATTAAATTATTAAAAAAAAAGTAAGGGGTTCATATGCAAAATACCATATGGAATTATTGTCATTGAATCCTACATTTTTTCTAGAGCACGAATTAACTAGCCCCTTTCTATGGTGCTACTAAGTAATCCCTAAATTTGATGGTTGTATGACTGCATTTAGGCATTTTTGCCATAGAAGACAATCAAAATTTGATGGTTGTATGACTGTATTTAGACCCTATTAGGTAACACTGCACAACAAAAGACACTGAAACATTTCCAGTTGAGCCAAACAAAGACAACTTCAGTAGTATTCTATTACTTGTTGGAACCATGTCATTTTGAGTGCCGAGAGGGGAAGTGCAGCTGTGCAAGTATATGGTGTGCCAATCTCTCAGTAAGATTTAGAAAATTTCTAAAAGAATGAATGTATTTATCATTATGGATTCGAAAGATCAATCAAATACATTTTAAAGAACTTAAATGTTTTGAAGAGAGTACACTGTACTACAGAGGTTCCTTGTAAGTGTATATATACAAAAGCAACACCAAATTTCAGAAATCCAGGTTCTGATGGAAACTCTAGCCTCCTCTGAATCAGTGGCCTTAAATCTTAATACCCGGTTGGTATCTACCCAAGATATATTTCCATTGTAAGAAAGAAAAAAGGATTCATACATCACAAATGGTGGAAATATATTTATGGATCTGATACATCCAATGAAGAGGGCTGGATTGGTACATTTTAAGCAGATCCTATAAGACAAAAATGATAGAAGGAAAGCTTTTCACATACAGGTGAATGAATTTCAACCGTTTGGTGGAACACCTTTCTAGAACGCATGCAGTGTGCAGAGAAAGTGATTCTACTTGTAAGTCAATTTTACACCTGATGATCTAGAATAGACATTTTTTTGTTGCCTTGGCACTTCGACAAATGTATGGGCATGCATAAAATCTTCAGCTGCTGCTATCAAGAACATGATTTCATGCTGAAGGTTCTGATATGGATGCTGTGTTAAGGGTGCACCACACTTGAAGGAATTTCCCATCCTGGAGAAAAAAGGGTCAGTGTTTCTGCTGCTGTGGTTTGCTTTGTTGGGCTGGGTTAACAAGCTGTTACAGAGCCCAAAAAAAACACCCAATTCAAACCTCCCTTAGTGGAGAGCTCAGGAACAGTTCCACCTCAATCGTTCGTTTCTCTTCCATACTAATTCAAAAGAAATTGTCAAAAAAAATGTTTCTTCTGGCTGAGTTAATTTTTAGGTCGTCATGTTTTAAAAATGTCATACACTGCTAACAAGCTACCCTGAAATTTAGGAAAAAGAGGTATTGCATAATTGCATTAGGCGTAAAAGTCTGCATTTTGCCCAATTTTTTTTCGAGAAGGTTGAAATTAATGGAGACCATGATAACAATTTCAAGGGTTAGGACTTTAGGTGTAATTAGATTTAGGATTATATGACGTTTGTCTAATAGTAAAAAATTATATTTTGTTTAATTGGGTGTTGGATGATATAAGTTTTGATTATATTATTAAAAGTGTTTTCTTTTTACATCTTACATTAGATTGGTTAATTTTTGACAAGTTGTGTGATGAATCATATCTCCAAACTTTAGTTATAGATAGATAAGAGTCATGTCATATTCCATAAAAAATCAAGGTCCTATATGATTCCATGTAAGTTCCACTTCATCACAACATTAACCCACCCCTCTCCCCTAATAAGCACACCAACATATTTTATTTACACAAATATAGAGAACAATGGAGACCCAACTTACAATAGTTTAAATGCACCAATAGAAATGAAGCAGCCCACCTATTTGTTTGAGATAATTTACCTTTGAACTCCAAACATTTTCATAGTTTATTTTAAAAGAAACTACTTATTGCTTCTCTTTAGTATGACTCCTAAGTTAAATGTACAACTTTGAACTCATTTAAATCTAAACTCGTTATAGACGAGGTCATGTAAACATCTTATTAGTAGTCTTAGACCATATTTAGAGGACTAACTTTGGTAATTTTTTGTTTATAAATTTCTCAACTATATTTAGTCAATAGACTTTTTCCTATAGGTTTTCAAGTAAAAAAAATCAGTAGCAAAGAAAAATGGTCTCACTCTAGAAAAATAAAAATGTTGAAAAAAATGATGAGAATGTTGTGTTACATCTCTATCCATAAAAGATGGTATTGTCATTTATTTATCAACATGTTGTTGGCTTGGAAAATTTTACATTGCAAGTTGTTTGTGGGGACATATTGAAATGGATGATGGTTCAACCAAATATTTGTCCATTTTTCGGGAAAAATGAAAGCATGAAGCATTTATTTTGGGACTGTATCTTTACTAAAAAATAATGGTTTGTTGTTTTTAAAGATTTTCCAACCATTTTTTGTCACATTTTGAATTAGAAAGAAGCTTTGTTTGGAAAGGGATTGCAAAAGAATATGATTGTTGATACTGTTAGGCATGGTATCTTGCTACATTTATGGAAAATCAAATGTTCAATAGTGTTTGCTAACTCTAATTTTCATCAGGGAGTTGTAGTGTTTGCTTGTCTATCTATACAACTACAAGGAAGGTTAAAAAGAAGCAAAGAGATCAAATACCAATTAGAACAAATCAAAAGGCAAATTACTTAGCTCTAAGATGATGAAAAGAATGTAATGCTCTTTTTGCAAACACGAAGGATTTTGAGCTTTATGGCTTGATAGTCTTGTTTTGGGGCTGTTGTTTTGTTTACATCTACTGTTCACTTGGTGTATCTTGGTTGTTATGTTGGACTTGTATAGTTTGGCTTGAATTTGTTGATGTTTTGGTAGCTTCGGCAGGGCTTAATTTTTTTTTATGCAAGTCAAATTTTCTAAGAGCACTTTGTACCCAATATCCTTGTTATTAACACAAAACTCCATGGATATGGTTTTATGCACTAAAGCGACTTGAAGGATGATTATACCAATGAAACTAGATTTGAAGCTATCATATCCTATCCTATCATAGCGTTTCTTGTCCTCAATCAGTTCAGTTGGCTCTATTATTAGTATCATTGTGATCAACCATAACATATTTTTGCATAAGTCTTATAAACAACACTTGACAATTTGGAGGATGAGCATTAGATTTTCATTATAGAACTTATATTTATTTCATTATTATATTTACAACAGCTCATTAAAATACGAAGAGATGGGTTGGGAATCAATGTTAATACTTAAAAGCCCTCAATATATTCAATTTTAATGTTAAAACTTAAAAGCCCTCAATATATTCAATTTTATTTTCTTGACAGAACATATAAAAAGAACTCATAAAAACTACATTGATTTTTATGAAGTATGAGCACCTATGAAGTAAGAGTTTTTGGAAGTATTTATTGAAAAATATACACAGTTGAATCCAAAAACCTCTACATTGTGTAATGTAGATCCCAATTTGTCAACACTAAGCAGCTATTACCATAACAAGCAAGCACCAAACAAATTTATCCTACCAAAAATTATATTAAAAAAAATACAAGAAAGAAACACAAAAAGATTAAAAATAGTCAATTTAAAGAGACTTACTAGTACCAAATCCCCAATAGGTTCAGAAAAAAAAAATAAAAAAAATTGAGAGGTGGTGCCGCTGGGTGAAGGGAATTTTCACTCTTAAAAAAAATTATAATATAAAATATTATTTGCAGTTGCAAGCTAATAATATAAAAAAAGCATCAAAGAATATTTAGAATATCTTTGAAAAATCTAGGAAAAAAATTAAAATAATAGAAATTGTTGAAAGTTTCTATTAAAAAATTTAGAAATAAAAGTAAAAAACATGTATTTGTAATTTTGTATTATTTTTAACACACATATATTTTATATATATAACAAGTTTCTATTTAAAAAAACTAAAAATAAAAGCAAAAAAACATGTATTTGTAATTTTGTATTATTTTTAACACATATATATTTTATATATATAAGAATTTTCTATTAAAAAAATAAAAAATAAAAGCAAAAAACACATAGTTATATATATAAAGTTTCTATTAAAAAATTTAAAAATAAAAGGAAAAAACAAATATATATATTACAGTTTCTAAAAAAATTTACATGTATTAACATACAGGTATACGGCCATCAAATTTAAGCCCTGGCTTCGGGAGGTAAGCCTAAAGTTAAGTCAGTAATAAGACAAGCTAGCGATTGAAACAAGAAGACAACGATGAGTATTAATAAGAGGTTGCACTAAGATTAATACCCAAGCCCAATAGGATAGTATTCGTCCCTTAAGGACATTCGATGAGAAGTAAGCAATGATCTAGATTATAAGCAGCACTTAGTATAGGCTGCAAACAATTGTTAATAAACAACGATCCCTACTAACAAAAGATATGATAGTTGTTAGGAAGGTGATCCTTAGGAAAGGGTGTATCCCTTGCTTCTAATAAGGATATAAATGGAAGAACGTTCATTCACATCTCAAGTGAATCATCTCATCTGAGATACACAGCAGAAAAAGGAAATGAATTTCTATCAAGTAAAAAGAAACAATTACATAACAACATATATGATCTAAAACTTAACATGGTATCAAAGCGGGTTTAGGAAAATTTGATTAGATTTGGCTAAAACAATGTGTGGAATACAAATCCTTGTTTAGGGCAGTTTCTCAAGATGGTGATCAGTGTCAAAGTAGAAGATAGGCTTGATAGAGCTTCAAACTTCAACTCTTGGAAATTTAGGTACTCCTTGTCTTAGAAGAGAATGATCTTCTAGAATTCATAGAAAAGAAAATGCCTAAACGAGATACGGTATCATGGAATACAATGATCACGGGTTATGCTTAGAATAGGCAAATCGATGATGCACGTATTCTCTTTGATACAATTCCTGGATGAAATGAGGTTTCGTGGAATGCTATGATTACAAGATATGTGCAGAATGGTAGAGTAGATGATGCATGTAGCTTGTTCGCTCAAATGCCTGAAGCAATGAAAAATATCACCTCATGGACTCTGATGATTTATGGCTATGCCCAAAGTGGGAGATTAGAGATTGCACGCAATCTATTTGATAGAATGCTTGAAAGGAATGTGGTCTCATGGAACTCCATGATTATGGTGTATGTTTAGGCTGGGAAAATTGATGATGCTCAATGATTGTTTGACAAGATGCCCAAAAAGGATGTAGTTTCATGGAATTCAGTGATTACAGGGTATAGTCAAATGGGGAGGGTAGAGGAAGCATGTTACTTGTTTGACAGAATGCCTCTGCCAGATGTTGTGTCATGTAATGCAATGATTGTAGGATATGCTCAAAACCAAAGGCTAGAGGATGCACGCCAACTGTTTGACAAAATGTGAGAACAAAATGTGATTTCATGGAATGCACTGATTGCGGGTTATGAACAAAATGGATTTCATGAAGAGGCCTATTATCTTTTCTCTCAAATGATAGAGTCAAAAGTTAAGCCAGATTGTTGTAGCTTTACAAGCATATTAAGTGCATGTGCCAACCTAGCAACCCTGGGAGAGGGTAAGTAGATCCATCAGTATATAATGAAGGTAGGCACTTTTATGGATATCCCTTTGGCAAACTACCTTATAACTATGTATGCTAAATGTGGGAGCATGGAGGGTTCTCGGTTAGCGTTCAATATAATGCCTGAGCGTGATATTATTTCATGGAATGCAATCATTGCAGGCAATGCACAGAATGGACATGCCGAGGAGGGCCTCCGACTATTTAAGAAAATGCAAAGCATAGGCATCAATCCAAATGATGTCACCTTTGTAGGTGTCCTGTGTGCCTGTAGTCATGCAGGTTTAGTGGAAGAAGGTTGGCAGTTGTTTGCGTCAATGAGCAAAGATTATTCCATCATGCCAAGAGTAGAGCACTACGCATCCATGGTTGACCTCCTTGGTCGATCTGGCCTCCTCAAAGAGGCAGAGGATTTTATCGGCAGGATGCCTGTAGAAGTTCAAGCAAATGCTGTTGTGTGGGGAGCATTGCTCACAACTTGCAGAGTTCATGGGAATGTCGATATTGTTGAGAGGGTAGCACACATGTTATTTAAATTGGAGCCACACAATTTTGGACCATATGTCCTACTGTCAAATATTTATGTTGCAGCTAGTAAGAGGGATGTCTCCTTTGAGGAAGAAGTAGCCTTCGGAAGATCTAAAGGATCTTACATGGAGATAGATAGTGAGAAGCAAGAGACTTCACAGGATATGGATTTTGATCATACTCCTGACATTCAGAGGGAGTCCAACGAACCGGCTAAGACTATTGATCCAGTTGATCCTATAGAACCAACTGATGGACCTAGAAATATTGTCGTAGTTCAGAAAAGGCCTCTATGGGCTTGACAAACCATACAAGAGGGGAAAAAATATGCAACTCCTCGAAGAACTTTTAGGGAAAGCAAGAGACCTCAGAAGTTCTCAGATTATGTGGTATTGATGAGTCACATCATTGATTCTGAACCTTCCAGTTTTGAGGATGCATCTAACCAACAGGTATGGAGAGATGCAATGACAGAAGAGTATCAGTCCATCATTAAAAATGATGTATGGGATGTTGTTCTGAGATGTGAAGGGAAGTCAGTAGTGACTTCCAAATGGCTCTACAAAATCAAACATGCAGTTAATGGCAGCATTGAGAAACACAAAATGAGATTTGTGGCATGAGGATTCTCTCAGAAGGAGGGAATAGATTATGAGGAGACATTTGCTCCTGTTGCTCGATACACCACCATTAGGATGATTATTGCTATTGCTTCTACAAAGGGCTGAAAGTTACATCAAATGGACATAAAGACTGCATTTCTTAATGGTGTGATTGAGGAAGAAGTGTATATCAAGCAACCAGACGGTTTTGTGATTCATGGGAAGAAGTCTCATGAATGCAAATTGAAGAAGGCCTTGTACGGTCTTAAACAAACACCTCGTGCATGGTATGAAAGGATTGATAGTTACTTGATGAGTTTGGGTTTCTCCAAGAATGATGCAAATTCTAACCTTTATTTCAAGATAGTTGATGGTGAGGTCTTGATCTTGGTCCTTTATGTTGATCTATTTCTCACTGGAGAAGAGAACCTCATTGTCAAATGTAAGAAAGAGTTAACCTCTGAGTTTGAGATGAAGAACTTTGGCCTTATGCATTACTTCCTAGGACTGGAAGTATGGCAAAGACCTAATGAGATCTATCTAAGTCAAGGGAAATACACTATAGATATATTGAGAAGATTTGGGATGATGGACAGTAAGTCCATGTCTACACCTATGGAGACAAGCTTGGTGTGGTGGAGAATGACGCTCTCGCGAAGAGGGAGTCACAACATCATTGAGAGCCCTTGTATTGTATATTTCTCTGAGACAGAGAAATATGAGGTGAAATCCCTTGTATTGTATATTTCTCTAAGATGGAGAAATATGAGGTGAAAGCCCTTGTATCGTATATTTCTTTGAGACAGAGAAATATGAGGTGAAAGCCATTGTAACGTATATTTCTCTGAGACAGAGAAATATGAGGTGAAAGCCATTGTAACATATATTTCTCTGAGACGGAGAAATATGAGGTGAAAGCCCTTGTAACATATATTTCTCTGAGACGGAGAAATATGAGGTGAAAGGCCTTGTAATATATATTTCTCTAAGATGGAGAAATATGACACATCTCTGAGACTGAGTTGTGCTTCCCACAATTGGGTGTAGCCATTGTGGATGTCATGTTGAAAGAGTCCATGACTAGACATGATACCCTTGAGTAGGACTCAAGGAAGACTTTGTTATACCTCCCTAGCTAAGAGGGAGTGTTGATGTTTTGGTAGCTTCGAGATGTAAGCCTAAAGTCAAGTCAGCAATAAGACAAGCTAGCGATTGAAACAAGAAGACAACGATGAGTATTAATAAGAGGTTGCACTAAGATTAATACTCATCCCTTAGGGACATTCGATGAGAAGTAAGCAATGATTTGGATTATAAGCAGCGCTTAGTATAGGCTGCAAACAATTGTTAATAAATAGCAATCCCTACTAACAAAAGATACGATAGTTGTTAGGAAGGTGATCCTTAAGAAAGGGTGTATCCCTTGCTTCTAATAAGGATATAAATGGAAGAACGTTCATTCACATCTCAGGCGAATCATCTCATCTGAGATACACACCAGAAAAAAGAAATGAATTTCTATCAAGTAAAAAGAAACAATTACATAACAGCATATCTGATCTGAAACTTAACAGAATTTGTGTGCAACACTTTATTACCAGTTGCCTTCTTATTATAATTTTTTAGCTTTGTTCAATTAAAAAAAAACATTACACTTCCTAACAATGCAAATCTAATTTATATTACATTTAAAGATTTTAACATCTTGCAAATGAGTTTCTTTTCCCTCCATGGTACGAACCAACTTTTCATATGTTCAGTTACCTATATATGAGAATGGTTTTCTAGACTCCTTATAAGTTGATATTTCTATAGAGAAATGAGATTTGTCCCTTATTCGACATTATTGCATCTTATTGTACCCTGTGGTCACATGTCAATCATTTAAGGGAATTTCTTTCATAGCACTAAAGACTCCTTACAACACAACGTGTTTTTATCCATGCCCTGCATCTTTCACTTCAGAGATTTGATCATGTTTTACATTTTTCCCTTTCATTTTGTATTTTAACTTATTCACAAAAACCCATTATCTATAATAACATTTACAAATTAATTGAGTGGAAATCACTTATCAAAATATATATAAACGTTAACAATTAAACATTAAAGGACATGTTTTTACAATTCATTTATTTATTTTTGGTACGTAAATATAAGTTTGTATTGATCCGAAGAGAGTATGAACATGCAGGTGCCTACAAGCTGTTTACCTGCCATAACCAGATGACAAAAAGATTCCTAAACCCATCCTTGGAACTATAGGGTTTACAATGCTTTACAAAGTCAGCACTAAGCTTACTGATCTAATAATGGTGACCATGCTTGACAAAATTGGCCTCTAGGCTTACTGGTCTTAGTATTGACTATACTATTAGCAAACCTATTTGGGACAGAGCCTACCGAACTGAGGATTATCTAAGCAAGATATCAAAAGACGCCAAGCTCAACAGCCATGGCGCGGAGCCTGTCAATCCATACCTCTTCCCCGGAACCACATTCTCTTGCAGCATGTTCTGTAGGAATCCGTAGACCTGGATGACACGATCCTGATGCTCAATCAGCGCCATTCCTTTCAAGTCTAGGATGAAGGGCAGAATCTTCGTCACCTCCATAGGATCCTTGTTTGAGGCAATGTCTTTTGGGCGGGGAATGCCCACCCCTAGAATGACCGCCTCCAAAATGGAATCGAGGCCCCGAAGGAATTCTGGCTTGAATACTTTCACCATGATAGATTTCGCCGCCGTTGTAGACACCCCGGCATCCAGAATTGAGGCAAGGAAACGGGAAGAAATGTGGGAATCAACCCTGTAGAATTCATCCGCTGCCAAAAATTCTGTCCCCAAGATTATTTTGACCGCCGAAAGGAGGAGGCCCTCATGCCTTTGCAGTATGCATTTTAACCTTAAGTCTGTAACTGGTCCTTTGAATGCCATCTGCCTAACTGAACTCTCCAGTTGTAGAGGTGTAGAAGTCCCCAAATTTATCAACCCATGCACCGAGATCTTCGCAATGAAGCCCAAGCCCTTCTCCATACTGACTGTTACTGCCACCGTCGAGACCAACAGAGGATCGCTCGAAACTGAGAAATAGGAATGAAAATATGTCTTTCTGTCTGCATCTAAGAGAGATCACATTTATTTAACCGAGACTAGTAATCAATGCAACAAAGGGTTGCTCAGAGAGGAGCGTGCGACGGTTCAATTCGGAGGCCCGCGAAATCAGTGAGGGAGGAAATACCTCCGATGCATGAGAGCCTCTACGAATATTGATAAAGCATAGCCATGATTACTTCGTATGGCATCGACCCATCCAAGTGTTCTTGGATTGGGTGCCCACCCTGCCACCCTATCATACTTCTTCAGCTAGAAAGGAATTTGACTCTTATTCCATCTGCCCCCCTGATTAGAGAGAAAGTCTGCTTCTAAATTGGCCTCTCTATAGATATGATTAACAGTGGTCAACTCACACCGATCCATCAAAGCCAAGGCTAATTCCAGTTTTGCGGCCAATTTCTAGTTTAGGAGTTTCCTTGTGCGTAGCCCATTGATCACCAAAAGGGAGTCCCCCTCAATGGCTACCTGACGAAGATTTAGCTCATGGCAAAGCTTCAAACCTAAGATTAAGGCCTCCAGTTCCGCTTCATTGTTGGTTCCTTCTGCTAGTGGCTCTGCAAGACTACCAATTATTTTCCCTTCCCAATTTCTGATGATGCAGCCATTTACAATTCATTTATTATATAATAATTATTTAATTAATAAATTTAATCCACTTAAACACAAATATATAACAAACAAAATATTACTAATAGTTAAAAAATCATAAATAAAATTACCAAGATAACTAATTTTAAATAAAATAAAATAAAATAGAATAAAATAATTTACATACAAATAATAAATTAAACAAACTTATAGTAAACTTGAGTCTACCCTTTTTGTTTTTTTAAATAATCAAAAGAATAAAGTCATCGACCATAAATAGGCCACATTTATCCAAAAACCATATTCAAAAGTGTGGGCTTATGTTCTTCTAAGTCAAACTTGAAAACTGGATCATATTCTAATTTTAACCTCCTTATTTGTTGTCTAATGGTCTTTAATATAAATTCTTGGGTTGAACTTTGAGGTTAATATCATTTTAAAATGGGGTCTTCTTATGGGTTTGTCTCCTCTTAACCATATCATTCTTAAATTAAGTGATATGGGACTTTCGGAAAAGATGTAAAAATAAATATTTAAGTACTTATTTAATAATTAATTTAGATAAATAAGTTTGGATTTGTATTAAAATTAAATGTAGAAATTAAATAAATTAAATTTATAATATTTTATTAGATTTTGGAAATAAAGAAATGATGTTGAAAATGGTAGGAATTGATTCACCATAATATTATTTTTTTAGGGATTACTTAAATGATAATCTCAAAACCTACAAACTAGTTATGCACTATTTTGGTTCAGATTTGTGCCTGTGGACTTGATCTTCATGACTATGGAACTAAACTGGTGCATAAAGATGGACTTGTATACACATAACTAATTTGGCAATATTCGACAGCCTGAAACTTGTTTTTCTCTATCTTCTAATACTTGAATCTATGTAAGGACTAGCAGTGTTTACACACTTTTGGAAAATCTACTAAATCCCCCCAACATATTGACTTTTATTACTCTAAGCAAAAGATTGGAAACAACAAGAAAGCATGAAATGGACCTAGGTTGTCATTTGTTAATGTATTTGTCTAATAATGAATTATTATAATGCTCTAGTAAGTTACACTCTATGAGAATCCCTTTGATTAACCCTAGCATGCTCCTAGATGATTTAAAGTGAATGAATGAATGTCCTTAAAGACAACCAACACACAAATCAACACATCATGCTTGAATTCTTCTCACAATGAATGGCTCCATACAAACTTGCAAAACATAAAAAGCATTCAATGAGTAGTATCTATCAAGCATTTAAAATGAATATAATTGCACCTTACTAAAAGGAACTATCTTTGAAAATGGTGAAAATAAAAGGATAAGGATTCCACCTATTACAAAAAGTGATAAAAACTCTATCTATGCAAAAAGGATTTTGACCAAGTGGATAAAATGCCAAGGGATTCCAACCAAGCAAAGAAAGATTTTACTTTTCAAATAGTTTAATAAAATCTGCCTCAATTTGGTAATGACAATGAGCATGTCATTGCACAACACAACTCACAAAGGAACATTAGGGACATACATGCCCCTTTAATTGGTTACATACAAAGGATATGAGGAATTGGTGAAAAGGAGAATAAGATATATACTAAAGCATGCAAACATAGTAAAATATATCATCATAAGATAAACATGTAAGAACATAAGAAAGATGTGATCATGAAAGTACATACATCATGGGGTAGACAAGATGCCCCTATCATTTCTCTTAATGAAGGCAATAATGGCAACCCTTAACATTAGATAAAAACCATATAAGCACTAGTAAAAGGTGAGAGATAAGCATGACAAGGGTCATAACATATAATCATAAGATGTAAGCATTATAAGGATCATAAACATAGGAAGACAAAGGAGTATAACTAGGAACATGTGGAATCACAAGTAGCAAACATGTAATAAAGAAGGCATGGAAGCGAGCAAAGAACATAGAAAAGCATAGGAGCTAAACATCATAAACATGTAATGTGGATAAGAATATAACATACGAACTAAAGAAGTACATAAAAATCATAAAGAAGATGCCCCCAAGTGGGAAACAAAGTGTAAATCATAATATAGAAGGTGAAATGAGAATATTAGAAACTCAATAAACACGTGAAATAAGATGATCTATAAATGGTGAAATGAGAATAGGAGAAACACAACAAACATGACATAAGATATTATATAGAAGATGAAATGAGAATAGGAGAAACAATAACTCAAGTATAATGACACATGAGAAAATTAATAAATGATGCCATAAGCATATATTTAAAAGCATAAGAATGCTAAATGATATTAAACAACAAAATTAGAATGATCCTCACCCCAAAGGTCATCCTCATCCCAACAAGTGACATCAAGTTCATCATCCTCAATTACGTAACTTTCCTTTGTTTTAGTTATATGACTTCTCTCTTGATAAGAATTGTCACTCATATTAAAAACACTATTGATAAGTGTAACTACAACATCTTTGTTTACCTATTTTTCTTGTTACCTTGAAGGTGGCTTCATGGAAAGATTTTGCATTTGTTCAATCATAACATTTTTCTTTGGAACCAATGAAGAAGTGTAATATGGGTTTTTAAAACATAGTGTCCTTATTCTTCTTAGGTGTAACAAATGTTAAAGAATATTTAGCATGATCACATGTAACTATAGTTTTATCTTTTTCTTTCCTTTGTTCATCTATTTGCCTTTAATACACCTTAGAAGGAAAATATCCACATTCAAATAGGTGGTTTCTTAGGGGTGTGTATGTAATTATCTAAAGTGAAATGACTCATCTCTAAAATAGGCTCATATGGATCTCTTGTAACCTTTACAATTCTCCCCTCGTGAACATACTTAATACATTGATGCATAATAGAAGGAACAACCCTCAAATGCTCAAGTCATGGTGTACCAAGCAAGAATCTATTTGAAGAAGAAATAACATGACAAAGTATGCGTACCTCTTTAAGACCCACTTTAATATTTAAAATGATGCAACCCAAAATGCTAATTAATATACCATTGGTCATTTTCAAAACTACCCATGATTGTGCATAATCTTTCGGTTGCATGTGAATAGCATCCAAGAATTCTTGAGTGCATATATTAAATTAATTTATGGGATCAATGAGAATGACATCAATAAGCTTGTCCTACAAATTACCCTTCACATATAATGGGTCATAAAAAAATGTTTTGTGGGATCTCATAAAAAATTGTAATCAAGGGAGTAGCATGAGAGGAGGAAGATCTATCTCTAGAGTGTATGGTACCCGCAAAAGTATATGTATGTGATGGTGCATGATAGTTAATGGAACAATCATCTACGGTATCTCTATAAATATGTGTATGATCCCTAACAAGAGAATATTGTTTATGAGATGCATTAATTTAATTGGAATGATAGGAAATGGATTAGTATAAACCTTCAAATTTTAATTAGGAGGGGCAACCAAATGATTGCCTTGTCAATAAGACCCTCAATATGAATCATATTATTATCAATCAAATCTTGCACTTTATATTTCAATACCATACAACCTTGAATATAATGAATCAAAATAATTAAACTTACACATAAATATATGGTATAACACAAATTACCTTAATTTTGACACTTTTGATACTCTATAGCAATAAAAGTAAATCATCTCACATCATAAACTATAAAAAGAACCTTTCCTTTCAAAAATAGGGGTAGCTAGGCCCACTAACTAACAAATTAAAGTTAAAAGTGATTTTTATTATTTTAATATGACTCTTTAACTCTGGCGACACTTTTGAGGAAGGCCCACTAAACATTGATATATCTAAATGGATCTAGCCTAATTGTCAAAAAAAAACTATCCCAACTGGAGGACAAAAGCATTAAAATTGACACCTCCAACTGTTGAATAATATGGAAAAAAAAAAAAGTAAAGATTGTCTTGATCCATATTTCGGAATATCTGACCTCATCAGGTTTGCATATGGAATCGAATCTACAGCCATGTTTACTTAGTCCTATTGCTGCTAGTTGGAAATCCTTAATACCACCTTCGTCTATGCGCCTTAGATACTCTTACAGGCCTTGATCAAGATTCATTCAATGCAATGAAGAATGTGAACAGTATAAAAGACGATGACGACGAGGACTCCAAATCTGCACTTTTGATTAATGGTAATGGAGATCTGAATGGCAGGAGGAAGTTGAAAGTGCAATGGAATGATACTAATGGGAAAGAGCTCACTTCTGTCTGGAAGTTTCAGCCAAGGTAAAATCAGATCTTTTCAGGGGACCCAATTTTTTTTTTTCTGTGAAATCTATCCTAAACATAAAAATCAATAGGACCCAATATTGTTGGATTTTTTTAGGTTAATTCCATTCTAAACATAAAATCAATAGAACCCAATATTGTTTATTTTCTTAAATCCATACTAAGCATAGAAATCACGAGAATCCAAAAGTCATTTCTTTCTTAAATCTATTTTAAAACACAGAAATGAAGAACCCAAAATAAGGGAGATGATATTTCCAGTCTATAATAGTTATTTTTAACATCAACCCAAAAAAAAAAAATTCCTCTCTCTTTATTTCCGCTTAAATCGATCACGAACATAAAAATCCAAGGTCTTGAACAGGTCAGCTTACAACCTTACCGTCCTCTGCTTTCTATCTAATGCTCTATGCATATATTCGGATTCCTTTTTGGGGTGTGTTATGGAAATGGAGCAAACATTTCAAGATTACCTGGTCATTCATTACTCTGGACCACATTGAATCTGTATTTAAATATGAATAACTTTCAAACGAATTATTGCTTTGGGTAAATGAATGGAAATTGGTTTTAATTTGTCTGGGTAAATGAATTGCCTAAATATTGTTGTTTGGTTATAAAGAGGGGTCATTAGTGCCTGGTTTTAGGCGTCGTCATAGTTCTTTATACTAATTTTGTGTTTCTTCTGTTTGCCGATGTTATGAGAAAATTGGGAGAGAATCATTACTATTAGGGGACACTGTGGATCTCTAGGTCCTTAAATGCAGGGCACTCTTTTGCACCTATAGGTATAACCCACAGACTGGGTGGGCCAAATTCCTAGTAACACAACCCTCGCCAATGCACCAGGGTCAAATATACCAGTGAGCCAGCACTGGTAATAAACTTGGATTAAATATGTGAGTGAGCAAACCCCAATGTTTTAGCACCCACAATTCACATAATAACCACTTCGAGTCTTTTAGATACATCTAGGCATATTGCAGATCAGGGTTAATATTCAACTATACGGTATATTTAGCCTATGAGGCGCCTACTATATTAGGCCTGTGAATCCTTTCATGCTTATGTAGCAGTTGTGAGATCCTTCTTCTCCCGTCAGTGTTAGAAGATTTGGAAATTAATCAGTAATATCAGGGCAGGTTGTTTGTTTGCACCTATAGCTGCATACTACAGTTTGGGTGGGAGAAGAACTTGCAACAGGACAGTGATTGATGGTTACCAATTTGGCCACATTAAACATATGAGTAGGACACTTTTAATGCATACAGGTTAAACATATATGAGCGAACCAATCCCCATGTTTTCAGTGTTCACAAATGCATTTACAGAATTCTCAAATTTAACCAAATCAAATGGATGCAAAACATAGGGATTGACACCTAGAGTCTTTAGCATAGCTCTCGGCCCATGTCAAATCCATGATAAGATGGATCTGTGGTAGTATATTTAGCCTCTGGAATACACCATATGTTGAGGAGAGGTTAAACCTTTTGTGGCAGTGGCATCTATTGAGAGATTAATTCTTTTTGTGGAAATAGATTAATACTTTTTTAGCAGTCTTCTCGCCACAAGGATTGAGGAAGCTGAGTACTTAAGGTAATAAGACTCTAGTAAACATTGCACAATGAGAATAAGTCCTGAGAAAATATAGAGATCCCTCTCTGCAGAATAAGGATAATGAAATTATACATTTAACTAACATTGGTCTTGTAACAACTAGCACTCAAAAACATTTTCATGGTCTTAGATGGCAGGGTACCAATGGAAAGCTTGGAATAATCGCATATGCGTTAGGACTTAAATTAATTATAAACTTCAGAATTCTTCATATAGTATGGCGCTTAATGCCCTATTTTGGCTGAGAATACTTTTGGCTTTTCCTGTTAAGTTGGGCTGACTATGTTTCAATATAAGATCTGAACTGACAACTTTCAAAGTTTGCTATGTTTGAACCATTTGGGACTATTGTTTGTTAAAAGCCTAGCTCCTAAGGTGTGATAATAACTAGGTATGCTAGTTCTTCATTATAGCACATCCAGATCCAGTATTTATTTCATATTTCAGCAAGTATAGCTTGGAGTATTAATTAAAAAAAAACTCCGCCACAGTGGGGTATCACAATCAGATATGGTTTAGAGTGATGTGAATAATACCAAACCATTTTATTTTGTGTATTAAATCTCCCAAGGAAACATCTTGTCCTGCACCTCCTATCAATTCAAGAGAAAAGATCATGTAAGTTCGTGTAGAAGCCCCCATGATCAGTCTTCTGTTCAAAAACATGGTAATTATCTCACAAACCTTTTTTTCTCTTTGGAATTGCTCAACTCCTGTTATTGAGATCCAGGTCAGGAAGGACTCCGTTAAAAGCATTATTTACTTATAAGTCATCTAATGATACCGTTCAACTAGGAGTTGACTATGGAAAAAAATGGCACAGTAAGAATGGATTTGGATGAGATATACAGCTAAATCTTTGGGGTAAAAATTAAAAGATACATGTTTTGTCTAGACTTGGGGAAGCCTTAAAACTATTCATAATGAAATTCTAGGTTTCTACTATATAGGTTGTTTTATGAAGCATGTCTGAATGTATTAATTTTGTGTCATTGGATGGAGCTGTTCTATTACATTGAAATTGACTTGCACAACTTTCTTGTCACTAATGTCTGAATTTCATTTGTGGTTAGTGACTCTGACTCAGATGATGATAAGGATAATGAACGTTCTCAAGCTTGTAGCTGTGTCATTATGTAGGATTTTTACATCATTTATCAGGCCAACAAAATGCAGCTTTTTGTGCATGGAGTCAGCACTCTATTTTGGCTTTGACCTTCACTTAAACCTTTACAGAGGGATTGTGATTATGAGTTATCTCTTGAAGAATTGATGGGAGGAGATTGATTTGCAAATGTCCGATAATGCCCTTTCCTTGGTTATGTATACTATCATGGTTTTGTGATCATATGCAACAAGGCAACTTTGATGCTTCAAATTGATGTTCTAAAAGTATTTTTCATTATACTGGATATTTCATGTACAGGAAGTGATTAAAATTTTTAATGAAATCTAACTCTCAAGTTGTATTTCCTTGATTCTGTACAAATATATTTCTGTTCCAGTTAATCTTTTTACCATTTCCATGGTTTTCGATGAAGTACATTATTTTAGTTCATTCTTTCTTACAAAAGTAAGGCTTGTATCCTACTTAATGGGGTACTGCCCTGAAAGTCGTGTACCTGGTACAGTTTTGGTACTCACACTAGTCAGGGTGCCTCTTGGGTTCTTCTATTATCCTGGGTGCCCAACTGTCATAATGGCAACATCATGATAAGATAAAAAACAATATGAGCTAGTTGACGATTTCTTCAATAGCAACATCATGATAAGATAAAAAACAATATGAGCTAGTTGACGATTTCTTCATTAGATCTTAACTTTGACTATGACTATTTACTACTTTCCTAGTTTGAACATATAGTTTAACATATGTGATATATCATGCCATGACTCATTTAATATTTTGGGTTTATTTTATGTATATAGCATTATATGTATATACAATTGATATAATGGTTAATTTTGTCTACAATTTTTTATATTCTTTATTGTTTTTATACCTTGTACGTTTAGGGTTCATAAAAAACAACTCTTATACCCATACTAGTTAGTTAAGCTTATATCTCATCTTGACTCTTCAAATTTGATAAACAATATAGGCTAATAATAACTATAAAAAAAATGTCTCTCCCCTTAAGTCGGATATGCCTAAAGGAATTGACTCTACGACTTAAAAAAAACATCATATCTAGAAGTAAATTCTATCACGAAGAGAGCAAGTTTTAAGTAAGCACGACAGAAATTCTGTATTCATAGGATATCTTCATCCTTCAATTTTACAATGATTATTTGTGTGTAGTTTAGTACTTGCAATGTAGCTTCAAACAATCTATTGATGATATGAAGGAAATGGCATGAAATGGTAATGCTTTGTTTATAAATGTACACATTTTGTTAGCTCTTTGTTACAAAGGGAGCATGTTTGTGTAATTGTAGAAGAGATAAGTGCATACTTTGCCCTTTTATTCTCTTGCTTTATACTCACTTTAGGCCTTGTCCTAACACTCAATTTGTCTTGTTTTGCGCACAAATCCACCAATTTATCTTGTTTTGCACACAAATCAACCACAATCTAGAATTTATCACTCTAAATATCATATCTCAGCCATAGTATTAGATCAGTCTAATTCATTTGGATTTTGAGCGCAATTATATCTCTGATCGCATTGTGATCATGTCCCGCATTTTCAAATTTCAAATTAATTGCTCCCAAAGACAACGTTTCCAAAATTTGACTATTACCCATCAACATTTGCATCAAAACATTTCAAGTTGAGTTCCCAGGACCTTGTCTTTAAGGACAAGCCCTAGGTCATTAGTAATCATGAGCTATAATTAAAAAAGATAGCTCAAGCAACGACTCATTATCAAGTAGTGACATCAGGCATTGCATCATCATTAACAGATACTATGTCAACATCTAAACGTTCAACATAACCTATCTTTTGTGTCTTCAATCTTGTGAAATCGACAATGGGGTTTGACTCAGAGCAAAGGAAGCTTCATACTTCAATCATCTTATACCAAATTCCCAAGGTGTTTGTCAACAACACATTTGTCTTAAGACACAAGTACAAGCAAGGCAAATAGGTTCCAAAGATCTATAGGTGCAAAAGACGAGATCACATGCCTCCGATGAGATTGTGCCAATGAGATAGGATCACGAGCACAATTTCACCCCAGACATTAGAAATCCACGAATTTAGTTGTCTCTTCAATCTACTTAAAATTCCAGAGTCAGATATGAACTTGGTCACATCTACCATAGCTTATCAATCTATTCAAGGACCAAAGTTGACAAGTTGTAATGAAATAGCTAAGTGTATCTTTTCGCCCTTTATTTCAATTATCATTGGCATTCACATGTTTTTGTCTTAGTTATTTAATTAATTTAGGAATTAATTGCTATTCATGCTTTATCATTTCATTAGATCTCTAAATTAATCACTTGGCACATTCTTTCTATCCCTACATTTTGGTAAACCCCAGCTCTTCAATCCCACCTACGGTTTTGCCTTAAGTATCATTCTTTTTGCTAAATTTTCAAATCTAATTTTATGAATTTGTTCTCTGATTCAGATCTAAACTTTCTATGGATTCCTCTTTGCCTTCATTCATGGTGAATGAGGACAATATGATTCATGATGATACTCCCTTTGTGTATGCCATCCACCATGATAGCCTCATTTCCATCAAGTCACACTCTCATGATTTGGTTGGTAATGATCGTGTATCTATGATGTTTTTCTTCTTGATATATTTATTCCCTCCCCTTGTTAGGTGTATGTTTTTTTTATGATGCACACATGTTACAAAACCCTTACGTGGATTGGTTTAACAATGTTTACACATGCATGTGCTTTGATAGATTTTACTTGCATGCATATGATGCAAGATTAAGCTTTAATTCATTGCCTATATACTTGATTGTCATTACTTCACAATGGTATACTATGTCATAATACTTTATTGCCTAGTCCATATGATGCTTGAGCAACTAGCATATAATGTTCCTTTGGGGATACATGCTATGAGAGTTATTCTTTCCACTCTTCATTGGTCTTTGAAATTTGTTTACAAAGATTAATTTTATAAAATTAATGTTGGTGAAGATCCCTTTAAATTTTGTCAATTGGCTGAAACTCAAAGTTTAATTGTTCCACAAAACCAATTGACAAAATCACAAATTCAACCCAAATAGAACCCTTCTCCATCTAATCTTAATACTAACCATGAAGATGATTGGGCTACTCTTGATTTTATGTTGGATTGTATGTGGGAGAATATAAGATTAATGTTAATGATTTTGATATGAACCTCCTTTGCTTATGGATCCTCATATGTTTGTGCAAAGGCCTATATCAAAGCTTACTACTAATATTGAACAACATCATAAGGAAGAATGTGCTTGTGATAGTGAATCTGAAACTAATGGTAGTGATGATGAATCTTTAATTTCCTTGCATCACTTAATAAGAAATATAGGTGTGGTTTTCAAATTCAACACAAATATAGTTACAAGAGTGAAGCTTAGGCATTAATTAGCAAGGAATAAGTGAACCTATAGAGCCATAATATCAATGAAAAACATAAGGCTGAGGTTATGTACAACCCCATGCCTCCCCCCATGGGATTAAATTGATGAAAAATTAGTATAAACAAAAGGACTATTCAGTTTCAATGGCTACACTTGAGGAGGATCTACAACTTCCTTTAATATATCTAGATTTTAATTGATTTGTCCTTGGTACATTATTCTCCTCAAGTAGACACTTTTTTCAGATGAAGCGTCCCTAGTAGAAGATCCTCATATGCTCTAAATGAATGTTCATATTTTAGGGAAACCTTGTCTTCTTGTGATGAACCTCAATTAACACAATAATTCCTTGACTACTTATCAACAAAACCCTTCAGTAAGGATAGAAGTACATCAGTTTTGAGCGACACAATCGATGTGGAAATGGATAAGAATGATAAAGAAAAAAATATTTAAGATTGGTGAGTGTTTCTCCCATAGTGAGCATGAAGGTAATTCACAACTTCTACTTGAATTTAATGAGCATGAAAGATATGTAAAGAATTGCTAGTGACATTGTTGTGCATAATATTGTCTTTGAACCGAAAGTAAAATCGTGAAATAGAAAATTAGAAAAATGCACCCTAATAATGCCTTGTTGGTAAAGCAAGAGATCCAAAAGTTGTAAAAATTCGGTTCCATTTGGTCCATTGATTATTCACAATGGATCTCTAACATCTTTCCTATTGCAAAAATCGATGGTTGCATTTGTCTATGCAGAGATTTTAGAGATTTAAACAAAGCTCACCTAAGGATGACTTTCTACTTCCTAATATTGAGATTATTGTGGACTCAATTGTTGGGTATGAAATACTCTATTTTATGGATGGATTTTGAGGGCATAACAAATACTTATCAACCCTCAAGATCAACACAAAACAACCTTTACTACTCCTTAGGGAACATTTTGTTACATTGCCATGCCCTTCAACATTAAAAATGATAGAGTAACTTACCAAAGAGCTATTATACTGGTCTTTCATGATTTGATGCATAATAATTTAAAAGATTATGTCAATGATTATTGGGAAAATTTAAAAAGAATATAGATCAACTTGATGAATTAAAAATAATCTTTGAGCATTTAAGAGAATATGACGTTTGATTGAATCCTAAAAAGTGTGTTTTTGGAGTAAACAATGATAGATTAATTAGATTTGTAGTATCGTGATGTAACATTGAAGTGGATAATAAAAGGATAGATGCTATTGTTAATATCCCTCAACCAAAGAACATAAGCTAACTTCATAGTTTACAAGAAAATATCTAATCTATATAAATCATTGTACAATTCATAAATCATATCTTGACATTCACAAGGTTGTTAAAGAAAGATGTTAAGTTTGAAAGAAACAAAGACTGCCAAAGAGCATTTGATGCAATGAAAGTGTACATAACAAATCCCCTAGTCCTTATACTAGTCATTAATGGAAAACCATTGTGTTATATATATATATATATTAACTCAAGCCACCAGGATCACCTGCAAAATCTAAGATTTACCTTCCACAAGAGAAAAAAAGCACAAGAGGAATAAATTTGCATAATAAGGATGAATTAATGAAAATGGATTCTTGAATTACATGTGACAACTTGCTTTTTTTTAGGGTTAGCCGGCAAAAGATATCAATTAAATGCAAATAAAGATTAAATAGAAGAATGAAAATACACATAAATAATAATAGTGAGAGACAAGTTTTAACGTGGTTCACCCAAACCCGAGCTACATCCACCAACAGAGAGTCCAATATTATTATCCAGTAAATCAAACCGATTACAACCAGCAATCCTTGCAACTCAATACCATTGCAAAATGCTACAATACAATATCAACGAAAACCCTAACCCTTAGCCGCTTTTATCAAGCCTTATGTCGGTTACAAAAATAGGGTTTTTTTTATGTCGGCCAATAATTTGGGGGGAAACCGCTCTGATAAAAGTGGGAAAAAATTAACCTCTAAGTCTGATTAGGCTCCATATAACAACACTTTAATATTTGCAAGTTAAATAAAACCCTAATATGACTTAATAATAACCTAAGACTAAAAATAAGCCATAAGTAAACTTATTAAAGTGTAATTAAATATTTAATTACACCAACACTCCCCCATAAGTGCAACTTAGGGAGAAATGAAAACCATGCAACTAATGCAAGAATGGGTCCCGGCTACAAGGCCATGTTAGATACCCATGAGCAACAAGAATCTCTCATAAAGTAGAGAGAAAGGAGAAAAACCTAGTGGGAGAAAACTCCTCTCCAAAAGAGAGAAAATACAATAAGTACATGAACATGTGATGGAAGAAGGACTAACACTAAGACCCCCCAAGAACTGAATCCATCACAAAAGTACAAACATGAATGCCCCCCACATAAGAGAGGAAGAAGAGAGAAGGTCTGATGACCCCCTAGAAGTGAGAAGGATGAAACCCCATGCGAGGAAATGCCCCTCCCAAAATAGAGATGAGAAGAGAGACCATGCAACCGCTCCTCAAGATGACTCCTGCAGTGCTGGAAGATGCTCGACACAGAATAAAGATGAAGACCCATGAACATCGAACAACATTCCTTCCCTTAGGAAGAAATAGAACTGCAGATGTGTGCATAATGTCTTCCCATTCTGGATAGGAATATACAGGAAGAAGGATAAATGCCTCTGAACTCTGCACATGATCCAAAGACAACAATGATTCTCCTAAAGACTGCTCAAATGTCTCCAATCCACTGCAATGTGACTGAATAGGAGGATGAAGAACAATCTCTGAAGAATATGATGGCGATGCAACTCCATCGAAGCTGTCATCAAAGAGAAGACAAATGTCCTCAATGTGGTCCTCCAAATCTGCAAGATGGGACTCTACAAACAATAATCATATATCTAGTAGTAATGCATCCCAAAAAGCTATCTCTGGAAGACTAATAATGTCCTGTTGCAAAGAATCTGATGTAGCAACAAGTAATACAGATGTGATCTCGATAAGAGGAGAAGGAGAAGCAAGTGAAGTCTTTGTGTCATTTGAACTAGCAAGACCTGTCAAATATGCAAGCTCCTCAACTGTATCATCATCAAAAGGTATGCAATCTACATCATCAAGGGGTATGTGGCAATCTATAGCAAGATCATCTAGGAATGGAGAGAGATGTGGGTCTCCATAGATCTTCCAAATGATAGTCCAAAGAGCGCGTGGCACTCAATATGTGAGATAGAACACATAGTGTCATAATCAACACTAGAACCAATCAATCCTACAATATGATCAATATAATTTCCCCATACATATTTTCTCCCAGGTGTAGCTAGTTCAGGTATGAGTCCATAAAGATAAGGCAAAAGATTAAGCCACCTGAGATGTGTCAAGATGCTCTTTTGCCAAGACTCATAATTATCATTACCCAATGTTACCACAGAAGGGTGAATAGCATAACCCATGATATCTCCTCAAATAAATTAGATCAGAGATCAACAATCTGAATATGTATTAATGCTAATAAATGAAGCCCAACAAAACAAACTGAACTTCTCCAGGTACCAAAATGTCCAGAATATCAAATAGAAGCCATAAAACTGACAAACTAAATAAAGAATACCTAGGGCAGAATCTGGAAGAATTTCATAGATGGTTGTGTAGATCTCCTTAATACCTTTCCAATACTGCAAGAATTGCAAAAATTGGAGATCGTGGCAAATAGATATGAGCTCGGAACCCAAAAAGATGATCTGGACTTCAAACAGAAATAAATTGTACTAGCAAAAAAATCTAGAAAAATACCTACACCAATAGATTGTGCTCAGAACCAACTTTCCGACTCCTATTTGTTTTTGAAAATCTGACTCCATATGCTCAAGATATGTCTGATTTACCAAAACTGCTCCTTTAGGGCAAAGAGGCGAAAAAAAAACACTATTGAAGCTCCTAGACGTTGATGTGACCAGGGACTGAATCTCTAGGGGCTAGCGGCTAAGGCTCTAGTCACTCATATGACCAGGAGCTGAGTCTCTGGGCGTTGGTGCCTGGAAGCTAGGGGCTGGTCCCCCATGCGACCAAGGGTTAAACCCTAGGGGCTAGCCCTCAAAAATAAAAAATTCCTTTTTTATTAAGAAAATTAATTAAAAAAACTTAGCTGTACCTGTGCACATAAATCGAGGTGACACATAAATCGAGGCGACATGAAAATTGAGGCGTTACAAAAAATCGATGTGGCACAGAAATCGAGGCATTGTAGGTGTACGAATTTCACATAACCAAATTTTTTGAAACCCTAAAAACACTTAGAAATTTTATGTCAACAAAATATAGAGTGCCTTATATGAAAATAGGAGTTTTTGGGCCTTCTGAACACAATGGTGAGGTCCGTTTTGCTCAAAAATTCATCTTGCAAAAGCTCTTGCCCAAAATTTTCCCAAATTTGAGAAGGGGCTTACAGATCTGGAGCTCTAATACCATGTTGGAGTTGATAATTAATTCAAGCCACCAGGATCACCTGCAAAACCTAAGATTTACCTTCCACAAGAGAAAAAAAGCACAAGAGGAATAAATTTGCACAGTAAGGATGAATTAATGAAAATGGATTCTTGAATTACATGTGACAACTTGCTTTTATATTTGCAAGTTAAATAAAACCCTAATATGACTTAATAATAACCTAAGACTAAAAATAAGCCCTAAGTAAACTTATTAAAGTGTAATTAAATGGTAAGGAACATGCATTGTATTACATCATTCATACATTACTTGAACATGAAATTCATTATTTGTCATAATTACAAAAACTAAAATCATTATGATTCTTATGATATTGATGTTTGTTGCAAATGCTATTGATTTTTTTTTTATGTGTGTGTAAATTAGTAGATGCAACTCTACTAATAACACAAAGAAATCAAGAGGCATATGATGAGTGCCAGGTATTATTCATCAAAGCATGCTTTTATGTCTCCCTTTCCTGTCCTAAACATCATTCTATCTGTTGATTTGTACTGTAAAGACTGTTAAAACCTCGTTTAGTTATGTTAAAATGAGATGTGATGTTGCAGCAACTGTTGTGGTTAAAAGGTTTCATATTTTGAGTTTGACCTAACAAAAATGTGCAGAAATATCTTTTTTTGATGACAAGAACCCATTCATTCTAGATAGCAAGGTTTTTAAGACTCCAGAGAAGCTTTTGTCATCTTTGAAACTGTACAAAATGAATATTGCGAGGTCTCCAGAATTTTGTAGAAGTGTTGAAGGGTCTCTAGAGATGTGTTCTATGGAGTTGTGTAGACATACTGACTGCATAGTCTTTGGAGCTGTATTCCACGGAGTTGTAGCAATTAGGTTGTTGTAGACATCTCTGGAGCTGTTCTTTGTGAAGCTGTTCAGATAGACTATGTAGAATCTCCGAAGCGGTTTCAAGAGCATCTCCGAAGTTCTGCATGAAGGCGCTAGAGTTTTTGGGAGAAGGCTGCATTAGTGGTTCAGTGAAGAAGAAGGACACCTATTGACTATTTTTGCATGGATTAAGAACTTTTGTTAAAATTCTATTTAAAGTTATTTCTTTTTCTTTATCAGTGGCCTTCATGGCCTGATTGAACTTGAGTTAAACTCTTGATGTAAGGGACACCTCTAGTGTCACTTTAAATCTCTTTAGTTTTTGCATGATGCTCTTTTTGAATGGATGGTTGCATGCTTAGAAAATGGAATAAAGATCTTTGTATCTAATAGAGAAGTACTAGGAGTGAAATAATAAACTCCAGAGATATTATATCAGCAGAACAACACCTAATATATATTGTATGGAAGCAATAGAATATATATAAAATAGTCTTTAGAAGGAACAAGATATACTATGTTTTTAGGTATACTCTATTTTTGAAGAATCTAGAATAAAAGCAGGTGGTTTCATATTTGTGTGTTCTAAGGCATTGAATTAGCCTTTCTTCCATACGTGTGGAGCAAGGGCCCACTCCCACCAAAGGAGAAAAGGCTAGTATTTACTATTTAGATTTACTATTTTATTGGATTCTTGAAATTGCATAGTTTAGCTTTATCGCTTTGATAATTTTAGATTAGATTGATGTTTCATTCCATTTACAATTTTTCTAATTTTTTGATTAAGTAGTTCATTCTAGCAAATTGTACTTTTAGATTTTCAAATTAGATCTCTTTGAAGCAAGTAGTTAAATGCATGATTTTGAATGGATAAGTAGGTTTAGTTTTTAGGAGATAGTTCTGGGAATACCGATTATCAGTTTATATCGTAGATAGCCATGGATACACTGCCCTAGATTTGATAAATTAATGTAATTAAATGAGAGGTACAATGACCCTTATCATTTTTGGCACCATTGTCAGGGACTAGTGTTGGTAGAAACCCTAGTTAGCAGTTCTTAGAATAGAATTAGGTTAATTTTGTATGGTTACACCTAGAAATTCACTAGGCAAGTTTATAAAATAGCAAAAAGCCCAACCTCGGTCTATAGGTGAAAGCAGTAGGGTAGATCTGGGTATCTTTGAGGAAGGAAATCCCTCATCTAACACCTTGGAAGTACCATCAAACCTAGTTACTCCTCCATTCCCTAAACATCACATAATCTCAAAATACATCCAACAGTTTGTTGGTTTACAGATTTTGCCACCTAACTCTATATTCTCACACCCACACAAGTGACAAATGTACAAACAATTGAATCAATTGTAATGATGTTTTGCAACGATTCTCTACTTATTTAACAAGGCGCAGCTACCTTCTTATGATATCCAATGAATGAAAACTTGAATTGCTTTTAACCAGAAAGCAAAGAAAAAGGTGGTGCTTTTAAACAGAAAGCATAAAAGGTAATATATCTCAATATTAACTGAATTCAAAGGAAGTGCAAAGACTTCAACAATAGTAACTTCAATCAAATAAAAAAATACACCATATGTTATACAATCACCACCACGAACCATTCACTGAAAGATAAATATTCACAACAGTGAGCAAGAATTAAAACATTCAACCACTTCAATACAGAAAGATAAACAACTATTAGTAGTATATTCAACGTAGGAAGAATAAATATTCAAACAACCATAACACAAAGTCTATGATCACTCGAACTCCACTGTACTGATTTCTATTCATATATCAAAGCAATTGAATAGAAAAGTAACACCAAAATTGATCTCTAACTAAACATAGTTTGCCAAAGATTTCAACATCGACATGCTAACTAAATTTATAGCCTTGTCACCAATAACCATCTTTGAAAATAACGGCTTCTTAAGGATAGTCGATTTAAAGAAGTTTTTGAAATAACATAACTTAGAAATAAGCAACTCTCCAGAGCCAATAGTTTGTGTAACAAATGAAAATTACTAAAGCATAAGAAAAATCTTTCAATTGATGATTTCCACATCATCATCCACTGCATCTTCCTTTTGTGTCGCTTCCTTTTCCTTAGTTTGTCCATCTCCAGCTCTCGAATCTACTTGTGCCGCTTGAGTTGCATGTGCCCTTAACTTCACCTTATACACCCGGTACCTGTTGATGATTGGTGACAATGCCACACTGCTTGGACTTCCAGTCATGCTGACTCAGAGTTTCTTCTTATTTATCATTCTGTCAGCATCAGCCACCCTTTTATGCATATCATCTAGTCCTCTTTTGAATGTCTTGACGTAGGAGGCTATCCTTGCAAGTTTTTCAAGTGAATCACCTGTGACAATATCAAAGGCCACCATCTCTTCATTCACCATTTTCTTAAATTTTGTTTGATCTCCTTGATTTCAAGCAACTTATCTTCATCATCACCGACGACCTCTATCTCCAAGATGGCAAAGTTACTTTTGAGATCCCTTAGGTTTGTGTAATAAAGGGCAAGGGTATTCCTCATCTCATCTTCAACTACTCCCAAGACAGACAATTTCCACTCAACAATATCCACCCACACAGCAGAGTCCATTTCCTTGGGATCATTCAAAATATTTTCGGCCACTAGAATATTAACATCCATATCGACCATATCTTGTACTTCTTTGGAAACCAAGAAAAGGCTACTGTTATCTTTTCTTATATTCTGAAATTTAGTTATCAAGGCTTCCCTCTTGCTGGAAATAGAGTTAAATAACTTAACAGATTCCTCTCTCTCTCTATATATATATGAGGCTATCTAAAGTTACTTTTTATGTCCACTATTCTACAACACCACTTAGAGCTTGGGATCGTTTGATTTGTTGCAAGAGGTTAGGGTCAGGACCATTTACACTTATGTCAGACAATGCATCTACTGGCTGAGTAGTAATCTTCAAAATGGACTGAATAAAAAAAGTCAAAGAACTTTCTTGCACTTGCAATTTGGCATTTTCCTGTTGTTCCGTTTTGATTCTCTTTAACAGATTACTGACTGAGAATTTCGCATGATATATTTCACCCTCAATAGTTGAGGGTCCCATGTCCACTCGACTCAAATTGAAATCGGCCTATGTCACCTCATCTTCATTCTTTTCACCTATAGGGTCGGCAATCTCCAGAATGTGATGCCCTGTGGAAGGGTCAGCCACCATTCTTGACATTCTCCTCACCCGTTTAGGTTTAGGCATTTCCTGTAAGAGCTTAGCCATAGTTTTGATGTTGGTGTCCACCATAGGAGTGTATCGTTTCCTTTTCCCTACTACTTTTCTCAACCAAGTGGGGGAGGAAGAAGAGGCATTGGTGTTCTCAACCACATTCATCATCACACTGTTTGAATGCGCAAGTGGGGAATTGTGCTCCGGAGGATTATTCAGACTGGGGGAATTTGGATTACTCAACAAAGATTGAAACATGTTGTCTTCTCCAAGTTGGTTAAAGATCAAAGAATCACTATCATTTACAAGGGGATTCAAAGGGGGCACATGGTTTGCTTGCGATGGTGAAGCAACCAATCTATTATTGCTTACCACAAGTTGACTATCCTGCTCACAAGTCGTTTTCAACCTCCTGACATCCTCAGGCGGCTCGCCATCTCCACTCAATTGTGAGCCAACTCTATGAAGATTTGGGTCCAAACTAGATGATCTCCTGGGAGTGTGAGTGGTCTGAGACTTGTTTTGTTCTCGAGTAGATGATTCCTTCAGAGCTGCAGAACCGGCCTGTTCTCTCAATTTTCCATTTAACCATTTTTTTGTCCTCCTCAACACATGAAAAGAGTGAAACATAACATCGGTGATTTCTTTTTCTGACCATCTCAATGGAGGTAGAGGTTGCAGAGAGGCATTGTGATAACCTTCATCTAAAATACCTCAATTGTCAACGACCATCTCAAGAATTTGCATTGGCAATTCAAAGGCACAGACTTGGTCGATGGTTAACCGCATCCAGCTTCTTCGTTGCACCTCTCTCTCATCCAAACAGTCTTCCCAAAAATCCTCAAGTTGAGGTTTGTGCTAGTAAGAACCACCACCATGCATGTTCCTCTTCACAAAATTTTTACTGTCGAAAGTACTTGTGCAGGCAACCTATGAAAACTGTATTCTGCTAGTAGTTTTTCCACATTCTTCGTGCTATCATTGCTTTTACACGAATAGAAAGAAAGAGTCACAGGGAATGAATACCCCTTCTTTTTCATAGCATGGTATTTTGGATTTACAACTGCCATTTGATTGCATACCTGCAAAAACACAATGAAGTCTAATGGGTACCTCAGCATTTTTAATGGGGCATTTTCATAACCCCATATTCTCAGGTAAGAGAAGTGGTCGAACTGAATGTAGAAGCTTCCAAAATTCATGAATAGGGCAGTCGCTTCTGCAGAAAACCTCCATTCTAGTGTACCTTCAATTTTCTTTGCAAGCAACATGAGGAAAACGTCATTTACCCTATGGAAGTCCTTCATACCAACACTTCTTTGTAACTGTGGAAATTTTTTATACACAGGTGTATCGAGAGCGGGAGCTCCTTGAGCTCTTAAACTGGACCAGACAACCTCTTTGTTAGCCAACACATATATCAGCAGAGAACACATATGAAAGCTCACTTTCTGCGAGAAATTCACCAATTGCTCATACATACTTTCACTGATTAACATTGCCCAATCTATGTGATGATCCCCACAAATGAGTAGAATGAACTGACACATCCAATATTCAAAAGAATCAGAATCAGGGCTCTTGACAACGTGATGCAGCAAGGTGATCATATCAGAAATTTCTTCTTTAAAGTGGCCTCTTTTTAAATTAGTGGGGAGTCTAGATTTTCCTTTCTTCTCATCCTCCAACCATGTCTTGGCAATGCGGCTCTGGCACCAATCTTTCTTTCCGTGGTAAAATCCCCAACCACTGGAAATAGAAACATCAACAATTTTCTCATAATCAACCAACTTTAAGGCAAGAGCAATGGATTCTGAATCAATCTTAGCCACCACAGAGCCATCTGCGATTCGTATTTCTTGTGAATCCAAAAAATAATTATTTACACATGCCACGACCAAATTAGGACAATGCACAGCGAGTGGGAAGCCCCCAGTTCAGTTCAGGCCACTACTTACAATTTTCTCGACTAGAGAAGTTCTGCCTTCTGGCTGCATTCTCCTCCAAAAATCCTTTAAGTCAATGTGACCAAGCTTCGTGTCTCTCACATTTGATAGACCATTTTCAACCATGAGAACCATGGGAGCCCCTTGAAACTTATATTTCATGTTAACTAATTTGAGAATCCAAAAATCCAAAGACTCAGAAACATTCAAGGACACAGTAGAGATCCAAAATACGTTCACAAGAGAAACACTATACATATTCATGAAAAAGATACTATTCTTCCACCCAGTAAATTATTGTACTCCCACAGCAAGAGAGAGAGAGAGAAAGAAAATGAAAGAGGAAAGGCCAATTGAGCTAACCTATACGCACGAAATCCTATGAGTTCTTCGTGAGTGGGGAACTGGTAGCTCTCTGCAGCATATCTTCTTCACAAAATCATGAGAACTCTCTTCGCAGGGTGGCCAACTTATTTAAGTTTCGTATCATACTTCATTAACTCTCTCATAAATTCCATTTATTACTGGTGACGTATCATACTTTGAAATTCATAATATCTCCTCTTTGTTTCCCTCCAAAAAGAGTGCCCATGTACTTACACACATTCCAAATTTAATGTGAGATGACAAGTGTCATTCCTCTGTATCAATCGCCAGCTCAAAAGGAGGTGTCGCAGGAGAAACAAACACGTTTAGTCAACAAGTCGGGGATTTGGAGAACCTTTGAACCACAAAGATTGAAGTTTTGGAAGTTCAAAGCCTTTGACAACGAAGACTTCATGTTAACAAGGCGACACGAAACTAACACAATGGATTTGAAGACATTGGCTTTTGTGACTATTCAGGGAGTCAGGCGGTTCATCAACTTTTGAACCTGCCAACTAAGGTTCAAAAACTTAAAAGATTTCTGACCATGCGTGAAAATGGCTAAGTAAAGGCACATCTTAGGAAAAGAATATGAATAGTGACAAACAAAGAATTGGAACCACTTAAAACATGAATGCTTTAGAAAATTTCAAAAATGGGGTAACAATAGGCTCTAAATGGAGACAAGAACTGAACAGGACGTAGAGAATCCAGACAGACTTGGCACAAGGCCTTATTCCAGAGGGCAATAGAATCACACCAAAAACACAACAATAAAAACTAGGAAAGACAAGGAAAGAAACTATAATACAGGGAAAGACTTTAAGAGCATCAGTAGTTATACAACTTGATATCTTGCCCATTATAGGCAAGAGGCAATGGTATCCCATTAGAATATGCTAGCAAGAATGCATTCTCTCCAATAACTTGTATGATTAGGAAATGTCCCTTCCAAAGAGAGTTAAATTTCTTATGTTCTCCTTTTGTTTCTCTTCTTCTGTTCCATAACAGTACAGCGTCTCCCACTACAAAATTTCTCTACCTAGCCCTTTTGTCAAAAATTTTCTTAATTGCCTGCTGATGTCTAGTGATTTTGTCCACAACCACTTCCCTCTGTTCCTCCAATTTTTTCATATACTTTATCCTTTTCTCAAGTGTTGATTGGAATTGCTCATCTTCAATTGCCTTCTATAAATTAAGTGTTGATAATTCCAAAGGAATGGGTATTGCACTATCAATTCCATATACCAACTGAAAAGGAGACATACCAATTGCTCTCTTATAAGTTATTCTATCAGCCCATGGAGCAACATAGATGTTCTAATGCCACCCTCTCTGATTTTCATCCACTAGCTTCTTAACAATTGAGATTAGGTTCTTGTTACTTGATTCAACTTGCCCATTCCCTTACGGGTAATAGTCAGACGAGTGAGCAAGACTAATCCCATAATCATAGAAAAAATAGAGAAAACTCGAAGGAAGAGAAACTACTTGCATTATCTGCGACAATCTTCTTATGTATACCAAATCTAACCAGGATATTTTCTTTAAGAAAATTATAGACTACCTCAAAAGTAGTATGTTTCATAGGAATTACTTCTACCCACTTGGTAAAATAGTCTGTTGCAGTCAAGATGTGTGTATGGCCTACACTTGAATTAGGATTAATTGGCCCAATAAAATTCAACCCCCAGTGCTGAAATGGTTCATCAATTATTACTGGTCTTTGGGACAATGGAGCTAAATGAGGTCTACTAATAAACTTTAGGCACTTCTCACATTTAGACACCCATTCATATGCATCTTTGAACATATCTGGCCAATAAAAGCAATGTCGCAGGATTTTAAAAGCAGTCACATAAGCTAAAAAATGTCCACCACAAGCTTCATCGTGAAAAGTCTTCAGCATCTTCTTCTGTTGAACATCTTTATCGACACATCTCAAAAAGGTCCCATCTACTCCTTTCTTATACAAATTTCTCTCCCAGGGGACATACTTGCTAGCCTTGAGCTTCAAGTTCCTTTTCTCCTTAGTGGACAAATGGGATGGACATTCACCATATGTTAGCAGATAAGAAATATTAGAAAACCATTCATCGGTGGTACTTGTAAACAAAACAAGGGGCCACTCTTTCAGCATTGTCATTTTACATAAACCTTTACCTTTAACCAGATTGGTAGGTTTGAGGGAAATATCATATTCCTGTACCTTCGCTACCCAGGCTCCCTTTTTGTTACAACTAATTTCCTGTTGGGTGAGGATACTCTTGACAGCAGAGTCAGGAACATATATAGTAGCATGGGAATGCAAAATATAAAACCTAAAATTCTTCAATGCTTTCACTACTGTGTATGCATGTTTCTCCAAAGGAGAGTACTTCAACTCATGCTTTTTTAGAGGTACACTCATAAAAGCAATAGGAGCTTCAATACCTTGTTCATTCTTCTGTAATAAGATGACTGAAAGAGTGTGTTTAGATGCATAGTAGCAGATAATAAAATCCTTTTCAAAGTCAAGGTGCACCAGGGTCGGAGCATTAGCAATGGTAGTTTTGATATCTTTAAAGGCTTGTTTACCCTCATCGTTCCATATAAAAATCAGATGGTTCTTCACCATCTCTATATGCCTTATCAATTCAGTGAAATCTGTGACAAATCTTCTCAAAAAATTCACTTGACCGAAAAATGATCTAGTGTTGCTCTTAGTAGTTGGGAGGCTTAATTGTTGAATTGCTTTGACCCTTTCAAGATCAATCTTAATGCCATCCTTAGAAATGATGTGACCTAACAGTTTCCCCTCAATTACTGCAAATATAGACTTTTTAGGGTCAGAGAAATACTGTGGTCTCTGAATCTTTGCAGCACCACTTCCAGATCATGGAGATGATTTGCTCTCTTCTTTGAAAAAACTGTTAAGTTATCTAGATAAACCACAATGATTTTATTCTTCAAATCTCCAAAGGTTAAATCCATTGCCCTTTGAAAAGTGGCCCCTGCGTTGATGAGGCCAAATGGCATCCTATTATACATGAACACACCAATGGGAGTGGTAAATGTTGTTTGTGTTGATCTTCTGGGGCTACCTCAATCTGATTGTACCCTGAAAAGCCATCCAACATGGACATCATCTCCAAGCCCGAGATAGTCTACAAAATATGATCCATCATTGGTAGAGGATAGTTATCCTTTAAGGACGCCTGGTTCAGATTACGAAAATCAACACAGATCCTGATTTCCCCATTTTTTTCTTACAGGCACTATGTTGGCAACCCAGGTAGAATGGTGAATGGGGTAAATTATTTTTGCTTTCAGCATTTTGTCAATTTTATTAGATATGGCCTCTGACACCTTAGGATTATATGTCCTCTATTTTTGCCTAAAAGGTGAAGTGTCAAGCCTCAATGGGATGCAATGTTACAGTTCTCCATTTCTGAACTTTTTCAAATCTACATAGCACCATGCGAAGACATCTTTATAATGAATAAGTAAAGAAATTAAAAACTCTCATTCTTTGGGAGAGCAACATTTCCTGATACAAACATTTTTTGGGTCTTCCTCAGTACCAATCTTAACTCGATCATAATCAGTCGATGACCTAATAGAAACTTTGCTCTTCTGCTTTATGTACTGATCATGTATGCTAAAAAGGTCCTCAAGGGAGACCAAACCCTTGGGAATTTTATTACCCTTCAACTGAATTACTTTAGACCCCTGGCCATTGTGAGAACTGGCCACTCCTAAAACATTATTACTCTCATCAAAACTCCCTTCAAAGAACACATTTGCAAATGACTCAACTTTTTCTAGAAAATAGATAATCTGCTGGTCATTGTTAAATACTTTCCAGTGGTTAATGTTGTCAGGCACACTGGGTCGATAGACCACCTCAACCCTATACAGTTGGTCCTTGAAATCTAGGTGAGGTAAGAGAAGAGATGCAGATACAACCAATGAATCAACCTGAGTATTCTGATCTCTGGGCACAACTTCTATCGAGAAGGCGTCAAAATCTTCTATACAGTCCCACACCCTGTTTCTGTAGTGCCTTAGTCTCCCATTTTTCACTGTATATATCTTCCTCACTTGTTTGACAATCAACTCAGCATCACCCTTCACTCTTAACTGCTTAATACCTTTCTCTTTAGCTAATGCCAGCCCCAACAGTAAAGCTTCATATTTAGTAGTATTATTGGTGTTATTGAATTCCAACTTATAAGTAAAAGGAAATTTACAATCATTAGGAGAAACCAAAACAACTCTAGCACCTGAACCAGTAGTACAACAACTGCCATCAAATTCTAGGGTCCACACTTCATTGACTAGGTTAGGACTAATCAGATTTGCATCTTCTTCCACTGTTGAGGTGCACATATATGTGCTAGGTCCGGTTTCTACATACAAAATGTCTGACCTCGGGTTTCCTGACTTCAGTACAGTGAACTTTGCCTTAGGTTCAGGGTTTAGACGAACCTTCCTCCCATCCATTAGTATCAGAGCATGAGACCAGTCCATCTGTATTTCTCCCCCCAAGTCTCTACAGAAACTACGTCTCAAAAGCATCCCATAGCTTGCAGGAATATCCGCCACTAAGATAGTTAGCTTTAATCTTTTTTTAGGATATGTTACAAGGGCAACTTGTGCATCTTTTATTTGACCTAAAATTGGTATTGGTGAGCCATCCATGGAAAAGCACCTACCATGAGAGGAGGTAAATGATAGACCTAGGGCCTTAGCAACCTGTGCAAGTATAACATTATCTGAGGCTTCAGAATTGATATCACAGTTGCTTAATTTATAGCCAGAAATATACAATGACACATATAAAGGCTCTGGTTTTTCAAAGGGATTCTGAGGAGCATATTTTTTGGAACAAGAATTTGAGCAATTTTGTTTCTCAATATGAACTTCATTCTCATTAGACACTTGAGCATTGCACTGAGAGGGGGAGGGTTCTTGCTTGACATACCTAACTAGTCTATCTAGCTCAGAAGGATTGAGCCTAAGATATTCGGCTTGAGAATTTTGAATTTTAGTATTCTTACAAGACTCAACTATGTCAAAAGAGCTAGAAACAAGAGTTTTAGGAGAAGAAGTAGAGGGTACCTCAGTAGATGCAATCTTGGGTGTAGCACTCTCTGTCTTCTTAGAATTAGTGTTGGTATGCCTCGACATAATATATTTTGGAGCAGGAGAGGAACCACTAGGCTGGCCTTTAGAATCTTGTCCCTTCTGTCCTTGTTCTCCCTTAGTAAACACCACACAATTTGGATTGTCTATCTCAGTCTACATATCTTCCCCACCTTCACAATCTGACTCATACTCAAAGAAATTAACATTGGCATCACCAGATTGAGTAGGTTCCTCTACATATGGTTCTTCTGTATGCTCATTCATCGAGAGCATCTGCATGAACCCAACCATCTCTGGACAGGATGCACCATCATAATCTGAAGTTAGGTGAAAATTACACACCATACATGATTACTCTTACTGGTAGAAGGCCCATTTTCAATTGCCAACCTCTGAGCCAAACCAGACAAGGGCAAAGTTCTGTTATAATTCCCCTGGGAACCATGATCTTTCCTTAGTATATCTTGATAAAAAGGTTGTTGAGAGCCTTTGGGCATCTATCTCTTTAAGGTGATGATGTCATTAGCCAATCTCTAAATGACAGGGTCAGTAGAGTTAACCGCTGAAGGCTTTCCTGTCTGTAATTCTTTTTTCCATTTACAAGTAGTTATAAGATCACCTTCAATGGAAATGGCCATAGTTTGGGCCGCTACCAAATCAGAAGCACCTTCCCTTTTTATAGGAAAGCTAACATCGGGACGGAGAGCATTGATAAAGAAGCATTTCAACAAACCATCACCAGGCTTCACATAATCAGGGATTCTATTTACAAGTTTGTTGAATTTAGCCACAAACTCTCTCATCTACTCATGCACTTATTTCTTCATAGAAGAGAATTGGGCTACCAAAGTATGTTCATTGTCAACAGTTTTGAACCTATCCTCAAAACGTTGCCTCATGGTGGCCCAGTCTCTGATAGATACATTAGATAAATGGTAAAACCACTCGGCTGCGACATCAGTGAGAGACTCAACAAACAATCTGACAAATACATCTTCATGCTGCACTCCCAAGATAGAACAAGCTGTGAAGAAGGCATTTATGTGCTCATCTGGAGTGACTTTTCCATCAAGGTTTATCAAGTCATTTTTATGTGTTTAGGTCATTAGGAGTTTCAAAAATGCAAAATATTGCAAACCATGTAAAGGTTGTCAATGTAAAATTGGAAAAAAGATGCAAACTTGGAAGGTGAAGAGTCATTTGGCTCTTGGTTCGCTCCAAATCAGTTATGAACTGAAGAGACATGTTTTAATGCCTTTAAAAGGCCTTGTAACCATGACAAATTCGTGGGTGGTTGAAGATTTGAGCATGGAATGAGAAAAAATAATGTTTTCCTGTATTTTCCTTCAGAAATTTGTTGTCTTTTGCTATTGTACGGCCCTATATGGAATTGAATGGATGCCTAATGGATTGAAAATGTTAGATCCTTCAACCACCTTCCATTTGCTTCTTGTCCCATGCATTTTTATTTAGTTTTGTGAAAGATATGAGTGTTTTATGGACTGTAATTTTCTGATTTTTCCTGCAACAATCCCATTACAGCATTTGGTATGGTTCTGTACGGACATATATAGGAGAAAACCATATATGGTTGGAAATAATATTGAGTCTACTTTCCATTTCTTTTTGTTGCATCAAATTTCATTAAGATTTGAATAAGTTATGGCATTTTTATTGAGCGTAGGTCTGCAGAGTTTAATTTTCTGAAAATACAGTCTAGAAATATGCATGGTATGACTTGGTACGGCCTCACATTGATGCATATAATAGATGGATGGAAAGATACTAGTTTACAATTCTTTTGGTTTGGTATAATTGCATTAAGTTTTGTGAGAGATATTGCAATTTCGGTGAGGGCTGGTCTGAACGCTGCCTAGGGTTTGTAGTTTTGGGAAAAGAGTCATAACTCTCTCCTACCATTGGATCTTCATGAAAATTGGAGGAAAAATATGTATTAATGTTCTCTTAAACCTAACCAAAGCAATTGGATTAGTTCTTTTATTTGTTAATGTTATTGAGGATAGTTTTGGTCCTCCTACCTCTGCATCAAGTAGTATATTCAACGTAGGAAAAATAAATATTCAAACAACCATAACACAAAGTCTATGATCACCCGAACTCCAGTGTACTAATTTCTATTCATATATCAAAGCAATTGAATAGAAAAGTAACACCAAAATTGATCTCTAACTAAACACAGCTTGCCAAATATTTCAACATCAACAAGCTAACTAAATTTATAGCCTTGTCACCAATAATTGTCTTTGAAAATAACAACTTCTTGAGGACAACCAATTTAAAGAAATTTTTAAAATAACATAACTTAGAAATAAGCAGCTCTCCAGAACCAATAGTTTTGTGTAACAAATGAAAATTACTAAAGCATAAGAAAAATCTTTCAATTGATGATAGCTGTTGATGTGTAAAATTGTGCAGGTTCCAACACCAACATGGGAAGTTTTAGGAATGTGGGACTTGCTACCTGAAATAACCTCCAGATTTTAAAGAAGCTAGCTCTTCTCTATCTTAAATGAGTTTGGGGAAAAGGATAGAAACTAACAGAATTACAGATACAATGAAAGCAAATATATCTATGGCGATGCGCCTGAATAAAGTGTTTCTCTCAACTAAGCACAGTGAAAATATTCTCAAGATTCAGTTATATTAGAGAGCAGATGTTGCATGATTAACATAAGTAGATATAATGAATAAACTCAAAGGCTCACGATCAGACAATTTGCAATGACACAGAAAATATCAACCAAGGCACAGAACTTAGTCTTTCTCATTAATTTTCCAGCAACATAAGAGGCACAGATACATGCACAGTTACATTCACTTTCTAAATCAAGAATAACAAAACAAAGGCAAATGATATTCACTAGTCACAGTAAAAGTCTCAAACTTCTCTTCTTAAATTTCGGACAGAAAACTCTAGCAAAATTAGAATTCTAACTTCAAAAACTATCTATCCCCCGATCATTACAAATGTTTCATATTTATAACACCAGATTAACCCTAGATTGTCTGCAACAATCGAATCCCAACGGCCCAACCGAACTGGAGATAACTGGGAGTCTCTGACAATTAAGATCTTTAGAATCTACAACAGTTACTCCTTCCTACAAGCCCATTGGCTATGACAAAACATATGTGGCATACCTCCTCTTATAAGGAATAGACACTTGGCGACCTCCGCATTCTTGAAACAATAAACTCTGTGACAGATGGCAGCGTCCGCGTGCATAATCTTGAAAATCCTTCATCTCTTAGGAAGAAATAGGAAACTGACACTTGGCGACTTCCGCAGCAACTAGAAACATATACGTGTCTTTATCCGCAGCTTTTGCTTAACTGTGTCTTTTCTGCTCAGGAGGACTCTGCTTGTAACAACTGTCGCGATATGCTACTTTGAAACTTAAAGACACAATTAAGAAATGGGGCCCACAACTTCCCACATGCTACCTTTCAAATAGGGATAGGTGGCAGCTTCCGTAGCAACAACTAACTGGTACGTGGCGGCTTCCGCTACACTTGAAACATTATAAGATACTCCTTGAAACTCAAGCGGAGGTTGACACATGTTGGGCTCTGCATCATTTGAGAAACATTTATTATCGTTGGAGAAAAGGTCAGAAAGCTTTTACTTTGGCGCCACATCCACCACATTGCACATTTCGTGGCACTAATACTCTACACTGGGGCCCGCCTCCATCCTTACTTAGCATCAAAACATATAGAAACCATAACGCGGAAGCTGACACTTGGCGAGCTCCGCAGCTACCACAAAAGACACATGGCTTCTTCCGCGTTCATGCTGAAACATTTACGGAGTGCCTCCGCTGATGACACATGGCGCCTTTCGCAGGGTTGTAACTTAGAAACTGTTTTGAACATCATCCACTACATGGCACGCTCCACTTAAAAGTTATAACTTAGAAACAAAATGCGACTTGAAACTAGGGCTCAACACTTGGCGGATCCTGTGGCTCTGGAAAAATGAAACCCTTGCGGCCATTCTCAGACACAAAACTGTAACCCACGGATGCGCTGCTTCTGAAACAAAATGTAGAGTCTTATACTCTACAGTTCTTAGCGACCAGTAGGACTTTTGAGCCTGCTCAAAAAGAACCCAAAACTTGGCAAAAATATATGTATTTTAAAAATACAACACAGGGTCACAAATTCTGCAAAGCTGTCTGGTAAACAAACCATTCTGAATCAGAGAGTCCCTGTTTACTCTGTAAATTTTGAAATGCAAAATCAAGATTTATTATATCCTTGTGGGAGAATGTCTGCAAAATTTGAACCACGGCCTTTAATTGAAACTCCAACTGGGCCATTGGCATCAAGACAGCGTCCACTTCCTGTACTGATGAGGAATCATTTAAACCTTGAAAAATAGATTGATCATTTTGCCTTGTTAAAAGCAGGGCCTTGATATCATCAATCATCAATACAGTGTTATTATCTGGAAATGGTGAGGGAAGACCCAACTGCACCAAATCCTCTATTTGTTTCTTCATATGTTTGACTCCTTCTTTGACAGTATCTAGGAGCTCCTGGCAGTTTGTGGCAGCTGAGTTGCAACTTAGAACTTCATTTACCTTCTTTGCGGCTATCATTCTGTCACTGATCCCTGCTGCTGACAATATTTCATCTGTTGTGTCATATAGCTTCTTTAGCAATAGTTGAGAGTCAGAAACTCTCAAAGAAATAGTAGACAGAGTGGTCTAAACTGAAGTTTCCACTTTTTCACACAACTGCTGTGCATTTAACAGGAATGTTAATGAGGGCCTTAGTAGGATAATCTCCTCAAAGATTCTTGTCCAAACTAAAACATATAGCTCCTTGACCAGATTCAGAACTCTAGCATTCTGTGGCCTATTAGCTAACTCAAGTGTTAGCTATTTTGTCGTTTGTTGCTCTGCTAGGAGTTGAGCCTGCATTGCAGTAGCAGCATTCTGCTCACTTAGTAACTTTTGCTGAGACTGTGTGGCTTGTTGCAATTTTTCTTGATACCTCTTCTCTAAGGTGGCCTTCTCTTCCCTCAAAACATTTACTGCAGCTTTTTCCTGATCTAGCTCAACTTTTAGAGAAGCATTTTGTGCCTGTGTTGCTTGATGGATCTGACAGGAAACAGTATTTTGCAACTATTTATTCAGAGTCTCTATTTCATCCTTCTTTGATTGCAACTCTCCAGCAAGGTTGCCACTATCGGTCTTCTCCTGAGCTAGATCACTTTCAACTTTCTGCAATCTCCTAGACACCTTCAAGTAGTCAGTTGCAATAGCATAAGTGGTTTCATTGAGTAGCTCAACCCTATCTTGTGGTCTGAATAGAGACATGTCCATAGCTACTGCATTCATTGCAAACTCCTGAGGCTGCATCTGCTCATTTGGCTTCACCACATTTGAGGACAAATGTGTGACAGTCAACTGCTATTGGATAGGGTCAAAGTGACCTCATATGTGGCACAGCTAGGCTTTTATTTTCTTTCTTTCTTTTCTTGTCCATCCTGGCTTCTCTAGCCTTCTTTGTTGTATCTGCCTGAGCTTGGAAGGTGGGAGGTGAAGCAATATATCCTCCAGCAAAGGGATGACCCTAAGGTAAACCATAAGGAATAGCCAATAATTGTTAGCTAGGGGAAATTTGGGGAGGGGCTCTTTTTGGAACAGAGGGGGAAAAGAGAGGCAATGAGGTGGCCTGTGAAGACATGGCCTGAGGACTGGCAATTGGGGCAAGTAGTGATATAGGCACAACAGAAGTGGCAGGGGATATCAATGTTTGGCCAGTTGGGATTGCCACCCCTAGGGTAGAAGAAAGAGACAGAGAGGGAAAAGGAGAAGAAACACTTACCTGAGGAGCAGTGGATGTGGCTGGTATTTACTGTTTCAGGGGTTCTACTTCTTCATCTGACTCTGCCTGCAAGTGCAGTTTTCTATGCTTCCTTGGCCTTTCTCCTATCTCCTCTTCTGATTCCTTTTCTTCTACATTTACCACTACTGAAGGTGGCAAGGGTACAAAACTGGAAGCCCCTGTAGCTGAAACTGATAGAGTCCCTCTAGGTGGTGATGACACCACACCCTTTTGTTTCTCTAAAGTACTGAGAGATTGGGGCCAAGAAGATGCAGGAACAGCAGAAGAGGCATGTCATGTTCCCTGCATTGAATGGGTTGACTCAGCTTCTTCTTCTGACTCATCACCCCTCTTTTGGATTCTGCTTGTATCAGGGCTAGAGACTGGGGATGGGTGCCACTCATCCCAGATCGATTCCCATTTTTCATCTGTGTCAATCTTCCCAAAAGAGTGTGTCAACTCTAAAATTTCCTGCCTATATTTCCAATAGGCCTCAATTTTCTCTGGCTTCCATTCCTGGCCCTTCAAAGCTTTCTTTAAACCAGTACCCATTCTGATCTTAGGATCAAAGGCCTTTCTTTTAACATAAAAGGTATCCCATGGCCTGGGCCCCTCATAAGGCAAATTTGTCGGTTCCACATATAGATCAGGGGAATCTTCCTTAGGGTTTCTTCTATCCTCCCAAAAGGGCCGACCCTCATGTACTATTTTAGCCCTGACCTTGTTGCTTCTTATCCAGGAGGCCATAAAACTGTTTGGGTCATATCTCCATTTATCTTCAATGATGAAGAATCCCAAGACAGCTAACTTTCGTAGCAACAGGTGTTCAGCATCTCTGACCTCTAGGGCCATGTTCTTTTTGACCCATGGGATATCATACATTTTCTTCTTCTTCTTCTTGGTGCCAAACTCATTGTCAACCATGGACACTTGCCGGGTTACTTCTAAAAATGCTACTCTAGGGGTCAAAATTTTAGGTAGCAGCATAGGTTCGTCATTGAAACCATGGACCCTAATGATAGTATGTCGTGCCCCAAAGTAATAATCACATGGGATTGGGCAATTGGTCATGAAAGCCTCTAATGCTCTGTGTCAACCTATATTCTACAGGCTCAGGGCTCAAATGGCAAAAGGTAGGGGCAACAAAGAGTTCCTAGAAATCATAAGGGTTCGATGCCTCAGATAGCACATGCGTCCATGCAGACACAGGAATAGTTCTATTTTGCCCAAAATCTGGGTCATACTTGTTCAATTGCATACTTTGTGCAAGAAGACCGTGATTTTGATATAACATTAAATGGAACAGATAAGCAGAATACCTGAAAACTCTTGTGGTTTTGAAATTGATGAGCTGGTCGACCATGGAGTAGGCAATTTGATCTGAATAGTCTAGCCAGTATTCCTATGACTTGTCAACAGTCTTCAATCTAAAAAGGATGGCAATTTGCCAGTCGTAGACTGTGTTGTCTTCCTTCATACCAAAAATGAAAGCCATCATTGACAGTGCCTCTTGACTAGCCTGACTGAATTGTGCCCTTCCTGTAGGTAGTATGGGCATCTGGGTGTTCTCATCTGCCAACTGCATTTCTGAGTTGAGGAACCTAATCTGGTTATTGACATTTGACCATGTCTTTTGCATTTTAGCAATAGTGGGAAATGTGGCCATTCGATCATGATACAGGGCCAGCATGTCTCTTATGGCTTTGGGTATAATTTGCACTATAAAGGGACCTTGTTGTATGGTGTTTGAGGGTGCATGAAACAGCTCTGCGCATATATCAATTAGGTCAGGACATAGGTGCACGTTTGGAACCATGAACTGTGCCAACTGTGAGGTCCAAATCCTCATTCCAAAGGTCTCCGACTGTCCACTCTTTGCCTTTTGAATGCATCTCTGGTGTGCCCCTTCACAGAGAGTCCTGGTAGATTTTTGAAGAGCTGGGTCGAAGATACCATCTACGAAATCTTTTACCTTCTCTGGGTCGACAAAATACCCTACCTCGGGAACCCTCGTTCTTGGATAGGGTCTCTTAGGTTGCGTAGGCGTTGAGGCGTATGATTTACTATTTAAAAGCCTGTCGACCAAATCATAGATTCTGAGTCCCTCCTGAGAAAACTGTGCTTCGGCCATATCTGTATCTGTAGGGAGAATGTGAGAATCTTTGACACAGCAAAGATGAAAAACTGCTTAATAGAAGTGACACATAGCTGAAAGCGCTTGCTAGGGATTGGATTGGAGGCAACACTGATTCGCAACAGAGAGACGGAAGCAAATGAGAGCCACAGTTAAGGTTTAACTCTAATTTAATGGGGCTTTAATGACACATCTAGTCGTATAAATGGCATTAACACCAAAAAACTGTTAGTGTATCTTTTGAAATCTGCGTGGAAAGGAGTGTCAGAAACATTATGAGAGTGGCTGTGAAAGTGTGTACTTTGGGGGATTTTGGGGATTGCAGATAACCTTAATGAATGCGAGACTTTCAAAAAGAGAAGGGGCTTGCGGTGATGACACATGTTCACTAAACACTTATTGAAAAGGAAAGCAGGAAAATAGAAAACAGGAAAGGGAAACTAACTAACTATAGTACATAAGAGTCCCTGCTTAATTGAAATGTTTCAAATAGATCCCATTAACAAGAATCTCTTCAGGCTCACCATCCATAGTTTCCAGTTCAAAAGAATTTTGCTACTTACGTGAACGAATCTTGTAAGGACCAATCCATAGTGATTCAAACTTGCTGTGTCGACCTGGCTTTGCAGCTCTTTCATCCCATTTCAACACTATTGAGCCAACTTCAAAAAGGGGATTTGAAGTCTTTTTATCAAAACAGTCCTTGACTATTTTCTGGTGTTTCATCAGTGACTCATGTGCTTTTTCCCTTTTCTCTTGTACTTCTAGGAGTTCAGCAAGTCTGACTTGCATGGGGCCATTCTCTTCAATCTCTATTTGTTTTAGTAATTGCAAAGCAGGGATCTATAAGCTCAATGGCATTACTACTAGTTTACCATAAACTAATTCATATGGAGACATTTTTGTCACTTGCTTAGGTGTGATCCTGTCAGCCCATAGTGCTGTATTAAGCAATTTGTGCCACTCTCTGTGATAATTTGTCCCTATCCTTTTAATGAGTTTGATCAGGTTATTGTTTGTAGATTCTGCCAGACCATTACCCTGAGGGTAATAATTTGAAGAAGTCTTCAAATAAATCCCATTCCTTAATGCAAACTCGGATATTTTTGTTCCCAAAAATGCCTTAGCATTATCTGATATAATGGTACGAGGAGGACCAAACCGAGTAGTAATACCTTCTAGAAAGTCTAATATTACCTTTTATGTTGCTTCCTTGAGTGGTACTACTTCACTTCATCTGGTAAAGTAATCTGTGGCTGTAAGGATCCATTTGTATCCCATACTTGACACTAGATTTATCATACCAATAAAATCAAGACCCCATTGGGCAAAGGGTTCATCCACAATTATGGGGCTTAGAGGCATTGCTGCATTTCTTCTTTTCCCTGTATAAAACTTACAAGCCTGGCATTCTTTAACCAGCTGATAGCAATCTGTGAATAGAGTGGGCCAGAAGTATCCTGCTTGAGTCACTTTGATTGTTGTGGTCCTTGCTGAAAAGTGTCCTCCTGAGGCTCCATGGTGTAACTCATGTAGTATTCTTTGAGCTTCATCTTTCTTTATACATCTCAAAAGTATGCCATCAGCATTTCTCCTGAATAAGATATGATCAATTAGTACAAAGTGGGCCCCTTGCTGCCTATAATATCTTTTCTTATCATGGGAGAGCTCATTTGGGAAAATCCCATGCTTCATAAATTGTATTATGTTTGTGACCCAGAAATTTTGATCAACCTCTTGGATTCTCAACACATTTTCACTTTCTGTTTCTTATGTCATCATTTTCTCCATGTCTTGAGCCATATATTGGCACAATCCTTTGCCTCTGACTAACTTAGTGGGTCTGACCTCCACATCATATTCAAGGATCTTTGTTATCCAGTTTGCTCTTTTCTCAGTGATCTCACCCTCCATAATATATTCTCTCACACTAGGATGAGCTACTAATATCAGAATCTTATTCCCTGTTACCACATGTCTGAATTTTTGGAGGGCTTTTACCATGGCATATGCCTGCTTCTCCACAAAATTGTATCTGGCCTCATATTCCCTGAGTGTCCTAGAGAAAAAGGCTATTGGGTGCTCTCCTTCTTGCTGATCATCTTTCTGAGTTAAGACAACAGCAACACTGAATTCTCCTCCATACACATACATTATGAAAGACTTAGAAAAGTCTGGGTTTCTGAGTACTGGGGATTTTGAAATGGCTCTTTTGATCTCTTCAAAAGCCTGCCTCCCCTCTGCAGCCCATTTGAAAACCAGGTCTTTCTTTAGCAACAGTGTCATTGGTCTAATTAGACCTGCAAAGTCAGATATGAACCGGCTAACAAAATTGATCTTCCCCAGAAAGGATTGAACAACTTTCTTATTAACAGGCAGAGATAAGTTCATTATGGCAGTGACTCTCTCTGGATCAATAGAGACTCCTTCTTTTGACACTATATGCCCTAACAGTTTACCCTAAGGTACTGCAAAGATACACTTCTTAGGATTCAGGGATATTCCAAACTCTTGACACTTCTTAAAAATGGCTTCTAAATGATCAACAGCATTTTTAGAGAAAATAGTGAGGTCATCTAGGTAAATCAGGATGATTTTGTTTATAAGTTGCCCAAATGCTACATCCATTGCTCTCTGAAAAGTAGCTCCAGCATTTGAAAGGCCAAAAGGTATCTTAGCATATGCAAATGTTCCCCATTTTGTAGTGAATGCAGTTTTATGCTGGTCTTCATCAGCCAACCAAATCTGATTGTATCTAGAGAAACCATCCAGCAAGGAAAATCTCTCTGATCCAGCCACAGTCTGTAGAATTTGTTCCATAGAGGGCAGGGGATAATGATCTTTCAAAGATGCTCTATTCAGATCCTTGAAATCTACACAAAGTCTTGTGTCACCATTCTTTTTTCTTACCGGCACTAGGTTTGATACCCAGGTTGAGTGCTTTATTGGAAAAATAATCTTTAATTCTAAGAGCTTTTCCAACTCATCCACCATTAGAGGTTCAATTCTAGGATTCACTGGCCTTTGCTTCTGCCTGACTGGTTTAGATCCTTCAGTCAGCTATATGGTGTGCTGAATGATATCTCTATTATAGCCATGGAGGTCTTCATAGGTCCAGGCAATCACTCTATCATATCTCTCACACAAATCAATCAACCTTTCTCTTTCTTGCTGGGTTGTAGAATTGCCAACCTTTAATTTTCTCCCTTCACTAACTTGAATTTCAGAATAGTCTTCTTTCTTTGCTTGAAACCTCTTCTTATCCAAGCTTACATCCTTTGGGTCAAATAAGTTTTCTAAGGTAATCAGTCCTTTAGGGAGCTTATTTGACTTCAGTTGAATAATTTGGTCACCATATGCTTCTTCAATCTTAGGGTGCAACTGATCAGCAAATTCTCCTGATTGTTGCAAAAATGAGAGGACTTGGAAATCATTTTCAAAAACTTGCCAATTTTGGTCATTGTCTGGGATAGTTGGTCTTACTATAACTTTGACTGACTCATTGTTGACTAGTAGGTCAGTTGTTGGGTCAAACTGTGAACCAATCTATGCCATTCTATCTGCCTCAGAATTTTGGGCTCTAGGAACTACTTCAATGTTGAAAGCTTCAAAATCATCTATTAGGTCCCAAATTTTGTACCTATAGGATCTCATCCTTACATTTTTGGCTACTGCCTTTTCTCTGATTTGTTTCACCACTAGTTTTGAATCTCCTCTTACTATCAGATTCTTTACTCCTTTTGTCTTTGCCAACATGAGTCCATGCACCAAGGATTCGTACTCAGCATCATTATTTGTACAGGCAAACTGAAAGCGAATGGCTCTTAAAATTTTCTCACCATTTGGGGCAGTAAGACAAATTCCTGCACCAGCACTATTTTTACTTCTAGACACATCAAAATTTAGAGTCCATATTTTTGAGTCTTTTTCAGATCCTTGAGTCTGTGATGTTTCTTTCCTTAAAACATTTGGGATCTCTTGGTCTTCTTCAAATATGACATAAGTGCCTAAACCAGTAGAGTCATAATTTCCATAGGGGTCACTTAGCATCATAGTCAACAATTGATTATTCTCTTCTTCCTATTGGTCATGTTCAGTCCAGTCACCTATCTCTTCAACAAAGATCCTCTCCTCTTTATTTAGCATAGCATGGGCTGCCTCTAATTTTGGGGTTGGTTCATTTGTGATATGGTCTTTTGATAATGGCTCAGACAGTATTTTCATCTTTGTCCCATATTTGGTTCTTAAAATGAGGTGTGACCAATCTAGTGACATGTAACCTCCTATCTTGGCTGTGAAATCCATGGATAAGCATAGACCAAATACAAGGGGAATATCTATGACTACCACATCCTGATTTACAATTATATTAGGGCAAGTATATAGTTGCAATGGGAGTTGTTTAATTTTCCCTATTGTTTGCACATATTTCCCATCCAACTGCATAACTCCTCTTGTAAGTGGCTCATATTTTATTTTCAAAGCATCTGCTATTTGCTTTGGTATTACTATAGTACTGGCCCCAGAGTCTATCATTGCATTATGCAATAGTTTCTTCCCAACTATTAGAGTTAAATAAAAGGGGTCTGGTTTAGATTTACCTACCTCAGGTGCATTATTCAACAGAGCTGTTGTATGTAAAGGTACAATGTCTTTGAGCTACAGCTTTTCTTTATCAGCAGATCCTCCTTTAGCACCAGTATGTTTAGGAACTTCTTGGCCTTGCAGGGCCTCTTGCAACAGTGTCTTCTGCTCAAGAATAGCTAGCATGTCCCAAATTGATACATGCGCTGGAGTTCTTTTTAGCTGATCCACCACATTCACAGGTCCTAATGCTTGGGCCTTTGAGTAATAAGGGTACCTTGCCTTTTCTAGAACCTGACCTAAGGCTACTTGATTCTGCACAGGCTGGGGCATTTCTTGTCTAGAGACTGTGTTCTGGTGATTTTGAAATGGAGGAGGTTCCATGAGCTCATTATTAGTGACTTCAGGCTGCTCCATCATTCTCCTCTTTGCTCTGGTATAGTAATCTGATTGCACCAATGGCTTCTTGGAAGTAGATGCTTCATTCAAGAACACTGAATCTTCTTCCTCAATCCATGAAAACAAAGCATGCTCAGGGGCTATTTCCTCTTCCTGTTGTAAGGACATCCCTTGCATCTGGGCCACCAGGACTGCATTTTGTACACCAGGAGACTGATATGGTAGAGTGTTAGAAGCTACAAATTGCCCTTCTGATCCTCTCTGTTCTGCTATCTTTTGCTGTAAATTTCCTCTAGGGTAGTCTCTAGGCATATGGGCATTGTTGCAAGGAAAACACCAAGCATTTGTGCCATATGCAAAATTATTTTGCCCTGGAACAATCTCCCTATTGGGATTAGGAGGAATAGTCTGTAAAGGTGTAGGGACTACGACTAGCTAGTTTGATGGCTGAGGATTAGCTTGCCTTTGAGGGCCTTGATATTGATTTGGCTGAAAGGGAGGTCTATTTCCTTGGTAACCCTGATAAGGGGGTTTTGGATAAGGATTTTGTTGTCTCTTTAGGTTAATTATCTCATTTGAGAAGGTCCTTAAAATGTTCTTGACATCATCCATTTCAGATGATTGAACAGGGGCAGTTACTTTAGCAGGTTGTTGAGGAAAAGAATACATAGGTGGGGTTGTAGGATTAGGAACTTCTTGAGGCAAAGGTAAGGTAATTTCTAGGAACATGGGCATAGGAGGTCTTGGGGGCAACTTTCCAACATCTATTAAGTTATTTTCAGCCTTGACTGCTAATTCATATGCTTTTGGTAGTGTCTGACCTCCATGAGACTGAATCATCACTGATATATCTGAATTTAAAGCTTTAAGGTAAAACACAATAGCCATACCTGGTAATGGTCTTACTGTGGCAGGAATTCTCTCCCAAGTCTTTTGAAATCTTGAGTTGAAATCGGTCATTGCTTCTTGTGGTGCCCTTTTGATAGTGATCAATTGTTGCAGCAAAGAAGATTTATCACCCTTTTCTTTAAATCTTGCAACGAAAGCATCACCAAGCTAATCCCATGTAGATATTGTGTTTGGGGTTAAAGATCTATACTAGTCCAGGGCTTTTCCTTTGAAAGAAGCTGCTAATAGTCTTATGGCCACATTCTGTTGAGTGATCACATGCACTGCACATACATCAGATACATCTTGTAGATGCTCTTCAGGTGTCTTGAAATCTTCCCCACTGAACTTGGGCAGAGCCTTAAGAGCATTGGCTGGAATAGCATCCCAAGTGGCTGGTGGTATTGGGAGAATCAGAGGACTGCCAGTGTTCCAATTTGTATAGTTCCTTGGGGCTACAGGCGCTCCCATATTTGCTCTTGGTGCTGCTACAAACTGATTCACTCTTCTCCTTGGATTGGCTATTAGTGGTGGCAAAAGAATGCCTGGATTAGCAGCAAATTGAGCTCTTGTTACAGGTCCATAGCTCTAACTTCCTGTGGCTTTCTGGCTCATACAATCTTGACAGAAACTTCAAGAAATTGTCCCACCGGGCGTGCCAAAAACTGTTCATGTGTAAAATTGCCCAGGTTCCAACACCAACATGGGAAGTTTTAGGAATGTGGGACTTGCTACCTGAAACAACCTCCAGATTTTAAAGAAGCTAGCTCTTCTCTATCTTAAATGAGTTTGGGGAAAAGGATAGAAACTAACATAATTACAGATACAATGAAAGCAAATATATCTATGGCGATGCGCCTGAATAAAGTGTTTCTCTCAACTAAGCACAGTGAAAATATTCTCAAGATTTAGTTATATTAAAGAGTAGATGTTGCATGATTAACATAAGCAGATATAATGAATAAACTCAAAGGCTCACGATCAGACAATTTACAATGACACAGAAAATATCAACCAAGGCACAGAACTCAGTCTTTCTCATTAATTTTCCAGCAACATAAGAGGCATAGATACATGCACAGTTACATTCACTTTCTGAATCAAGAATAAAAAAACAAAGGCAAATGATATTCACTGGTCACAGCAAAAGTCTCAAACTTCTCTTCTTAAATCTTTGACAAAAAACTCTAGCAAAATTAGAATTCTAACTTCAAAAACTATCTATCCCCCGATCATTACAAATGTTTCATATTTATAACACCAGATTGACTCTAGATTGTCTGCAACAATCGAATCCCAACGGCCCAACCAAACTGGAGATAACTGAGAGTCTCTGACAATTAAGATCTTTAGAATCTACGACAGTTACTCCTTCCTGCAAGCCCATTGGCTATGACAAAACATATGTGGCATACCTCCTCTTATAAGGAACAGACACTTGGCGGCCTCTGCATTCTTGAAACAATAAACTCCATGACAGATGGCAGCGTCCGCATGCATAATCTTGAAAATTCTTCATCTCTCAGGAAGAAACAGGAAACCGACACTTGGCGACTTTCGCAGCAACTAGAAACGTATACATGTCTTTATCCACAGCTTTTGCTTAACTGTGTCTTTTCTACTCAGGAGGACTCTACTTGTAACAACTGTCACAATCCGCTGCTTTGAAACTTAAAGACACAGTTAAGAAATAGGGCCCACAACTTCCCGCACGTTGCCTTTCAAATAAGGACAGGTGGTAGCTTCCACAGTAACAACTAACTGGTACGTGGCGGCTTCCGCTACACTTGAAACATTATAAGATACTCCTTGAAACTCAAGCAGAGGTTGACACATGTCGGGCTCCGCATCGTTTGAGAAACATTTATTATCGTTGGAGAAAAGGTCAGAAAGCTTTTACTTTGGCACCGCATCCACCACATGGCACATTCTGCAGCATTGATACTCTACACTAGGGCCCGCCTCCATCCTTACTTAGCATCAAAACATATAGATACCATAACGTGGAAGCTGACACTTGGCGAGCTCCGCAGCTACCACAAAAGACACATGGCTTCTTCCCCGTTCATGCTGAAACATTTAGGGAGTGCCTCTGCTGATGACACGTGGCGCCTTCCGCAGGGTTGTAACTTAGAAATTGTTTTGAACATCGTCCGCTACGTGGCACGCTCCGCTTAAGAGTTATAACTTAGAAACGAAATGCGGCTTGAAACTGGGTCAACACTTGGCGGATCCCACGACTCTGGCAAAATGAAACCCTCGCGGCCATTCTCAGACACAAAACTGTAACCCGTGGATGCGTTGCTTCTAAAACAAAATGTAGTCTTATACTCTACAATAGCCACATCATCATCCACTGCATCTTCCTTTTGTGTTGCTTCCTTTTCCTTAGTTTGTCCATCTCCAACTCCTAAATCTGCTTGTGCCACTTGACTTGCATGTGCCCTTAACTTCAACTTATATGCTTGGTACTTGTTGATGATTGGTGACAATGCCATGCTGCTTGGACTTTCAGTCATGCTGATTCAGAGTTTCTTCTTATTTATCATTCTGTCAGCATCAGCCACCCTTTTATGCATATCATCTAGTTCGCTTTTGAATGTCTTGACATAGGAGGCTATCCTTGCAAGTTTTTCAAGTGAATCACTTGTGACAATATCAAAGGCCACCATCTCTTCATTCACCATTTTCTTAAAAATTTGTTTGATCTCCTTGATTTCAAGCAACTTATCTTCATCATCACCGACGACCTCTATCTCTAGGATGGCAAAGTTGCTTTTGAGATCCCTCAGGTTTGTGTAATAAAGGGCAAGGGTATTCCTCATCTCATCTTCAACTACTCCCAAGACAAACAATTTCCACTCAACCATATCCGCCCACACAGCAGAGTCCATTTCCATGGGATCATTCAAAACCGTTTCGGCCACCAGAATATTAACATCCATACCGGCCATATCTTGTACTTATTTGGAAACCAAGGAAAGGCTACTGTTATCTTTTCTTATATTCTAAAATTTAGTTATCAAGGCTTCCCTCTTGCTAAAATTAGAGTTAAATAACTTAACAGATTCCTCTATATATATGAGGCCATCTAAAGTTACTTTTTATGTCCACTATTCTATAGCACCACTCGGAGCTTGGGATCATTTGATTTGTTGCAAGAGGTTAGGGTCAGGACCATTTACACTTATGCCAGGCAATGCATCTATTGGTTGAGTAGTAATCTTCAAAATGGACTAAATAAAAAAAGTCAATGAACTTACTTGCACTTGCAGTTTGGCATTTTCCTGTTGTTCCGTTTTGATTCTCTTTGACAGATTGTTGTTTGAGAATTTCGCATGATAGATTTCCCCCTCAATAGTTGAGGGTCCCATGTCCACTTGACTCAAATTAAAATCGGCCTCTGTCACCTCATCTTCATTCTTTTCACCTACAGGGTCGACAATCTTTAAAATATGATGCCCTGTGGAAGGGTCAGCCACCATTCTTGACATTCTCCTCACCCGTTTAGGTTTAGGCATTTCATGTAGGAGCTTAGCCATAGTGTCGATGTTGGTGTCCACCATAGGAGTGTATCATTTCTTTTTCCCTACTACTTTTCTCAACCAAGTAGGGGAGGAAGAAGAGGCATTTGTGTTCTCAACCACATTCATCATCACACCTTCCAAATGCATAGGTGGGGAATTGTGCTCCAGAGGATTATTCAGATTGGTGAATTTGGATTACTCAACAAAGACTGAAGCATGTTGTCTTCTCCAAGCTAGTTAAAAATCAAAGAATCACTATCATTTACAAGGGGATTCAAAGGGGGCACATGGTCTGCTTATGATGGCGAAGCAGCCAATCTATTATTACTTACCACAAGTTGAATATCCTACTCACAGGTCGTCTTCAACCTCCTGACATCCTCAGGTGGCTCGCCATCTCCACTCAATTGTGAGCCAACTCTATGAAGAGTTGTCTCCAAACTAGATGATCTCCTAGAAGTCTGAGTGGTCTGAGACTTGTTTTGTTCTCAAGCAGATGATTCCTTCAGACCTGCAGAACTGGCTTGTTCTCTTAATTTTTCATTTAACCATTTTTTTGTCCTCCTCAACACATGAATAGAGCAAAACATAACATCAGTGATTTCTTTTTCTGACCATCTCAATGGAGGCAGAGGTTGCAGAGAGGCATTGTGATAACCTTCATCTAAAAAACCTGAATTGTCATCGACCATCTCAGGAATTTGCATTGGCAATTCGAAGGCACATACTTGGTCGATGGTTAATCTCATCCAACTTCTTCTTTACACCTCTCTCTCATCCAAACAGTCTTCCCAAAAATCATCAAGTTGAGTTTTGTGCAAGTAAGAACCACCACAATGCATGTTCCTCTTCACAAAAATTTTACTGTCGAAAGCTACTTGTACAGGCAACCTATGAAAATTGTATTATACCAATAGCTTTTCCACATTCTTTGCGCTATCATTGCTTTTACACGAATAGAAAAAAAGAGTCACAGGGAATGAATACCCCTTCTTTTTCATAGCATGGTATTTTGCATTTACAACTGCCATTTGACAACATACCTCCAAAAACACAATGAAGTCTGATGGGTACTCGACATTTTTAATGGGGCATTTTCATAACCCCCTATTTTCAGGTAAGAGAAGCAGTCAAACTGAATTTAGAAGCTTCCAAAATTCATGACTAAGGCAGCCGCTTCTACAGAAAATCTCTATTCTAATGTACCTTCAATTTTCTTTGCAAGCAACATGAGGAAAGCGTCATTTACCCTACGGAAGTCCTTCATACCAACACTTCTTTGTAACTGTGGAAAAATTTGGTACACAGGTGTATTTGGAGCAGGAGCTCCTTGAGCTCTCAAACTGGGCCAAACAACCTCTTTGTTAGCCAACACATATATCAGCAAAGAACACATATGAAAGCTCACTTTTTGTGGGAAATTCACCAATTGCTCATGCATACTTTCATCGATTAACTTCGCCCAATCTATGTGATGATCCCCACAAATGAGTAGAATGAACTCACATCCAATATTCAAAAGAATCAGAATTAGGGCTCCTAACAACGCGATGCAGCAAGGTGATCATATCAGAAATTTCTTCTTTAAAGTGGCCTCTTTTTAAATTAGTGGGGAGTCTAGATTTTCCTTTCTTCTCAGCCTCCAACCATGTCTTGGCAATGTGGCTCTAGCACCAATCTTTCTTTTCGTGGTAAAATCCCCAACCACTAGAAACAGAAACATTAGAAATTTTCTCATAATCAACCAGCTTTAAGGCAAGAGCAATGGATTCTGAATCAATCTTAGCCACCACAAAGCCATCTGCGGCTTGTATTTCTTGTGAATCTGAAAAATAATTATTTACACATGCCATGACCAAATCAAGACAATGCACAACAAGTGGGAAACCCCCAGTTCAGTCTAGACCACTGCTTACAATTTTCTTGACTAGAGAAGTTATGCCTTCTGGCTGCATTCTCCTCCAAAAATCCTCTAAGTCAATGTGACCAAGCTCCGTGTCTCTCACATTGGACAGACCATTTTCAACCACGGGAACCATGGGAGCCCCTTGAAACTTATATTTCATTTTAACTAATTTGAGAATCCAGAAAGTCAAAGACTCAGAAACATTCAAGGACACAACAGAGATCCAAAATACATTCATAAGAGAAACACTATACATATTCATGAAAACGATACTATTCTTCCACCTAGTAAATTATTGTACTCCCAGAGAGAGAGAGACCAATTGAGCTAACCTATAAGCACAAAATCCTATGAGTTCTTCGTGAGTGGGAAACTGGTAGCTCTCCGCAGTGTATCTTCTTCACAAAATCATGAGAACTCTCTTTGGAGGGTGGCCAACTTATTTAAGTTTCGAATCATACTTCATTAACTCTCATAAATTCTCTTTATTATTGGCGGCGTATCATACTTTGAAATTCATAATTTCTCCTCTTTGTCTCCCTCTGAAAGGAGTGCCCATATACTTTCACGCATTCTAAATTTTATGTGAGATGACAGGTGTCATTCCTTCGTATCAATCGCCAGCTCAGAAGGAGGTGCCGTGAGAGAAACAAACACGTTTAGTTGGCAAGTCAGGATTTGGAGAACCTTTGAACCACAAAGATTGAAGGTTCAGAAGTTCAAAGAACTTTCAACCCTCCAATAATGAACACTTCATGTCAACAAGGCGACACGAAATTGATGCAATGGATTTGAAGACATTGGCTTTTGTGACTAGTCGGGGAGTTGGGCGGTTCATGAACTTTTGAACCCACCGACTAAGGTTCAAAAACTTAAAAGATTTTTGACCATGCGTGAAAATGGATAAGTAAAGGCATGTCTTAGGAAAAGACTATTAATAGTGACAAACAAAGAATGGGAACCACTTAAAACATGAATGCTTTAGCAAATTTCAAAAATGGGGTAACACAGTTGCAGGAGAAGAATAAGGAAGTTCAAACTAATACCTTAGACCCCTTTAATTCTCAAGAAAACCCACTTGATCCAGTTACCATGGGAGACAATCATGGTGACAATGAAAATCAAGATCCTCTTAGGAATCCAAGTAGAAACTTCTCTTATCCAATAGTCTTAGATCCTGAGGGAAATGCCCCCATGAAGAATATTTCCCCATCTATACTTCCCACCTTTAGGGGAATTCCTTCAGAGGATCCTCACCAATTTATATTTGAGTTCAAAGTCCTATGCCAAACATATGATTATAGATCTGATAATCAGAAGTTAAAGATGTTTCCTTCCACACTCAAAGATTCAACCATGAGATGCTTTATGGGATTAACCCCTAATTCCATCAATGCCTGGGATCATATGGAAACTAAATTCCTTGACAAATATTAGGACTATTACCGAATTAGTGATAGGAAAGAGGAACTTTTTAGGACCAAGCTGAAATAGGAAGAGAGGTTGGAAGACTATTTGGATAGACAATTTTGCCTTGCAGAGATATGGTAATCCCTTGGAACATGACCTAGCTAGAGCTTTATTTTTGAGAGGATTGGAAAAGGAGTCAAAACCACACTAGATTTGATGGGGAAAGGAAACAGAAATAGAAACAAACTGGACATGCCATCAATTAAGGAAATTTGTAGGAACTATTCAAGGACACGGGATGGAATTAGAACCACAAAGTCTCTTAAGGGAAAGAATGACATAGGGCAGTTGATGGAAGAATTTGCCAATTTTAAAACAAACATCTTGGTCCAATTAAACACCACTCTAGATGGGATTTAGGCAAAAAACAAAACAACTAAACCACTGTCTATTTACTATCCAAGATGTAGAAACAAACATCTTCTGCGAGAATATCCCTTAGATAAGACTGAAATCTATCATATCTGTGATAAAAGCCATCCTACCAACCAATGTGACCAACTCTCAACCTTGAAGAAGCTAACAAAGAAAAATGTTCAGGTGGAAGAGGAGTTAAACTATGTTGGATAAAAACAAACTAGTAATTTTCCCTACAACCAATATCCAAATCAACCTTCTTTTAGCTCAGTCCTTCAAATTGGAGAAATAATCAATGGAATTCACAATGGAATGGTCATATGAATCCTCCTCAATGGGAGCCACAAGACTGGCAAAACCAGCAATGGCCTAATCAATAATGGATAATTCAGCCATGGCCCAATCAACATTAGCCACAATGGTTTCAGCCCTAGTTTGGACGACAACACATGCAACAACAGTGGAATCCTCAATAAAATTATAACTAATCATACCAAGGCCAACAAAGGCAATATCCAAATCAACAAGGACTTTTAATTGGTCCAATAAATACACCAAATCAACCTCAAAATGAACCAGTTAGTCAGCCACCTCTACCTGCACAACCTATAGCAAACCTGAGACACAATAAACAAGGAGTAGCAGTTTACTTGATTGATCAGGAAAATATGGCTGCAATAAATGCTATCTATCAGAGTAATCTCTAACTTCGTTCACGAAAATCTTTACCAAGACCATCTCCTCCTTTGATTGTTGAGATTATTGATGAATAGGAACCCACAAATTCCTCTAAACAACAACCCCAAGAAGAGCTTACTAACGCTAAAGTGCCCCCAAAAAAGTCTTCAGATCACTTTGAAGTTCCTCTAGAGATTCCTTTTGGAACATCTCTAGAGATGCACTCTGGAGCTGCTTCAGAGACTGAAAAACAAGCACCATTCCCTGAATGGCTTAAACAAACTACTCCCTAAAAACAAACCTCATCTAAAGAAATTCAACCTGTCATTGATTCTGAATTGTTGCAAGAAATCAGACAATTAAACATTGAAATTCCACTCCTACAGGCCATTAGAGATGTCTCAGAACTCAACCAGTTTACTAAACAACATTGTTTCAAAACACAAGGTAGAAAGAAAAACTTTCCCAAAACTATTCAGGTGGAGGGTAAGGTAGTTGACCTGCTGGTTGGAGAAATTCTCCTCCCTTAGTATGGTGACCCTGGCAACCCTGTTATCACAGTCCACGTTGTAGGGGTTGAAATATCAAATGTTTTGGTTGACTTGGGAATATCAATCAATGTTATGGTAGTCCACACTTTAGACAAACTAGCTCTTACAGGTCTTCAGCCCACTTCTACATTTTTACAGTTAGCTAATCAATTAGTAGCAATTCCAAAAGGAGTGCTAACTGATGTCCCAGTCATAGTGGAGTCATGGGAATTTTTAGTTGATTTTCTAATTTTGGAACTCCAAGAAACTAAAGAAATGATTATCTCTTGATCTTAGGAAGACCGTGGTTGGCTACTACAGCAGCATCAATCGAATGTAGGACTGGGGATATGGTTATATCCAATGGGCTAGACATGAAGAAAATCTCAATATATCCTCTAGCCAAGCCCTGTATGAAATATTTAGGTGAAGTTTGGATTTAAGAACCCAATAACATAGAAAACAATGCCTCTTTGGCTATGATAACCATTATGGAACACCTAGGAGACTTAGGGGAAGAAATAAATGTTGACACTCCTAAAGACATTACTCATGTCATTATAGATAACCATGTGATGGAATTTGTTGAGGATCCAAGAAGAGAATTTTTGGCAGCAACACACTGCTTCTTAGCAAATGTCATTCCTTGTGGTGAAACTTTTTATAAAGACATTGCTACCTTTCATATGTTACTATCACATTCTTGTCATTTGAATCCAATGAAGATGGAGCATAAGATAGTTCAATCTATTGATCAAGACACCAAGCAAATTATGGTTTTACCAGGAAAAACTTTAAACATTAACACTCAATTGACAAGAGAGCAAGAAACAAAACTAATTGACCTTTTGGTGTCTCATACTAATTTTTGTTTGGGAATATGGGGACATGAAAGGCATCCACTGAGTCTGAGGTTTAAATTTTAAACCTCATCTAAATAAATTCAACCTATCACTGAGTCTGAATTGTTGCAAGAAATTAGATAATTAAACATTGAAATTTCACTCCTACAGGCCATTAGAGATGTCTCAAAACTCAACAAGTTTACTAAACAACATTGTTTCAAAACACAAGGTATAAAGAAAAACTTTCCCAAAACTATTCAGGTGGAGGGTAAGGTAGTTGGCCTGCTAGTTGGAGAAATTATCCTCCCTAAGTATGGTGACCTTGGCAACCCTATTATCACAGTTCACATTGTAGGGGTTGAAATATCAAATGTTTTGGTTGACTTGGGAGTAGCAATCAATGATATGACGGTCCACACTTTAGACAAACTAGCTCTTATAGGTCTTCAACCCACTTCTACATTTTTATAGTTAGCTAATCAGTTAGTAGCAATTCCAAAAGGAGTGCTAACTGATGTCCTAGTCATAGTGGAGTCATGGGAATTTTTAATTGATTTTCTGATTTTGGAGCTCCAAGAAACTAAAGAAATGATTATCTCTTGATCTTAGGAAGACCATGGTTGGCTACTATAGCAGCATCAATTGATTGTAGGACTGGGGATATGGTTATATCCAATGGGCTAGACATGAAGAAAATCTCCCTATATCCTCTAGCTAGGCCCTCTATGAAATATTCAGGTGAAGTTTGGATTGAAGAACCCAATAACATAGAAAACAATGCCTCTTTGGCTATGGTAACCATCATGGAACACCTAGGAGACTTAGGGAAAGAAATAAATGTTGACACTCCTGAAGACATTACTCATGTCATTATAGATAATCGTGTGATGGAATTTGTTGAGGATCCAAGAAGAGAATTTTTAGCAGCAACACACTGCTCCTTAGCAAATGTCATTCCCTGTGGTGAAACTTTTTATAAAGACATTGCTACCTTTCATATGTTACTACCACATTCTTGTCATTTGAATCCAATGAAGAAGGAGCATAAGACAGTTCAATTTATTGATCAAGACACCAAGCAAATTATGGTTTTACGAGGAAAAACTTTACACATAAACACTCAATTGACAAGAGAGCAAGAAACAAAACTTAATGACCTTTTGGCATCTCATACTAATTTTTGTTTGGGAATATGGGGACATGAAAGGCATCCACCCTAAGATCTACACCCATCATATCTATACTAAAGATTTTAAACTAGTCAGACAGCCTCAAAGGAGACTGAACCCAACACTGAAAGAGATAGTTAAAACAAAAATAGAAAAACTGTTGCAAGCAGGTTTCATATATCCCATCTCTGACAATCAGCGCGTATCTCTTTTAGTGATTGTGCCCAATAAAATGGAAAATGGAGAGTGTGTGTAGACTACAAGGAACTAAATAAAGCCAGTAAGAAATACTACTTTCCACTACCATTCATTGATCAAGTCTTAGATAACCTAGCAGGGAAGAAGTACTTTTCATTTCTGGATGGTTTTAGTGGGTATAATCAGATTCAAGTGGCACCAGAGGACCAAGACAAGGCCACTTTTACTAGATCATGGGGCACCTTTGCATAAAGAGTTCTTCCATTTGGCCTATGTAACGCTCCAACTACCTTTCAAAGGGCTATTCTAGCCATCTTGGTTGAACTAGCTAATGAGTGCATGGAGGTTTATATGGATGACTTTACTGTTTATGGGAATACTTTTGAAGCCCTCAAAAACCTAGAAAAAATCTTGGAATACTATGAAAAAACCATTTGTCCTTAAGCCATGAAAAGTGTTTCATGATGGTAGAGCAGACTATTGTTCTTGGGCACCACATATCAGCAAAAGGGATTAAGTGGATACAAACAAAGTGGAGGTGATAAAACAACTGCCCACACCTAAAAATTAGAGAGATGTTAGGTGCTTCTTGGGTCATGCAGGTTACTTCAAGAGTTTCATAGAAAACTTTAGCAGGATAGTTGCCCCAATGTCTTCCCTCTTAACAAAAGACACTGAATTCACTAGACAGAGTATTGCCAAACATCATTTGAGACAATAAAAGAAAAAATGACTATCACTCCTATTTTGAGAGGATCAAACTAGAATCTACCATTTCACATTCAAACAAATGCATCAAATGAGTCAATAGGAGTAGTCCTAGGACAAAAAGAAGAAGGGGAATGGATGTATGAAATCTATTATATAAGTAAAAACCTTACCCCTACTGAAAGAAATTACACCACAATTGAAAAAGAATTCATGGCCATGATCTATGCCATTAACAGATTTAGGCATTACATCACAGGATATAAAAAATTTGTACACACTGATCATGCAACCATCAAATATTTAATGAACAAACTTGTAGTAGCTACAAGAATTATAAGATGGTTGTTATTATTGCAAGAATTTGATATCACTATCATAGATAACCCAGTAAAATTCAATGTATTTGTTGATTTTCTGTGAAGACTACATACAGGTGGAGAAAATCAACCTATGGAAGATGGGTTCCCTGATGAACATATGTTTGTTGTTTCTTCCAATCCTTCATGGTTTCCTAGTTACAAGCTTGTTTCCCCCACATTTCATCTCCAAACAAAAAAAGAGATTGGTAAAGGAGAGTTTGCCCTGTAAATGGTTAAACAATTTTATTATTTAAATGTGGACTTGATTTTGTAATGCACAGGTGTCTAAGAGCTGATGAAATTTTTGAAGTACTGAGAGATTGTCATGATGAACCCATAGGAGGACACTACTCCTCACAAAGGAAAATCCATAAATTTCTTGGAGTCGGTTACTATTGTCCATCTCTTCATAAAGATGTGAAGAAATATGTGAAGCAATGTGATCAGTGCCAAAGAATGGGTCAGTCAACACTCACAAATGAAATGTCTCTGCACCCTCAAATGGTACTAGTAGGTGGCTTTGAAGATTATATGTGTCACTAGAATGCGAGTAGATGAAGTAGTTTTAGTTGTTGGATTAGACCTAACCCAAGAAAGGGAGGAACAAGGCCGAGTCAATTTGAATCTACTGGGTGAATAACAGAAGTTAGTTTCTAAAGTCTCAAGTGCTTAGCACCGATGAATGTTAACCAGCCAGGTGTCTACAATTCAGTAATTGGAAGCCACATCATAACAATTTACTATTATAGTTTTGCAAATCCCATTGGACTTGGGGGTATTTGAAAAGTCACTCGAAAAGGAATTTGTAACTGAATTGAAGAGAGAAGATGGCTTTTCAAGAAGTAGTTACTCCACCAAAAAAAAGAATGAGTTTTATTTGTTATAATCGACTTCCGAGGAACAGTTGTGGGACGTGGAAAAGAGGCCTTTAAAAATTCATCGGCTGCTCATGTAAAAGAGGAGGCTAGGAAATTTATCTTTTTACTGCCCTGTGTAACCAGAGAGTTGTGTATCGAAGATGGACTAGAGACTTTGAGCCTAGTTTTTGTTTTTCATATGTTAATTGAGAAGTGTGTTCTTATGTTCATATTTTCTTTGTGTGTGCTAATTGTTCCTATGTTCAATCAATACATTCATATGTTGTAATCTTTTGTACTTGTTCTTGGTATATAGGTTTGGGAAACTTTGTGCTCTTTATTCATTTCTTTTTCCTTCCCCTTGAGAGATCTAGTTGTATTCTTATGTTTGCAATTTGACTTCTCTTCCTCTCTCTTTTTCTTTCTTCCTGTTGGCTTTGTGCTTTCTGGTTAAAAGTACACAAAATACAAATCCCCCATCATACAAAGGAAGCTGCTCCTTTTAAAAGAATGCAAAGAACAAATTGTAAAATTCATTTACAATTTGATTCAACTGTTAGTGCATTTGCCACCTCCAGTTGGGCAGAACATACAAAGATTTTAAGTGACAAATCTATTCACTAACAAACTACAAACAACCTTAAGGCTATTATTATTTTATTCTACCAAATAAAATACATTTAGATAAAATTTACGCATTTTTTAAAGAATGGAAGCATTGCAACAAACATTCAGTTTTACATTATAATAGTACACAAATTAATATATATCAATGAAATCACATATATATAATTTAATTATAATATATTAATATTACAATATGACACCTATAAATTTATATACTATTATATTTAATATATACTTATATTAATATTATTTATCGTATAATATTTATTATATAATTAATTATATATAAATAATTTATTTAATATTGTATCCATGTAGTTTCGAGCTCGCCTGCGAGTGGAGGCGGTGTTTGAGGCTAGCAGAAGGCAGAGGTGAAGGCCTTAGGGATGGCAGAGACTGGGGCCAAACTAGGGATAAGGGCTGCAACAGAATGGTGCTGAGTAGCGACGGACAAAGGGAGTTGGGGCCTTAGGTTCCCACGGAGTGCATGCCCTAAAGCGACCACAGACATTTGAGAGCAAAGCCGATAAGAGAAATGTTCATTAATAACAACACAATCTCCTGTGAAAGGCTTGACACTTTAAGGAGCACATTATGCTAATTGGTGCAGGCAAAGAATGGTGTGAAGGCACAGAGCAAGGGCAAAGGGCTTGGCAAGTTGGATGGTGCGAGGACTTAGAATGGCGATCGAGGGCTGGCATAGGGTGTGCAAAGCAAGGAAAAGCCCCTTTGTGGTGCATCTAGGGAGGGGGTAGAGTCTCGAGGGTTTGATCCCCTCATGTTGGACATGGATGGGAATGGAGGCCGCTCTAACCTGGGTCATTTCTCTTCCGATTCATTGGTGCAGTCACAGTTAGGAGGGTCCACAAAGTGAACTATCCAGGTCGTGCAACTAGAGTAAACACAACGGAAACAACTCAAAGATATAAAGCAAATGTAGGTTTAGTCATTTAGTATATCATAGAATTCAAATACAAATTGGTCAGCAACATGCGGGCTTATAATTAGGGCTCACAAGCCTGATCTCATAGTTACAAAATATGCACAAGATATAGCTTTGAAGCTCCTTCGCGTGAAATTCAAACTATCAACTATGAACTAATGATCAACTACTTTCCTAGGCATCTATTACATCAATTTATATCATCTCTAGAACATAAGATTCCTCCGCATCAGCCAAGGAAGATCACAAACTCCATTGAAGAGTTGTAACGTGTGTACACGGATAGGTCAAACCTAATCATGTAGAACTCCTCTACAAATGAATGTAATGGTGTGCAGATCTCAAGGAAGGTCGGCCATGAACCAAACAACATTTAATGATGTGTCATTTGGCTCCGCAAGTCTTCTCCTTTAGCTGATTGTTTGAGACTATTAGGATGCTCTGTTCTAAGCAAACAGTCGATCTTCTGATAGCAATATCTTTCTAGTACCTGATCCAAATGATCTAAGATTTGGATATAATGTGCATGAATGTGTCTAGATGCTAAGTCCAGCTCCACAATGTCTGAAATGCAACTGTGGTAGAATGTAGACCAAAATACAGAAACTGCTATTGACTGACTGACTAAACTAGAAAATGAAAAGACACAAACTGAAATGCAAATGTTTTTTGTTGATGCAAGATTTCTCTTGAACCGGGGATGCTCCTGCATCAGACATCCAGGGTTATTGAAAAAGTGAGTCCCTCACTTTGCTAGGGCTAGAGGAAAACCAAGACGGTCCACCTCAACCTGAGAAATCCATGATGAATCTTCTTCCGGTCTGCCTTTCCACTTCACAAGATATTCTTTGTACTAACTTCCTCTGGTGCTGCATCCAACTCTGCTATCCAAAATGTCCTCAATCTACTCCGGTGCTTGTTGTGGTAATTGCTACTTCAAGTCTTCTTCCATTCTATCACTGAACTCTACTTCATGATACTAATGTAGGTCTACAATGTTGAAAATAGGTGATATACCTAATGTCTCTAGTAACTCTACTTCATATGCATTTCCTGAATCAAACTTTATGAGTATCCTACATGGTCCAAACTTCTTCATCTTTAACTTGTTATATGTCCCAACTGGAAATCTCTCTTTTCTCAGGTACACCATCACGTCATCTCCCACTAAAAATTCTGTGTCTTCTCTTCTCATCTACTTTCTCCTTATACTTGTTGTTCATTTCCTCCAAATGCTTCTTAACCTAATTATGCACTATATCCATGTGTCCTACAAATTCTTCTACTTCTACACTCCTCTTGTCTTCCATGTTGATGTCTCTCAACTCTGTAACTCCTCTAGGGTTAGTTCCTGTCACAATCTCAAATGGTGTTCTTTCGGTACTCCTATTCACTGAATTATTATATGCAAACTTTGCTTGTGATAGAATCAAATCCCAATTTCCTGCCTTCTCTCCAACCAAACATCTCAACAAGTTTCCCAAACTCCTATTCACTATCTCTGTCTGTCCATCAGTCTATGGATGATATGTTGAACGGAACTTCAAGTCTGTATTCATCTTCTTCCAAAGTGTCTTCCAAAAGTATCCAAGAAATCTTGTATCTCTATTTGAAATTATGCTATTAGGTAATCCATGCAATCTCACAATCTCTTTGAAAAATAAGTCAGCCACATGCACTGCATCAGTTGTCTTCTTACAAGGTATGAAATGTGTCATCTTTGAAAATTTGTCCACCACTGCAAATATTGAATCATGTCCTCTATGTGTCTTCCGCAATCCCATTATGAAATCCATACTTATGTCTTCCCAAGGTCTCTTCAGTACTGTCAAAGGTTTATATAGTCCAGTATTCTGACTACTTCCTTTTGCAACTTGACATACTCTACAACTTTGCAAAAAATTCCTAACATCCTTATGTATCTAAGGCCAAAAGTAATTCTCACTTACCAAAGCCACTGTCTTATCAATGCCAAAATGTCCTGTCAATCCACCACTATGTTTCTCCTTGATCAAATTGTCTCTCATTGAACTCCTAGGTATGCACAAATAATTTCCTCTAAACAACATATCTTTCTGAATGAAATAGTCCAGCTATTTACTCCCATATGTCACAACAAGTTCCTTACATGCTTTCCAAGGTTCTGTAAAATCAATATCTTCTTCATGCATGCTCTTCAATTCTTCAAATCCCAACACTTCCACTCTCGTCTTTGTCAGCAAGTTCCTTCTTCTACTCATGGCATCTATAACTTTGTTTGATTTTCCACTCCTATGCTTCAATACAAAAGTGTAACTCTACATGAACTCTACCCATCTCATGTGTCTCTGATTCAACTTCCCTTGACTGTTCAAATATTGCAAAGATTGATGATCTGTATACAACACAAACTTCTTAGGCAACAAGTAATGTCTCCACTTCTTCGAGGCTTGAATTATGGCGTAGAACTCCTAATCATAAACTAAATATATTATCCTTGCATCATTCAACTTCTCACTGAAATATGCTATAGGTCTACCTTCTTGACTTAACATTGCTCCAATTGTATTCCCACTTGCATCACAATCTACTTGAAACACCTTATTGAAATCTGATAATTCCAAAATAGGTTGCTCTGTCACTTTCTGCTTCAACAATTCAAAACTTTTATCTGCTCCTAATGTCCACTTAAAATATTTTCTATCACCTCTCATTGTCTTTGTCGTAGGGTTACAAACTGAACTGAAATTTCTGATGAACTTCCAGTAGAAACTAGCTAATCCATGAAATGATTTGACTTCTCCAATGCTCTTCAGTGTAGGCCATTCAACAATTGCTCTTACTTTCTTAGGGTCCATCTTCAATCCTTTCGCATAAATTACAAATCCCAAGTGTACCAACTCTTTCTTCATGAAACTACACTTCTTGATGTTTGTTAGCAATTTCTCTTCTCTCAATCTTTGCAATACTTGTCTCAGGTGCCACAAATGTTCTTTTGTCTTACTGAAAATCAGAATATCATCCAAATATACAATAATAAATTTACCCAAGAATTTCTTCAAAACTTCATTCAACAACCTCATGAAAGTGCTTGGTGCATTTTTCAGTCCAAAAGGCATCACTAACCACACATACAATCCCTCATTTGTCTTAAAAGCAGTCTTCCATTCATCTCCTTCTTTGATTTTGATATGATGGTATCCACTCTTCAAGTCTATCTTTGTAAAATATTTTGCTCCACTCAAACAATCCATGATATCGTCCATCCTAGGTAAAGTAAATCTATACTTAACTGTGATCTTGTTGATTGCTCTAGAGTCTATACACATTCTCCATTCTCCATCCTTCTTCGGTGCTAACACTGCAGGTACTGCACAAGGGCTCAAACTTTCTCTGATCAAACCTTTCCTCAACAACTCATGTATCTGCCTATTCAATTCTTCATTCTCTGCCAGTGTCATTCTGTGTGTTGCTTTGTTAGGCAAACTAGCTCTAGGTATAAGATCCATGTGATGACTAATACTCTTGATTGGTGGCAATTGTTCAGGTACATTATCTAATATGATGTCTTATACTCTATCAGTAACTTAGTTATCTCCTCCAGTTGTGTTTCTTCAGTCTCCTTCCATGTTTCATGCTTCTTAGGGATCAAAGCATAACACATATTCTCATGTCTCAAACCATCCAGAAATTTCCATCCATCTACCAAACAGATTCTAGCATTCCCACATACTTCACTCTTAGGACCATCTTCCAAAGGAATCAAAGTAATTCTCTTTCCATTTGATGTTATAGTATATGTATTCTTTCTCCCATCATGTATAGCTTTCCTATCATACTGCCATGGTCTACCCAACAAAATATGACATACATCCATAGGCATAATATCACACAGTACTTCATCATGATAAGATCCAATATGAAATTTCACTAGACATTGTTCACTCACCAGTACCTTATGATCATCCTGAATCCATGTTATCTGATATGGCTTAGGGTGTTCAAATCTTTCCAATTCAACTTAGTCACCATCTCCTTTGAAATTAAATTATCAGAACTACCACTATCAATTACAACTTTACAACATTTACCTCTTGATTTGCATCTAGTTATGAACAAACTTTTTCCTTTGCGGAGGTTCTTCATTTGTCTCTACTTGAAATAGTGCTCTCCTCATGACAAGTGATTCTCCTTTCTCAGGTTTACCAACTGAACTAGGTGATCCAACAGGTTCTTCCACATAGGCTGCTCTTCCACTATTCTTTGTGTTCTTGCTAGTACTCCCTTGATTACATTCAAATGCTCTACGTACTTCACCTCCACACTTGAAACAGGTTCCTCTGAATGTTCTCCTATCAAGTCCTCTTCCTTCTCTCCTATATCCTTCACTCCAGTATGGACTAGGGTTTCCTCTGCAATAGAAAGTTCTGTCATCTCTCTCGTATGCATTGTTGTCTATGTCCTCCTTCTTGAATGTGTTCTCTTGTCTATTCTGCTCCGCATATGATCTCTCTCCTCCGGAAAATGTTCTACCTCTCTGAAATTTACCTCCTCTGACTCTCTATCTCTGATCTTGCCTCTTGTTCAACTTTTCTTCAACCTTTAGGGCAAACTGATATGCTTCTTCCAATGTTGTGATTCTTACCAAACTCGATTCATCTTGAATGTTCAATCTTAGTCCATTGATGTATCTAGCCACTTTCTCCTTGCTTGCTTCACTATGTCCTATCCTTATGATCATCTTATGAAATTCTTTAGTGTACTCCTTCACAGATTTCTCCTTTTGTCTCAGGTTTTACAATCTCTTCAATAGTTCCAACTCATAGTCAGTAGGTATAAACTAATTTTTCAATTTTTCACCATTCTATCCCACTTTGTAATCTCTTCTTTTCCTCTTCTGTTTCTATCCAAATGAACTTCTTTCCACCATATAGCAGCAATTCCTTTTAACTTTGTCTTTGCAAATTTCACCTTCTCCAGATCTTCAATTTCTTCATACTCAAAGTATTCTTCCATGTCATTTATCCAATCAATCAACTCTTCAGGATTCAAATTGCTAGTATAATTCGGTACAACAACTCTAGGTCTCTTTCCAATTTTTGAAATAGCTTGCAACATCTTGACTTGGTTTGATTCTTCTTCTTCTTCTTCTCCTAGGGTTTCGCCATTTTGATCAGCGGATTAAAATTCATCATCATCACTTTCAACATTAGGTCAAGGTGTCAATCCTCTTCTCCGATCTTCTTCAACAGCATCCAAGTGAACTCACATTATTTTCATCATCTCCATCATCTCATCCATTGTACCAACATCAAGGATTCTCTTCAGTGGCATTCTTCATAGGATCAAGTGTAACTGCCTCAAATTTGGCAATCGGGCTACAAGGTGACAACTGCCTCACAATCGGCGATCAATTGTAACATAATTAACCTGCCTCGGATTCGGCAGTCTATTCACAACAAGATCTTATGGAATTCCTTTGCCAATTTCACTCAATTTACTCCCAAAGATTCAAACTTTCGCTCTGATCCCACTTGGTGCAGTCACGGTTAGGGGGTCCACAAAGTGAACTGTCCAAGCCGTGCAATTAGAGTAAACACAATGGAAACAACTCAAAGATATAAAGCAAATGCAGGTTCAATCATTTAGTATACCATAGAAGTCAAATACAAATTGGTCGGCAACATGTGGGCTTACAATTAAGGCTCACAAGCCTGATCTCATAGTTACATAATATGCACAAGATATAGCTTTGAAGCTCCTTCACGAGAAATTCAAACTATCAACTATGAAATAATCATCAACTACTTTCCTAGGCATCTATTACATCAATTTATATAATCTCTGGAACATAAGATTCCTCTGCGTCGACCAAGGAAGATCACAAACTCCAATGAAGAGATGTAACGTGTGTGCACAGATAGGTTGGACTTAATCATGTAGAACTCCTCCACAAATGAATGTAATGGTGTGCGGATCTCTGGTAAGGTCAGCCATGAATGTGTCATTTGGCTTTGCAAGTCGTGAAATGCTCCGCAAGTCTTCTCCTTTAGTTGATTGTCTGAGACTGTCAGGATACTCTGTTGTGAGAAAATAGTTGATCTTCTGATAGCGATAACTTTCTGGTACCTAATCCAAATGATCTGAGATTTGGATATGATGTGCATGAATGTGTCTAGATGCCAAGTTCATCTCTGCAAGGTTTGAAATGCAACTGCAGTAGAATGCGGACCAAAATACAGAAACTGCTATTGACTGACTGATTGAACTGAGCTAGAAAATGAAAAGAAACAAATTGAAATGCAAATGTTTTTGGTTGATGCAAGATTTCTCTTGAACCAGGGATGCTCCTACATCATTTACCCTCCTTGGCTGTGATGGAGTAGGCTAACAAAAACTACAGACTGCAAAAATGCCTCCAATCCATTCCATGCATGCAGTGTTTTCTGCAAAAAGCAGATCTTGAAGGCCAATCCTGCAGCTGATTTAGGGTTGGTTGCTCTTGAGGCGACTTCACTGGTGGGGTCTGGGAAATCCACCCTTGATCCCCCCACCCCCTCCAGTTTCTTCTGATTCTTTCCCCATGTTGTTTATGGGAGACACTAAGGTGGATCTGGCTTTTGAGCCACTAGATTTCCACATTTCAGATGATTGCTTAGCGGAGGTTTTTTCTGATATCAGGTCACGGGCTCTAGTTTTGAGAGCAATGGGGAAGAGGCCAGCTGTGGATGAGTTTTTAGCAGCAAGAGTGTTTGGAACAATTTGGTAGCTCCTAGGGTGGAGCTGCTGGACCATGGCTTTTTCCTTGTTATTTTTCTTAATTCAGAGGATTGTAGGTTCATTATGGATAATTGGCCTTGGTTTTATGGCAAATCTGGTTTTTTTGTGACCCCATGGTCTCCTTTTTTCTATCATGCAAATGTCTGTATCACTTCCATTCTAGTATGGCTACAGCTCTACAACCTACCTTTGGTTTTGCGTAATGCAGGGCATCTAGAATCTCTGATCAACCTTATTGGCACTTTCATCAAGGTGGAGGATGCTGCCTCTTTGGCTTCAAGATGTTTTACCAGAGTTTGTGTCATGGTTGATATTTCTAAGCCACTACCTCATAGGGTTTGAATTAATTCTTCTCTGGGCTCGTGGCTGCAATATTTAAACTATGAGGGGCTCTCAAAGTGCTTCTTTAGATGCAACCAACTTGGACATAAGATTGCTCATTGTCATTGATGAGTCTAGTTTATGACTCAATTTTGTTAGAATTTATTATCCATTTGCTGTAGTTATCATGGACTTTGGTACCTAGATCTTGATCTTTTATGATATTTCCTCAAAACCATAAGATATGGGGCATAGGTTATTTCCTATAATCTTTAAATGACATTGACATGCTATATGAACTATCTATGTTAATTTTACATGTGGATTAATGAATGTTACTCTAAGATAGTTACAGATATGCAATTATTGTGCATACTAATATTGTTATGCAGATATAATTAGCAGCCTATAAAATCGAGGAAGATTCTGTCAGTTGGTCACTTGCCATCAAAGTCAACAAGGTGGTTATTCAAATGTCAAATGGAGGGAAGATAACCATCTTGTAACTGGTCTTAATTGCTTGTTGAGCAAATATAGGAGTTACTGTTGTGCTAGATCTGCGTCAAATTGAACATGCTTGACCAGATTCCACGCATGTATAACCTCCTCTCCACTTTCTATGCTTTCCCTAAAGTGGCGTCCTCCTAATCTATTGGAGTTGACCGCCTTGCTAGGTAGTTGGTTTGTAGTTTTTCTTTCTATAAATAAGACTCTGATGCTCCTTCTAAGGGGTTGATTAATCAGAGGTTGTACTCGCATTATTAAGTTTTTTAGTAATACAGTTATGTTGCTCATTTGTACTCATGTTTTCCAATTAATAAAATGAAGTTATAAGTTCGCATCTTTGAGTTTACATTTGTCTTAAGGGATACTCGTCCAAGGGGGGCCACTTGGTGAGCATTCCATCCTTTAGTTTAGTTGTTATTTTCTGTCAAGCAGTTAGTTAAAATCTGGCACCATATGTTCCTGCAGCCACTAGAATTCCATTATGTGTCTATTCCTATAGCCAAAGGAGACAAAGTGGTTTCCTGTTTGTTTTCCTAGATTTTCATTTTCTGTCATGCACTTCAGCTTAGTATAGTTGTTGGTTGATGTTCAGCATTTATGTTATTTCTTTCCAAGCAATTTACTTTCAGCATTATGTCTTTCTTAGCCGTAGAATGAATGTGGCTACTTTGGGGTTCCTATTGCACATACTATGCTGACCCATTTCAAGTTCACGTCCCTAGGTTGACAAGTTAAATGTACCTTCATAGTGATTAAGATAGCTATTTAGGTTAGATGTCCAATCTCTGAGTCATAGCTTTATGGGCTTAGTTGTTAAATCATTGTAGGAGGCCAACATTTTTGGTGTCGTTGCCGAGGATGGTGTCAAACTAGGAAGATCTTTGGAGTCATTTTTAGTATTATTTCTTGCAGAAGTATTTTTGAAGTGTGCTCTTAGTATACCCCTCATTTAGGAAGTAATGATACACAATCTGTTCACAACATTCTTTGTGTGAGTTGGCTGATACTGAGTGTATATTGCATGCATAGAGGCAGAAGAAGAGATGCTTTAGGGAGATTCCTTCCTAATGATCCTATTCCTGATGACAGCTTAGTTGAGTATCCAAACTACCTAGCAGAAGAAGAAGAAGAGAATCCTTTTCCTGATGCATTCCCCAATTTGAATAGTTCTGAAACATCCTCTGAAGAACAAGCTACCCAAAACTTGATTGACAATACATTTGCTTTGATAATCAGCCAAGCAGCTATGGTTTCCCAAAATAGGCCCAATCAACCAACCTTTCCATTTCCTATTGCTCATCAAAATGAAGTGGATAACCTCAAGAACATCCCTGCTTCAGTTCTCCCCAAGTTCTATGAACTTGCAACATAGGACCTGTTGTGATGTTCACAACACGCCCCATTTTGCTCCTTAGCAAAACGAGGACCCCTGCTGATGTTTTGCTTTTTGCTTCTGCTTGTGTTTGTCTGCTTTCTGGCGGTCTGGTAAAAATGAAGGTCAGGTGCATCATCATCATGATATTGGATAAGGTAGGTCATCACCCTGAGGTCAATTTGTCAAAGTTCATATTTTATTTCTATGACCTCATATTTAGAAAGAGCTTGAAATTCCATGCAGGTTTGCCTTTTACTTCACTTGAAAATTCGTCCATATGTGGAAGTTATGCACAGTCAAAGTTCTGGTCAAACCTGATAATCGCAAGTGATCATCATATTTTTGCCATGTTGTCAAGGTCATCATGATCTTGGTCTATCACCCGATAAAAATCATGCAGTCGCAATAGCCAGACGTCAATCTTAGGTGGTAGTGCCCTTTACCCGTCAAATGGCCTTATGCGCATCGTGAGCATCATGATTTTAGGAAGGTCATATTTTATAAACTTGGTTTTGCTGTATGAAGACGTCATCATCATATTTGAACCCCCCCCCCCGATAATATCCCGAGGTTTGAATATCATGATGACGTCAACTTTAAGTCACGGTAAGTTTCCCCCGTCGAGCGGTCTTTCGCATCGCGAGCATCATGATATTTTTACATCACCTAATATTATAATATCATGCTGATAATATAAGATCACCCTGACTTAGAAAATCCACCGTCGGCATATTTGCATGCGCATGTTATAATCCTATCGGAGCGTCATCATCATGATATTTGCTGAAATTCGCTAAGATGATGATGACGTCTTCATATCCTCCTGATCTCCTTTTGCATGATCATGATCATCATCCTGATCTTTCACAAGAGGGTCATATTCGCTGAAATTCGCTAAGTGATGGAGACATCATCATGATATTCGATAAAGAGGATCATCATATTCATATCCTCCTGATCTCCGTTTGCATGATCATGATGATCACCCTATCTTTTGAGGAAGGGTGATATTCCATTCCTCAACAGCATGATCATATTTTGAATATCACCCTAGCGCTAACCTGATGATGACCTCAACTCATCCTTATGCTCCGAAGACGAAATATGATGATGACGTCATCATGATAATTCGATGAGGAGGATCATCATTTTTTTATCCAGTCATATTGTCAAGATCATCATGATCTTGTTTGTTCACCTGACATTTCGTAAAATCCTCCTGCCGATGAAGTAAGACCTTTTGAAAATATCCTGATGATCATCATCATCACATTTCCCTTTGGCAGGATATTTTCCAAAACATGATCCGGTTAGCGAAATATCATGATGACGTCATCCCGATCTGAAGAACGAAGAAGCTAATATCCTGATGATCATCATCATCACATTTTCCCTTCGGCAGGATATTTTCCAAAACATGATCCGGTTGGCGAAATATCATGATGACGTCATCCCGATCTGAAGAACGAAGAAGCTAATATCCTGATGATCATCATCATCACATTTCCCTTCGGCAGGATATTTTCCAAAGCACGATCCGGTTCACGAATATGATGATGACGTCTTATTCTAAGTTCGACAAAAGCCCCAAATATCCTGATGATCATCATCATCCTGATCTTTCGAGAGGGTTGCCTTGGCCGCAAAGGGGTCATATTACATTCATCATCCTGATCATGCTCCTTAGGTGACCCGATATCACAATTATCCCCTGATCTTAACTGAACATGATGATGACGTCATCTTTTGCGTTTTAATGGAGCCCGAATATGACGATGACGTCACCATCATTTTCCTTTCCTCAGCAGCAGGATCATATTCCATATCCTCCTATTCTTCTTCAACATGATGATGATGATGATGTTGTTCTTTTCCCCAATATGCAGAAACGAAACATCCTGATGACGTCATCTGGACCTTCAGAAGGGAGAGCATCATATTTCCAGAATATCATGATGATGAAGTGAATATCGACTAACATGTTTTTTTGACACGCCGATAGCGATAGTCATGCCGATGGGCGAGAAATGAGGCGGTGGAATTTTAAAGTGTTTTTTTGGCGCCTGTGGCATTTTCCCGGTCAGCGATAGTTGACCCGATGAATTTTGAGCAGTCTGAACGCATTTTGGGCACGTTTGAGGAGTATTCTGGATCCGATTTCCACAATCTTGCGCAGTCACCTGGGTTTAAACGATTATTGTAATTTCCTGCTGTTTATGTGATAAATGTAATACTTATTGCTTGTCTTGTCTTGCAGGCTTGCAGTTGAGGAAGCAGCTGGAAAGTCAACACAGTGACCTCATGGAGGAAGGAAATCCAATCTCAGGAGCAGGAAGATAAGGATGAAGTGCGAAAAAGTCAAGGCCATTCAAGTGAAGGACAGAGTTGCAGCTGAGAGTATTACTGCAACAGACAGACAGAAGTTATTACCCAACTGCCGGAACTTCTCAGAAGGGGCAATATTTCGCCCAGATTTGACACTGCTCAGAGATATTTTTTGAGAGCTGGTTCACTTGTATTTATTGCTGTAACCAGGGGTTTGAACCAGGGGTTCAGTTAGGTTTTTGCTGTAGTGAGGACAATCAGAATGTCTTTATATTGTGCCTCTCTACACTGTAATACTTTACAACAGGGATTTTAGGAAAACAACAGTGGCTACAACAGGATTTCTCTTTTAGAAGCATACAGCAAGTTAGCATAGTTTAGAAGTAGAAGAAGGAGGTCGCCTGTTTGTCTGCAGTAAGGTGCGCGTGGAATGTCTGGCTGCCTTACTGTATCTGTAAAGCTTGTAAGTTCTCTGTAGTATGATCAATGAAACTAAGAGTCATTCCTACATTGTAAATCGTGTATGACTATTCGTTTCTGATACAATAGAATCTGGGGTTCTGCATCTATCTTCTGAGTGTTCTCCTGCTCTTCTTTGTGTTTTGAAATATTTTCTTTGAGAGCTTGCAATTTTGAATGTATGTTTGTGAAAATGCTCAGAACTTGCATTTAAGGTTTTTACTGTGGATTTGATCAAATTACTGTGGTATTTACATAGTGCATAACAGAAACAATTAGATCCTTCAGTAGATTAAATGAGGTATAGATTAGATCTTTCTAACTTTTCCCAACCCATCTGAAATATTTAGCTGAAAACGTAGAAATCTAAAGGAAATTGTCTCAAATTTGAAGAAGCATGCATAACAGAGCTATAAGTAGACAGTTTTCATAAATAGATAAAGAAGAAAGCTGCAAAAATTCAAGAAAACCATCTAAAACTTGCAGCACAGTAACACCTTTATGCAAAGGAATGAAAAGTAGTGACATATCTCATGACCTTTTTGCATATTCTTAGTCCAGTAAGCCATCAAACAAACCTAAACTACGTAAGGCCCCTTGAACATTACAGCTTCACATTGACCAACTGAACTTGACCAACCGAACCATTGTAGACTTGGGATTAGTTGAATCTCAAATGATTCCTTCTTATCTTTCAAGTATAGTTACAGTTCATTATATGTGAATTTTAACTTATTGTTATGATTGCATCAAAACAGTCATCAACAATTTTCTAGCGCTAGAAGGAGGGCCTGATTTGGTTTAGGGTTAAAATTTTGAGTTTTAAATGTTATATTCTGAGATATGTTAGATCTCATAAAAAAGAGAGTTGAAAGAAGGTCCCATTTTCAATGGACTCATATAGGGACAGTTTTCAAGTTAACATTCCTTCATTTCAGAAAGCTTTGAATAACCAGCTTTATCCTAAAAATTTATATAGCTATGGTTTATTTGGAAGGTGTAGGATACATAAGTCCGCAGAGCATGGTGAGCTTAATTGTCTATCTTTTCTTACAAGATTAGATTTATATTTGAAAGGACTAATCTCTCTCTCAGATGTGTATAAGGCTGAAAGTTGGCAGGGAAATGAGGAGATTATTGAGCGACAGAAGGATGCAGCATCAACGGTCGTTAAATGTGCAGAGGATACAAAGATGGAACCAATGCTAAGAATAAAGGATAGTAAGATCTCTCTCCAGGAATCATGTGATGGTAAGAAAAAAAATCTATCTTTTCGTCAGGATCCGGCTGTGATTAAAGTTAGTGAAAAGTATAAATATCCTAAAAAATGCAGAGAAGAAATCACAGCTCATGTCCCTTTTCTAGATAATAAGCAAGAAGGATTTAATGAAAAAGAAAAGGAAAGTGAGGTTCATCTTGATACATTTGATAAATATATAGAACTACTAAGGAATATTTGTCAAGAAGAAACCTCTGGATCTGACCTGAAAGGTTTTAACGAATATGATTTGGCAAAGAAATGTAAACAAGCATTGGCAAAATTAAAATGCACTAAAACTGATAAGATCCCTACTGTAGAAGCTAATGAAGTCATAGAAAAGAAAGTAAATCCTAGTGTTACACCTGACTTCTTTAAACTAAATGATCAAAATCAAGATTGTTGCAGGTCAATAAGATTAGACTCTTCACTAAATGACAAATATGAGTCATCTGATGAACAATTCTTGAAAAAAAAGGATACAGAGGATCATGTAGCTGCTGTACACAATCAGACATCACCCCCATGCCATGTTGAAAATAAAACAGGGGAGTACTCTTGTCAATCAAAAGATGTTGTCCCACCTTTACTCTCAAGTGATTTAGAAATAATTAATTTCTGTATGTCAGATGATGATGAAGATACTTACTTAAGTGCTGATGTGCAGGAAACTAATGAGAACATTGAGAGGTTTGCTAAATTTGAGGATAAACTGAACATCCAGAATGAAGGAACAAGGCTGGATGAAGATGAAGAAATGATATATCTAGAGTCATTCATCTTTCAACTTGAAAAAGAACTAGACATAGAGCTGGGCAATGAAAATGCAGAGCTAAATGAAAAGCCAGCTATCAATAAACAAGTGTGTTCCACAGAGCTAAGGGCACATCAGGTTGTCTCTTTCCTTTCCTTAGTAAACAATGATAAAGGCTATTTTGATTATGGAAATTCAAGAGATAGGACCTGCATATGGATTAATCATAACCCTGATGAGCTGCCTCAGTTACTAGTCATTAAGAGCTATTCTGATAAACACAATGAATCTAGAATATCAGAATTTTTTTCAGAATTCAAAGATAAATCTGCTAGAATGAGAACCATCACCAGTACCCTATTACTCCTGCACAATCTAAAGAAATATGCAAGTAGGGGTGTTCTTGGGTCTTTTTCCTGGGTTTCTAATTGCCTTGTAGAGGCTTGTATATAGTCTGGTAGGGTAGTTGTTTTTGTTTTTGTGTTCTTCTTTTGCTGTTTTCTTTTTAGGTTAGTTGTTTGTGTAGCTTGTCTTCTGTTTGTTTTTACTTTTTGTTTCTTTCTGTTTGTACAGTTCTTTCTTTTGTTGTGTTGTTTGTACACCCTGTTTGTTTGGTTTGTTTGTTGTCTCCTCAGCAGGGATCTTTATTTTACTTTAGAGTATTAAGGAGCAAAACTAGCAACCATTCAAAACAGTATAAAATTTAGGATATTCAGGTTAACCATTTGCAATTTACACATAATTTGTCACTATCATGAATGTAGAGAGTTGTTCATCTTCTGAAGTTTTGTATTCAATAAATGTGATTGAGAATTCGAAGCAGGTTTCTCACGATGACACACCTAAAATCCTTGGGTTTGTTGAACATACAAGTGTAGATATTAGGTGAAAAATCAGAGGTCACCCTTGCTACCATTACAATTCTCAGCTTAATTTCAGCAAGTGTCCACTCCTTGCATCATGAAGTTACAAATTGCTATATCTTATGAAATCTTTCAAAATTAGAAAACAAAAAATAAATAAATAAATAAATAAAGCGGATTATACTGAAAATCCAGATTAAGCCATCTAAGTAACTCTACCGGGGCTATGGACGCTCGCTGGCAGTGGGGCTCTACTTAGGAGAATTGTAACGATAACCTTGCCGGGGCTATGGACGCTCGCTGGCAGCAAGGCTCTATCCGGTCGGCTATGAGGGAATATCCTCACCTACGTAGGCTAATGTCAGTCACTGGTTTGTTCAACCGATCTTCAAGATGAGGATAATTAATCACATGCACACAACTAAACTGAAAATGGAAGTTCATGCATCTTTATTGAATACTTTGCGTCTCAAGCTGAATAGTAATTTGCAGGAAAGATAGTTGGGAGTTATGAGTTCATTTCATCTAGTTTCCTTGAACACTCTGAATTTAATTATTTTGTTTTGGTTTCTAGTTGTTGTGATGTTCACAACACGCCCCATTTTGCTCCTTAGCAAAACGAGGACCCCTGCTGATGTTTTGCTTTTTGCTTCTGCTTGTGTTTGTCTGCTTTCTGGCGGTCTGGTAAAAATGAGGGTCAGGTGCATCATCATCATGATATTGGATAAGGTAGGTCATCACCCTGAGGTCAATTTGTCAAAGTTCATATTTTGTTTCTGTGACCTCATATTTAGAAAGAGCTTGAAATTCCATGCAGGTTTGCCTTTTACTTCACTTGAAAATTCGTCCATATGTGGAAGTTATGCACAGTCAAAGTTCTGGTCAAACCTGATAATCGCAAGTGATCATCATATTTTTGCCATGTTGTCAAGGTCATCATGATCTTGGTCTATCACCCGATAAAAATCATGCAGTCGCAATAGCCAGACGTCAATCTTAGGTGGTAGTGCCCTTTACCCGTCAAATGGCCTTATGCGCATCGTGAGCATCATGATTTTAGGAAGGTCATATTTTATAAACTTGGTTTTGCTGTATGAAGACGTCATCATCATATTTGAACCCCCCCCCCCCGATAATATCCCGAGGTTTGAATATCATGATGACGTCAACTTTAAGTCACGGTAAGTTTCCCCCGTCGAGCGGTCTTTCGCATCGCGAGCATCATGATATTTTTACATCGCCTAATATTATAATATCATGCTGATAATATAAGATCACCCTGACTTAGAAAATCCACCGTCGGCATATTTGCATGCGCATGTTATAATCCTATCGGAGCGTCATCATCATGATATTTGCTGAAATTCGCTAAGATGATGATGACGTCTTCATATCCTCCTGATCTCCTTTTGCATGATCATGATCATCATCCTGATCTTTCACAAGAGGGTCATATTCGCTGAAATTCGCTAAGTGATGGAGACATCATCATGATATTCGATAAAGAGGATCATCATATTCATATCCTCCTGATCTCCGTTTGCATGATCATGATGATCACCCTATCTTTTGAGGAAGGGTGATATTCCATTCCTCAACAGCATGATCATATTTTGAATATCACCCTAGCGCTAACCTGATGATGACCTCAACTCATCCTTATGCTCCGAAGACGAAATATGATGATGACATCATCATGATAATTCGATGAGGAGGATCATCATTTTTTTAATCCAGTCATATTGTCAAGATCATCATGATCTTGTTTGTTCACCCGACATTTCGTAAAATCCTCCTGCCGATGAAGTAAGACCTTTTGAAAATATCTTGATGATCATAATCATCACATTTCCCTTCGGCAGGATATTTTCCAAAACATGATCCGGTTAGCGAAATATCATGATGACGTCATCCCGATCTGAAGAACGAAGAAGCTAATATCCTGATGATCATCATCATCACATTTCCCTTCGGCAGGATATTTTTCAAAACATGATCCGGTTGGCAAAATATCATGATGACGTCATCCCGATCTGAAGAACGAAGAAGCTAATATCCTGATGATCATCATCATCACATTTCCCTTCGGTAGGATATTTTCCAAAGCACGATCCGGTTCACGAATATGATGATGACGTCTTATTCTAAGTTCGACAAAAGCCCCAAATATCCTGATGATCATCATCATCCTGATCTTTCGAGAGGGTTGCCTTGGCCGCAAAGGGGTCATATTACATTCATCATCCTGATCATGCTCCTTAGGTGACCCGATATCACAATTATCCCCTGATCTTAACTGAACATGATGATGACGTCATCTTTTGCGTTTTAATGGAGCCCGAATATGACGATGACGTCACCATCATTTTCCTTTCCTCAGCAGCAGGATCATATTCCATATCCTCCTATTCTTCTTCAACATGATGATGATGATGATGATGTTGTTCTTTTCCCCAATATGCAGAAACGAAACATCCTGATGACGTCATCTGGACCTTCAGAAGGGAGAGCATCATATTTCCAGAATATCATGATGATGAAGTGAATATTGACTAACATGTTTTTTTGACACGCCGATAGCGATAGTCATGCCGATGGGCGGGAAATGAGGCGGTGGAATTTTAAAGTGTTTTTTTGGCGCCTGTGGCATTTTCCCGGTCAGCGATAGTTGACCCGATGAATTTTGAGCAGTCTGAACGCATTTTGGGCGCGTTTGAGGAGTATTCTGGATCCGATTTCCACAATCTTGCGCAGTCACCTGGGTTTAAACGATTATTGTAATTTCCTGCTGTTTATGTGATAAATGTAATACTTATTGCTTGTCTTGTCTTGCAGGCTTGCAGTTGAGGAAGCAGCTGGAAAGTCAACACAGTGACCTCATGGAGGAAGGAAATCCAATCTCAGGAGCAGGAAGATAAGGATGAAGTGCGAAAAAGTCAAGGCCATTCAAGTGAAGGACAGAGTTGCAGCTGAGAGTATTACTGCAACAGACAGACAGAAGTTATTACCCAGCTGCCGGAACTTCTCAGAAGGGGCAATATTTCGCCCAGATTTGACACTGCTCAGAGATTTTTTTGAGAGCTGGTTCACCTGTATTTATTGCTGTAACCAGGGGTTTGAACCAGGGGTTCAGTTAGGTTTTTGCTGTAGTGAGGACAATCAGAATGTCTTTATATTGTGCCTCTCTACACTGTAATACTTTACAACAGGGATTTTAGAAAAACAACAGTGGCTACAACAGGATTTCTCTTTTAGAAGCATATAGCAAGTTAGCATAGTTTAGAAGTAGAAGAAGGAGGTCGCCTGTTTGTCTGCAATAAGGTGCGCGTGGAATGTCTGGCTGCCTTACTGTATCTGTAAAGCTTGTAAGTTCTCTGTAGTATGATCAATGAAACTAAGAGTCATTCCTACATTGTAAATCGTGTATGACTATTCGTTTCTGATACAATAGAATCTAGAGTTCTGCATCTATCTTCTGAGTGTTCTCCTGCTCTTCTTTGTGTTTTGAAATATTTTCTTTGAGAGCTTGTAATTTTAAATGTATGTTTGTGAAAATGCTCAGAACTTGCATTTAAGGTTTTTACTGTGGATTTGATCAAATTACTGTGGTATTTACATAGTGCATAACAGAAACAATTAGATCCTTCGGTAGATTAAATGAGGTATAGATTAGATCTTTCTAACTTTTCCCAACCCATCTGAAATATTTAGCTGAAAACGTAGAAATCTAAAGGAAATTGTCTCAAATTTGAAGAAGCATGCATAACAGAGCTATAAGTAGACAGTTTTCATAAATAGATAAAGAAGAAAGCTGCAAAAATTCAAGAAAACCATCTAAAACTTGTAGCACAGTAACACCTTTATGCAAAGGAATGAAAAGTATTGACATATCTCATGACCTTTTTGCATATTCTTAGTCCAGTAAGCCATCAAACATACCTAAACTACGTAAGGCCCCTTGAACATTACAGCTTCACATTGACCAACTGAACTTGACCAACCGAACCATTGTAGACTTGGGATTAGTTGAATCTCAAATGATTCCTTCTTATCTTTCAAGTATAGTTACAGTTCATTATATGTGAATTTTAACTTATTGTTATGATTGCATCAAAACAGTCATCAACACCCCCATCCCAAACTAATCTGTCTAAGTCTCCTTTGAGAGATACCCTCCTTTTGTTAAGGATATCAAGAAGTTTCTCTTTCTCATTATCCAGAATGTTCATATTATCCAGGGGTTTCCATTTCCACCCCCTATTCTCCTCATGATTGGGAAAATCTATATAATCTTTTACATATTCCCCCCAGTGGGATTCTAGTATCCTTTTGGCATTCTCTAAATTATCCAAGCTGCTTATTGCCTCATACCCACCCCATGAGTCATCCCAAAAAAGTGCTTGGCTCCCATCTCCTAAACTCCAAGTCAGTTTGTTCATTATGAGCTTCCTACAGTCCATCATAAAATTCCAGAAGCGAGATCCTTTAGGTGGGTTAGCCATTCTAAAAAGGAATGTCGGTTCCTCCCCTCTAAGATATTTGTTTCTAAGAATTTTAACCCACTTTGAATCAGGTTGCTGATACATTTTCCATACAAGTTTAGCACCTAAAGCCTTACTCTATTCTCTGAAATTTTTTAAGCCCAAGCCTCCTTCCTCTTTTGGTCTACAAATTTTGTCCCAAGCCACAAGTGCCATTTTCTTTTTATCCTCTGAACCTTGCCATAGGAAAGTTCTTAGAATTTTGTTGATTTCTTCCCATTTTCCTACTGGAAGATTCATACAGGATAATTGGTAAATTGGGATAGCTGAGAGAACCGATTTTAACATTGTCACTTTGCCTGCTGAGGAGAGCCATTTGCCTTTCCAAGATTCTGCTCTATTCCTGATCCTGGAAGTAATATGGTCCCAAAGATCATTGATCTTATTGCTTTTACCCAACGATATACCTAGATATTTACAAGTCATTTCCCATTTTTTAAAAGACAGGATTCTACATATTTCTTTTTCAATTTCAGGATCTATGTTGAAAAAATAAATTGTTGACTTATCAGCATTTACCTCCTGTCCAGAGGCCCTACAATAAGAGTCCAAGATATCTTTGAATGTCCTAGCTTCTTCTATGCACCCCTTACCGAAGAGCATAGTGTCATCTACAAACTGTTGATGTGTTGTAGGATCGACACCAGAAGTGATTTTGATTCCTTGGATCTTTCCTTCTTCCCTAGCCTTGGTGATCATTCTCCCTAATACATCTGCCATTATAATAAAGAGAAAGGGGGAAATAGGGTCCCCTTGTCTCAATCCTCTTGAAATGCTAAAAAAACCTTCTAGGGTTCCATTGATTAAGACTGAGATCTTGGGATTAGAAATACATGCATAAATGAGGTTTATCCATTGTTTATTAAAACCAAAAGCCTCTAGGGTTTTGCAGAGGAAACATCAGTCTACCTTATCATAGGCTTTACTTATATCTAGTTTAATTAACATGCTAGGTTTTTTGTTTTGCTGTATGGTATGAATGGCTTATTGGGCTGTAATAACTCCATCAAATATAGATCTACCCGGAACAAACCTTGTTTATTCATCACTAATGATGTCTAGAAGCACTGCCTGAATCCTATTAGCAGGGTTTTGGTGAGGATTTTATAAATAGTATTACACAGAGATATAGGCCGCAGATCCCCTAGACTTTCTGGCTTCTCTTTTTTTGGAATAAGTGTAAGGAAAGTATTATTTACCTCTTTGAGAATACTTCCCAAATTTCTTACCCCTTCTAGTGCTTCGACTACTTCATCTCCTATGAAGTGCCAGCATTTTTGGAAGAAGAAGGCTGGGAAGCCATCGGGACCAGGAGCTTTATCTGGTTGCATTTGAGAGATTGTCAGCTCTACCTCAGTTTTGGTGAATTTATCATTAAGAGCTTTGTTTTGATCCTCTGAAATAATCCTTGGGATATCTTTCAGAATGGCTTGTTGGTACATGCAATTTGATCCCTCCTGATTATTAAGAATATTTTCAAAGTACCTAACCGTTTCACGTGCAATTTGTTGAGGATCTTCGATCCAGTCATTATTCCCATTTTTAATTTTGAGGATTATGTTTACGTTTCTGCGTGCTTTGGTGCTGTTATGAAAGAACTTAGTGTTCTTGTCTCCCTCTTCCAGCCAAGTTTCTCTTGACTTTTGACGCCAAAAGATTTCCTCTTTGGCTAGGATATCTTCATATTCAATTTTCAGCTGTTTTCCTTTTGAAAACATTTCAACATCCATTCCTCTCATAATCACGATTCTGTTTAGGTTTTCCAGTTCTTCTTCTAGCTTAGTTTTGGACTCAAAGATATTACCAAAGTTAGTTTTATTCCAGCTTAGAAGCTTACATTTAATAGTTTTTAGTTTGGATACTAAACAAAAAAGCTTAGATCCATATATTCTAGTTTCTTTCCACCACTGCTCAATTAGGGTAATAAGGTTGTTATCTTTGATCCACATTTGTTCAAATTTAAAGGGGCAACGTTTGGGTTAGCAATCTTCTGAGATAATCAGTTGCACTGGGTAGTGATCAGAGCCCGAGTATGGTAAGATCTCTGCCGTCAAAATATAAGGTAATGGGCCCAATTACCTCTTAACAAGAATCTATCAAGTTTTTCTGCAATATTGCTAAAGCCTTCTCTTCTGTTGTTCCATGTAAAACCTTCCTGTGCAGTTTTAATTTCCAATAAATTGTTCTTCTTAACCCAATCTTTAAAGTCTTTCACTACTGTGGATAACCTAACATGACCTCCCAGTTTTTCTTTAGGATCCAATATTGCATTGAAGTCTCCCCCCATAATACATACTTGATCTTGTAAAGTTCCCAAGAATTGTTCTATTTCTGTCCAAACTGCTCTCTTATCCTGGTTCTGAGGAGGACCATAAATGTCGAGGAGAAAAAAGTGTAGGTTGCTTCTGATGCTTTTGACAAACCCCACCATCCAATTCTTCTTGCAGCTTAATACTGTAAATGAAACTACTCTAGGGTCCCAAATTACCCCTATGCCTCTCGAAGCACCCTTAGCCGGAACTCCAACTAGCTCCCATATTCCTAACTTCTTGTTTAGAGTGTCAATATCTTCTTTATTTAGTTTAGTTTCTTAGATCATTAGTATATCTGGTTTTGTGTTGGTTATACATCATTTTATGATACGTTGTTTGTTAGGGGCATTGAGACCCCTAACATTCCAGGTGTGGACTCTCATGGCGCCGGGGGAAGGCACTTCCCCTTCCCTACATAGAACAATGTGGTGATCTTAGTTTGATCAGTAGCCTCGCCTGCCTTCTCTCTTAGTTCCAATAGTGATTTCCTACCCCTTTTCTTATTACTTTTGGCATAGTCTGGGGTGTCCCTGTTGAAATCAGTTAGGGCAATTCCCAACCTTAGATTTGCTTCATACACTTCTCTATCTCCTTGATCTTTTGGGTCCTCTTTCTTTCTATCATGCCTTTCCTCTTCTTCTTCGAGTTCTATAATCTCAGTGATGAGTTTTTCCTTCTCCTTGTTAACTTCCTCGATTACCACTTCCTCTAATGCCTTATCGAAGATCTCATTGCAGATTTCTTCTATAACCGAATGGCTGGGCTTGTCTATGGATTTCTTTTGATTCTCGGAGTCTTTATATTTTTCTTCTATTTCGAAAGTGTTTGGAACCCATTCTGGGGTTTTTAAAACCTCTGGGTTTATACTTCCTTCTACTGCTGTGGGGTTATTGTCTCTGGCAGCTTCTGAAGGAACTTCCCCCTCCTCTAGTTCCATCCTCTCTTTGCCTATCTGTGGTTCATAATTCTGATTTGGGGGCTTAACCGCTGTGATTGTTTTTTTCCCCGAGCTGACCTGACCGGGATTAATGTTCTGTGTAGTAACCTCATTATTGTGATTCAGGGTGTTTTCTTTGTTATTTTGGGAAGATTTAGGGCTTCTCTTAGGCTGGGCTATTACCATACTTGAGTTCTAATTTTTCCCAGACAATTCCTTGTTACCACTGAGGTGCTCCTTAAGGGAAGAAGAGCTAATCCTCTGATAATCCACAATAAATCCACTTTTATTATCATTAAATCTGATGTTAATACCCCCAGGCTGGAAAATGGGGCGCACCTTAGCGGGCATTTTTGGAATTCTGTTGTTAGTGTTTCTAGGGATAGGTCCACGATGGAGAGCTGGCTTGATGCAGTACTTAGCCAGGTTAGTATTAATTTCAAGAGGTTCAAGGTCTTTGGTGCTAATATCCAATTTTACTAATAGGAAAACATCTAAGTAAGATATGAAATCCTTCTCCATTCCCATGAACTCTCCCAGGTGATTCCCTATCTCCCTCAAAATTTTGCTATGGATGAGCTCGACCGGGAGATTCGATAGCTTGACCCACCTAGCTACTTTAAGTTTTAGTTTACTAGGGTCGAAATTAGGTATCCAGTCTAAGTACTCAAAATTATGCCCTTTGTAAAACAAGCTTCTGCTATTTAAAATTTCTTTTTTTAGGTTTGCACTCTTGCAGACAATGAATATGAATTCTTCAAAAGTGATAGTGATACTTATCTGGTCTTTGTAGAGGGTTTGGACCCATTCTGCAATTTCCTTCACAGGCTGCCCTATCGCACACCATCAAATATAAAAACTTTGGGTTTTACAATGCATCCCCAAACCAACTATGTAGATATTTTTGATATCGATTGATACTTTCTTTTCCATGGCCTCAGATTTTTGATGATATATTGAACTTATTTTTTGTCGCGACCCAGGGGTTCTAGGGTTTGCCCATTCCCAGAGTGTTGCCTGGTCTAAGCCCTTCCAGAGAGTGTTAGGAGCCAAGTTGCCAAATTTAGGGTTTTTAGAGATTTGCCAATGGTGGGGTGCCCTGAAATTCGATATGCTGCCTGTATGGGAATTTTCCTTTGCATGAATGAGCCTGGGGGCTGGTTTTGAAAAACCCTCCGCGTATCCTTGTCTTGGATAGGAAGGATAGGAGACAATAGGGGGTTGTCGAGCACTTCGGCATCTTTCCCGGCCTAGAGTGGTGCGGTTTGCTCCAGTTACAAATGCTAGGGTTGCTGAGGTTATTGGAATAGCCCACATTCCTACCGCCCTGGCTTGAGCTATTACTCTTGTTGTTGCCTCTGCCCTAGCTCCCATCTACTGCCTCCTACTCTTCACAGTTTGCCAGCCCTGTTCGTCCTAAGGATGCGGAGGGGGAGCCCCGCCCTCGTAGAAAACTTTCTTCTTCCCCTGTATAATGTTGTAAGGGTGCTCTACCCTTGATTCATTTCTTGCATTCTTAATAATATTGCTTTGTCACTGACTGCCTGCTTTTTTTTGCATTTTGTCTTTACACTAGGCTTATCCCCCAGATTTTTGTGTGGGATATAATATATAATAATTTATACCATTATTATAATTTACATAATATATTATAATTGTATATATTAATATCAATATATACAATAGAAACATGTTGATAAAGTGCCCTAATAAGTGAAAAAATGCAAGAAAGCGAAGAAGGCAAAAATGTGGTTATAGAAGAGAAGTAGAATTCTGGATCTCAGGCAGAAAAGGAAGCTCAAGAAATTAGGAGAGCGACTGCAGGTCAGGAAGGTGGCGGGGTTCCTTCGTGGGCTGAAGATGCGGAAAGAGAGATCCCATTAGAAGCTCTTCAAGATAGAGCTCGCAAGGAAATATGGAGGTCCAAAGCGGTGGAAGAAAGGAAAAGAAAGCAAGGATTTAACAGGGATCAGGGCGATCGCCATAACAGTATAAGGGATCCTCATGTCCAGAAGCCTTTCAATCCAAGATTTCAGGATCCAAATCTAAATTCAAAAAGACCTTTCACGAACAACTGGAGAAACCCTATGGCACCAGGAAAGGGCAGTTTTGGTAACAAATTCAACCCAGAGCAGAAGAATGACTGGCAAAAAGGTAACAAAATTTCCATGGTTATGCCTCCCCGTCTTTTAGGACCGTCAATAGAGCATATGAAAAAAATAGGGCTAATTGGTAAATAGTTTGGAACAAAGTTAGTCTGGAAAAGTTTAGTGCAATAGTGGCAAGAGCGTTGGGGGAATGAGCTAAAAATGAGAGCCTTAACAAACGACTTCTTTATGGTTATATGCCCTTCGGCAAAAATTAAATCAGAAATTTTGGAACGAATCTTGATTTTAGATGGTTTTGGCTTCTATCTTAGAGACTAGGAGATAGGGTTTGATGCAAGCAAACACAATTTAGAGTATGTGCAGGATTGGTAGAAGTTGCCAAATTTGCCAATGGAATTTTGGCAACCTGCGATATTAGAAGAAATTGGCAAATTTCTGGGTAAATACATTTGTGCTGAAGAATGATCAGAAAAGGAGGGATTTAGAACAAATGTCAGGATTTGTGTGGAGAATAAACCCAACTCCCCGCAGCTGAGAGAGTTAGAAATCTTCACAGATTGGGGAACTTTAAAGCAAGAGCTAGTCTTCGATCCCAAACCGGAAGGAGTCCTGGTGGAATCAGTAGGGTGGCAATCTTGGGAAACAAGCTAAGAGCAGAAAAAAGAATTCATGTTGGGAAAGTAATCAGACAGGAGGACAACCTCAACTCTCCACCTTTTGAAGAGAAGAGGTTCAAACAGAGTAAGGAAACTTCAAAAAGGGTGAAAAGCAAGCGTCCAAAGAAAACGATTTATCCCCAGACATAGAAGATGCAGAGAAATTGAAGGCTTCATGGGCAAAAGTGCAAATCCTGGACAAGAAAATTTTGGAGACCTTGGGAATGATTCACCCAAAGGTGTAGAGAGATGATCTCAATTCCTTGATTGAAGTTGGAAAGGAGTTGGTGGAACTAGCTAAAGCAGCAAAGGAGGGCTCCATCTTGCTGGGAGAAGAAGGGTTGGATGAGCACTAGAAGGGTCTTGAGGAAGAAGACTTTCAGGTTATGGATCTAGAAAAGGATTTACCTTCTCCAAAGCTCCCTCTGGCGCAGATCCAACTGGGAGACTCAGGGGCCAGATTGGAACTGATAAAAGGATCCTTAGGGCTCGAACAAAATGATGCTTCCAAATTGGTGCCTGATTGCGGAGATTCAAAAGAAAGAGGGCGCCCTCCAAATAAGGAGAAGCTGAAATTGCATGGAGAAGCCAATGGGCAGTTAAAAATCAAAAATTTGTTGAAAGTAGGGAAGGGTGCTACCCTTCCTGAAAAATAATGAAAATAATATCGTGGAATATTAGGGGCTTAAATGCCCCTAATAAAAGATGCCTATTCAAGCATTTTTTGGAATCTTCGCAGGCAGAAATATGCATTATTCAGGAATCCAAATTAAATCAGGTTGAAAGAGACAAGCTAAGCAAGAAATTTTATAGGTGGAAACATGTGGGGGTTGATGCGAATGGGGCTTCTGGAGGTCTCATCACTTGGTGGCGCCCTTAATTAGTGGTAATAGAAGAAATAGCCAAGAGCAGAACATGGATAGCAAGCAAGGTAAGGAGTCTAGCCTCCAATCTAAGCTTTTTGCTCATTAACATTTATGGACCCAACTCTTATTTAGAGAAGAAGGAAATATGGAAAGAATTAGACATAATCTGTAGCAGCCAAGCCTTTGAATTCTTTTTGCTGGGAAGGGACTTTAATGCAATTTTGAAATCAGAGGATAAAAGAGGTGGAGTGGGAAGGAAACTACAATCCCAAATAGATTTTGAAAACTTTGTGGATAGGATCTCTCTTTTTGAAATCCCAATGGGAAACGACTCTTATACTTGGACAAACAGAAGATTAGGTTTCAGTAATATTGCAGAAAAACTTGTCAGATTTTTTTTCAAAGGAGATTTGAGAAACTTTCCCTTTTCTTTTAAATGTAAGATCCTGCCAGTTTCTGGATCGGACCATTATCCCATCTGCCTTGATATTTTAGGGGGAAGGAAACCAGTAAGATGTCCTTTCAAGTTTGAAAACATGTGGTTCAAAGACCCAAATTTTCTAGATTTGGTAAAGCAATGGTGGACAAAAGTGGATCCTGGGGGTTACAAACTTTTCAACCTGGTTACCAAATTAAAAGCAGTAAAACAGAACAAAGACTATTTCAAAAATATTTTCTAGGAAAAGAAGAATACAGAATTTGATCTGGAGGCCCTTAATGGAAAAATTCTTAGAGAAGGAATGGATGCAAACAGTTTTCAGTAGGAAAAGGTGTTGTTGGGGAAGTTGGGGGATCTACTTTCGAAGGAAGAAATCTTCTGGAGGCAAAAATCTAGAGAAACTTGGTTGAGGGCAGGGGATAAAAACACAAAAAAAAATCATAATTCTACAAAGGTTAGGAGAGAATCAAACAGAATCTCCTCAATCAAATTAGCAGATGGTAGAGTGATTGACAAATTGGAACAGATCAACAAAGTGACAGTAGACTTTTTTCAGAACATGCTTAATGATTGGGATGGGTCAAATTTGGATAGTCAAAAGTAGCTCTTAAGAAACATACCTAAACTTGTCTCGGAAGTTCATAAAAAAATGCTGACTCAAAGCTTCACAGAAGCAGAGATCAAGGAGGTAGTTTTTGGGCTGCACCCTGACAAAGCACCTGGACCCAATGGGTTCCCAGCTTCTTTCTTTCAAAAATGTTGGGACTTCTTGGGAAAAGAAGTGACAGAAGCAATAGAGGAGTCGAGAAGGTCAGAGAAGGCTTTAAAGGAATTAAACAACACCTTTATAACGCTCATCCCAAAAAAAGAAAAACCTGAAGCTTTGGAGGATTTTAGACCAATTTCACTGTGCAACACGCTTACAAAATCTTAAAGCAAAGGTAGTTGCTAATAGAATAAAGTTGATTTTGCCAGAAATAATTTCAGACGAACAAACAGGTTTCATACCGGGAAGGTCTATTTTAGGAGGAGTAATCATTGCACAGGAAGCAATACATTCAGTGTAGAGGACGAAGAAAGAGGTGATGCTTATCAAATTAGACATCAAGAAAGCATATGACAAGGTAAATTCGAGATTTCTTTTCAAGGCTATGGAAGCTTTTGGATTTGAGAAAGAATGGTTAAATTGGATATTTGAATGGGTAGCTAGCCTAAGGTTCTCAGTGCTATTCAATGGATCCCCAGAAGGTTTCTTTTCTGTGTCCACAGGGCTTAGACAAGGGGACCCCCTGTCCCCCTTCTTGTTTATAGTAATGGCAGACACATTGGGCAGAGCCTGTCTTAAAGCCAGGGCAAAAGGGCGTTTGGAAGGGTTACAGATCACAAGTGGGGCTACAGAAGTGACTCACAGCAATTCGCTGATAACACCATGCTCTTCGGAGTAGCCAAAGAAAGAGAAGCAAAGTCCCTCAAATATCTCTTGGATCAATACACCTTAGCATCGGCCTAGGAGGTCAGCCAACTAAAATCAAAAGTTTTCTTCTTCAACACCTCCCTAGCAAAAGAAAATCGCATCATCAAAATTCTGAACTTTAAAAAAGTAGAATTACCCTGCAAATATTTGGGCTTGCCGCTAGCGAAAGGGGTCAAACGAGGGAAGCTGTGGGAAACCCTATTAGAAAGAATTAAGGTTAAACTAGCTTCATGGAAAAGCAAATGGCTCTCATGGGCAGGTAGGTTGACTCTGCTAAAGGCTGTAATTTCTGCCATACCGACTTACACAATGTCATGTTTCCCTCTCTCAAAGTCAGCTTTCCGTGACCTTAATCAGAAAATGAAAACTTTTTTTCTGGCAAGGGAATTCAGAACAGCACAAGTATCCTTTGATAAAGTGGTCTCAAATCTATGAACCTAGACAAGTAGATGGAACGAGGTTAAAAGATCTTCTGTCTCAAAACATTGCTTTAGGGGCAAAATTGGTTTGGTCTATCTATTCGAAGCCGGAGTTGAAATGGGTAAAAATTATAAAGGCAAAATATTTAGAGGAGGAAGGAAACAATATCTTTACTTCCAAACTTCTGCTAAAAGGATCAAGAATATGGAATTTCATTGGAAGTTGCAGGAATCTGATTTCAAGCCAGTTAACATGGGAAATAAGAGATGGAAGTAAAGCCCGTTTCTGGGAAGACTCGTGGGATGGCCAAACTCCTTTAGCCACTAGAGAAGACTTAGAACAAATCAGAACCCTCACAAAGCAAAGATGGGGGGACAAGGTGAGAGACTATGCTGCAAATTCCTCGGCCTCTTCTGGAGCAATCATAAAATGGAAGGATATTAGGGGCTTTGAAGTTGAAGACAGAAAGGCAGAAGCGTTCAAAGCAATCTTGAGGAATTGAACTTTGATCTTCAGGGAAGGAGTAGATGAGTTGAGATGGAATGCTTCTCCCTCAGGGCAATACAATGTAAAGGAAGGATACAGGGTTCTAAAAGGGGAGCAAGGGGTGGATTCTAGCCTACCTTTTAAATTGTGTTGGAATAAGTTATGTCTACCCAAGGCAAGGCTTTTCACTTGGGCTGCTTTGAGAGGTAGAGTTCTCACAACAGACAGATTCAGAAAGATGGGTTTTGCTGGTCCTTCTAGGTGTGTGCTATGTAAACAAGGTTTCCTCAATTGTGAGTTCGCCCACAAGACTTGGACTTGGGTTAGTGCCAAACTCAAATGGCAAGCAGCTTTTCCTGTGAAGTTGTCAAACTTTCTCATCTCTTGGCCAGTGATAAATTAGGATTCCTTGTTTGGGGGATTGTGGAGCATAAGCCCTTCCATGATCATTTGGGAAATCTGGAAAGAGAGGAATAAAATAATTTTTTAGAAGGAAAGGCTTTTTCCATCGTTCTTAAATAAGGTTGAAGCAAATATCATAGAAGTTTTGAATGTGAGGTTGGACGAAGGAGGTCGAAAGAACCAAAAGTTTACTTGCTGGGATGCTGAGATGAGCAAACTTTGGAGGGGCTTGAAGATTCTGACAATAGCAAATCAGAAGGTTTCAAGGGAAAATAGACAATTAGTGAGTTGGAGCCCTCCAGATTTTGGGTGGCACAAGTTGAATTTCGATGGGGTGTCTCGAGGGAATCTTAGAGTCTCTGGGGCAAGGTGCATCATTCGAGACTGGGATGGCAAAATGATTGGTAGGCTGGCTAAGAGGTTACATGATGGAACAAATAATGCAACAGAAATGAAAGCCTTAATTCTTGGTTTAAGCCTTAGCTAAGAGCTCAAAATTAAAAAAATGGAGATTGAGGGGGATTCTCTGCTAACAATAAACAGGCTTAGAACCAGAAGGTTGGAGAATTGGAGACTCAATGCGTTGTTAGACCAAGCTCTTCTATTGGCAAATTCCTTTGAACTGATACAGATCAAACATATATTAAGGGAAGATAATACAGAAGTGGACGCTCTTTCAAACTTGGCAGCGGATGGAAGAGAGTTTAAGGAAATCTTAAAAACAGATAGAACTATCTAAGATCTTTTTCTCAAGTGGGTGGATGGGCGGGAGTCCTTCCACACGTAAAGGTGTGGAAGGATTGGGGTCATCGACGCAACATGGTTCTTGGCTTGGAGAGACCTTAGGTGGATGGACAACTCAACCTTGCAATCGAGATTCCAGGTTTTTGCCAAGCAGGCAAAGGTAATGTTGACACAGTGGCGGCCAACGCAGGATATATTCCTTTAAGCAAGGTAATCATGTTTTCAAGGGGCCGATAAAGCATGCAATTATGTTTCTTTAACTCCCACGGCCCTTCTTCAGTGAGATCTGCTCGATAGGTTGGCTCTCACGCGTGGGAGGCTACTAAGAGGAATGTGACACATTGGAACTACCAGGGATTTGATAGTTGATATCATTCTGAAGCATGTTCTAAGTGCAGTGAATGTCTCTTGTGTTCTTTTATAGCTACTCCACTCTATTGTTTCTGAACCGGTCAATAATGTCTGATAAACCCAAGGTGCTTCTGTTCTCGGTGGATTGGATTAGGTGCGGTAGAATGGATACCCACATCCGTCTGTTGAGCTCCAAGAGGCAGACGGTCTTCTTGGGCGACATTACTGACTTGCGACTCAAGCGTATCGTAAAATGCCAGGATGAATTGGTTCTAGGGGCTGTTAAAATAATTTTGGGGAAGGAATTTGGGGAAGGAAGCGAGCACTACCAGGTCGATTCTGATATCAGCTCCCAGTTCGTTGCAGCAATGTTGGATTTGAACGTAGCGAAGACCTTGGTCGAGACGGTGGTGCGAAGACTCTTCATCCCTAGTGTGCTGGGAGGGTTGAAGGAATCGCTAGAGATTGCAACCTTTGGAGCAGGTCTACCCCGCCCTAGAGACATTCCTCTCCTGCAACAGCCAAGTAGCATTGTTAAGTATTTTCCATTTATCCTGCATTTGAAGGGCAAGGATTTGGTATGGTACAGGCAACATGCTCGGGTTGGGGTAAACTTTTTGCTTAAGTTCTTTCAAATTTTGGAGACACAGGGCCTGGGACTGGGTTGAAGATTTCAACTTGAAACTACATAACTATGAATTGGAGGCGCGAGGTCAAAAATTTTTCAAGTCTGGTAGTCGTGATCAGTTTTTGGGGATTTATTATTTTTGGGTCTTGAGTCTTGTTCGCTCTGTGGATATGGGTATGTTTTTGTTTGTAATCGTCTATGTTTTTTACTGTTTTGAGTCCTAGTATGTTATAGTAAGCATAAGTTTGGCCCTGTGTGGCTGTAAAGAGAATATACAGGTAGTTATTGGGGAAGTCTGGGTGCAGCTAGTAGGCTGGTTTTAGAAAAATCTTTGAAATTGTACTTTCTTGTTTTGATATCAATATATGCAGAAGTTTTATTACGCAACAAAAAAAATCAATATATACAATATATAATATTAATATACATAATAATATATTAATACTATGATTAATTAAAAATATTATATTGATACTAATATACTTATGGACAATGTATATATATATATATACTAATAATGTAAATATATGATTTTTATATTAAATTAGTTTTTGATGTATTATATTATTATTATAATTTATATAATATATTAATATATAATAGTTTATGACATTATTATAATTTACATAATATCAATATAGGGAGGAACAATGATTTGCAAAGAAGACATCAAAAAAGAAGATTTTTGGCCACGGGATTTAAGGAAGGTAAATGAGAAGTTTCAAAATGAATATCTTGATTTTCAGAATGAGTATTGTAAACATCATCAAATTGAGAAGCTAAGGAATTAAAATTAGAAATATTTGGAGATAACTTTTCAAAACTACATTGTCAACAATAGTCAGTTAGAGATTTCTCCTCCAATAGGTACTTTCAAAGGCATAGATTCTTACATAAACAATGACAATAGAACATATGTGAGGACACGTGACAAGAACATAAAGGATGCCCAGGTGAAAGTAAAAAAAAAGGATGATAAAAACAAATCTATAGTATGGTGGGACATACTTGGATGAAAGCTTTTAGAGTGATGAACAACAGGGACAAGGAGAATATCAAGACAAATATTCAAAGATGCAGATGGATGGGATTGACACAAGCAAGGAAACAAAAGTAGAAGGAAAAGATATTAATGCAGTTGGGACAGGTAGAGTTGACATGGTATAGTAAATATCATAATATACAAATGATTTTGAGAGTGTTATGTAACTAAAGACATATAATATAGTATTAAGTATATCCTAACACTCTGATGTTAAGTAAATGTACTTTGTTTTGTCTTGTTTTGAGGACCTTTTATCAAAGTAAAATCATGTAGTAGGTCCTAATTTTTGGATTGGTGATACAGAGATAGACTGATGCTATGGTGGTCATCTTGATCACTATTTTGTAACTATTTTATGATAAATCTATTTGTAGCAGATCTTCAATCTAAAAAATATATTTATTTATAATTTAATCATATTTATTTTATATATAATATAGTTATATTTTTATATTTGTTATTATATAGCATATTTTATGCAATGTAAATTATGTAAAAGTGAGATAGAGAGACATAGAGGAGGCTAGAGAAATAGAAATATAGAAAGAGAGGTGGAGATAGAGAGAATGAAAGAGAGGTGAAGAGAGGTAAAGGAAGAGAGAATGGGAGAGACAAATAGATAAAGGAATACAAAGAGAGAGAGAGAGAGAGGAGAGAGAGAGAGAGAGAGAGAGAGAGAGGAGAGAGAGAGAGAGAGAGAGAGAAGGAGAGAGAGAGAGAGAGAGAGAGAGACAGAGAGAGAGAGAGAGAGAGAGAGAGAGAGAGAGAGAGAGAGAGAGAGAGAGAGAGAGAGAGAGAGAGAGAGAGATTAACTTCATTCTAACTAATTGGATGCATTTCATCATTTAGAATAACAATGAGTCAATTTTGTTTGCATAAATATTTTTCCTACACGCTAAAATTACTTAGAGGCTATCAATTACATTTTAAGACACTCTCAAAACAATGGAGGCAACTAGACAAATACACTAGAAAACAAGGATGGTCAATCATATGATGCAATGTGGGACTCTCCACTTTCCTGACACTTTTCAAAATGCACTATTTAGATAAGAATAATGATTTCACTATACAATTAAAGTTTCAATAATGCTTTCCACTCTTTGACAGACACGGGGCTAATAATCTACTCAAAAACACATGAATCCAAAGGAAATGTACAAATGCCCTCCGCTTAAAGTTATAGGTACAAAGAATAATAGTAACAAAAAATTAAACAAAAGAAAACACATAAATACTAAGAAGCCATAGTGGAAAACCAATAATTATGTTAAAATCTAGTTAATTTGTGTCATAATTGATACTGCTAATAATTAGTATTTATAACTTAATTATATTTATTTTATACATAATATATAGTCTC